>JARHVA010002114.1:2245000-2810310 GCA_037957365.1 Torreya grandis
AAACAAGAAAGTACTTCTTATTCAACATTTAAGACCCCTTTAGGAGTCTCAATTTGAATCTCAATTTTCATAGCATGAATTGGGTTATCAAAGGCTAAAAGATCCTCAATTTCCTTCTCCTTCTTGGTGATGCCAAGACTAGGCATCTTGTAATCATGTGACTTAGTCCAATGAGGCTGCCAAGGAGCTATGTTTTCTTCAAGCAAGAGTTTTGAATTTTTATCAACCAACTACTCCTCTTTAGTTTCCCATACCACAAGTCCATCAAGTCAAAGGGTGATGGGGTGAGGACAAGATGAACTAGTTGGTGGAGGTGGCATATAAAACTCAATATCAGGTTTGAAATGAATTGTAGGGGATTATTTTGGAAGCTCTTAAGGAAGGGGAGGTAGACCTTGGGCTAAAATAGCTAGGTTTTATTCCTTCCATTTAAAAATATATTCATTTAAATCTAATGTATCTTAAGTAATCTCTTTAGGGAGGTTAGATGGGGTGTGTTTAGGCATAGGATTTTGTTTTGGCTCTAAACCTTCCATCACACCTTGACTTATAAATTTCATCTTTGACTCTAAATCTTTAATTTTCCTGGCTAAACTCACTTGGAAAATTATTTCTTGATTTTTATAGGTATCATCATGAGGATGAGTAAAAGAGGGCTTATATGGAAGATAAGAGGTCTCTTGAGGAAGGGTGGGAGGGTCTTTCATAGGATCAAACTCTCTCTCAACTTCACACTCCTTATCTAGGATTTTAACTTATTTCTTTCCCCATGATTCCACTACCTTATTCCAACTTAAGATGTTAGGATTAATTGTCTCTTCTTGAGGTAGTGATTCACTTTGAGGAGTGGGTGAAGTGTTCAAGAAACTTCAGATCTCTTTAGGCTTGGACTCTCCACCTTGTCTCCAACTTTAGATTTCATATCTAGAGGTCACTTCTTGAGGTGGGGATGTAATTGGATAGGGAAATGAGGGCTTTAATTCAAATTATTTTAATTATAATATATACTACTGCATTTACTTATTGGCTAACTCAATCTACCTATTAAGATTTGGTTCAAAAATAAGATCTGTCTTCCCAAATCTCTCTTATAGCTAATTGGAAAAAAGATGGATTTGATAAGCTTGATTGGGCTCATGAATAGGGGTCAATTAGGACTAATATAAATCTTGGGTAAGTGGATATGAAGGTTTATAGGTTTATCGAGCCTACTTCTCATGAATTTTTAGCCTATCTTCTAAGGATGAAACTAGGCCACTCACATCTAGCATCTCACTTGTGAGCCTTTGCTAGTTGGCTCTCTCAATCGGTTCCCACTCTCTTTTGACTATCTCTAATTTAGCTCTCACTTTATGAATGAGATGAATATGAAACTCTTGATGATATCCCTTTAGTGTATCAAGATCTATCATGTACTGTCATATCCCAAGAGAGTTTTATTGAAAGTGGAAATAGACTGATTAGAGAAGTGACTAGGTTGACTAGGAAAAGCAAGACATTAAGAAGGTTGGCTATAAGACTGATAAAACTCATCATAAGTCTGCTAAGTGTCATGTTGAAGCTAGTAAGAATCATGACAAAACTGGTAAGAATCACACCAAGGTTGATAAGGAATGCCATAAGAATGAGATGTATCACTAACTTGTGTAAAAGAGTACTCAATACAAAAATTAGCCATGGAACCTCATTAAAAGAATGAACACAAATAAAAATATTACCAACAATCTTCAAAAGGAAAACCTGGGTTGCTTGACTAGTTGATGTAACTTTAGAGTCACCATTGATGCTTGGATATATGCCTCCAAAGGCTTATGTGTTGAAAGACAACACTAAAAATATTTCAAATTCTTGGACTAAGAATCTCACTAGGCATGCCAAAAACTATTATCACTTGGATTTTCACCCTTTGAGGAGATGTCTCAGCTCTCCTCATCCAAGTGGCACAATTGAAACACCTCTAGGTTATGGATGAGCCTAATAATGAAGTGAATCTCTAAATATAGCTAGTTCCCTTGATGTAACACTTTGGATCACTGATACACCTAAACTTTGTGAGGGAAAAGGGAGAGAGAAAAGTAAAAGTAAACTATCCTAAAAGAGGTGATTCACCAAATTGATTGATGAATACCAACTAGCTGCATGTTACACATGAGAATAATGGACTAACCAAACATACACTTCTCCAATATACATCTTCTCACATCAATATTTTATTATGAGTTTATGGTGAATGTTTAGGCTAGGAGGACTAGACAAGAGGTCTATGATGACACTATTGAATAGGCTAACTCACTCAACCTTGACACTTCCTAGAACACTTCACATGACCTTCTAGAAGAAGCTTTCCAACTATAAATAGGTGAGAGAATGAGACAACATGCTAAGGAAATAAAAGTTATCACTAAACAAGATAAATCATCCAAGTAAAACACACTATTAATATTCATGGAAGAGTTAAAAATTATTAGTCTTTATTGATCCATGGTATGCAAATGAGTAGGGCTTCGCCATACTCAGGTGGAACATCATTTACAAAGGCCAAAATGGCTGGTTCTTATAGAACTTGAGAAAGAGAAGATAATAAAGCATTCCAAAGGTCACAAGGACACTTTTCAAGCTGAAAAAATGTGTTACTTTTTCATTATAAGGGAATGTGAAACTAATCATGCAAAGTCAGGAAGCCATAGTGTCACCTCAAGTCATGAAACTCTTGAAATGTGGCATAGGATTCTCTTTGATAGCTCAAAAAGATACCTTCATGATTTATCCCTATTTTAGCATCCTAAAAATAACTAGGGATAGGTCTGATAATTATAATAAGAGGGAAGGATTTTATACATGCCTCTTCATGCATTGGTTGTAATACTAGTCATCTAAAATCTTTTGGAAGTGATCCATCACTGCCTACACTCAAATAAATTCTTTTTTCACACACATTACACATTTGGAATCCAAAAAGGCCTTAGTTTTAAATTAAAATCCATAGAAAGGAGTGGATGACACTTATCAATACCCTCCATGTCCTTAGAGGTATCAGGCACATCTTAAAAAGGCTCTCACTTGGAGTTTTCACACTTCTCACCACCATGTTCACTATGTCAGTTTTGATTGGTTAATATGAGAGCTATTTTTGAGGCCCTTAATATTTTTTATTATTCATTAAATTTACATGGGGAGTTATCTTGAGTCCTAAGCTTCCCTTCCATGTGATTGGCATCTCTTGAAACCTCCTAAAACCTGCACAATACACACAAAAAATTAGAATACCCTAATTTTTACTCCATCCATATAATTATTTATATCTAATACTGATGGTGTGGATATTGACTAAGTATTATACAACATCCAATCATCATTCTAGTCAAACTATGCCATTTGGGTGCACTACTTGCTCAATCTTCTCAAACTAGTCACTAGCAAGGGTTTTGATGAGCTTAGACCTTTTTTACCCTATTAAGCTTTGTTCATAGAGATTTCATATTAAAATTCCAATTCATTTCCAAATTTTTTTTTTTTATGACCCTATCCATCTCATCTAAGCTTCTTGGGTCTCCATGCAAAGCATCAAAGGAGATGTGAGCATCCAAATTGCCTATTTGAGCTTGTTTCTTCCATTTGAACAGGTCTAAGGTGATTTTAAGCTCAAAAATGGACTTATTATGGGATTTTATTCATAAAAAGAGTTTATACATACCTTATATATCCCTAAAAACATTAATATAAGTATTATAATGCTAAACTAGTGTAAAAAGTATCAATGACCTTTGATTTGGGCTTTAGGTCTAGACCTTGCTTCTTAGGCCTGCTTGTAAACTTAGCAAACCATACCATATTGTTGTGATCCCTCCTTATGTGAGGTTTTATAATTTTTTATTATTTTTTTTCAACTTCAAAAATCTCATTACAAGGTCTCTACTTCCTCTAGTCCATACTTTAACCCTACTTTCCAAAACCTGTTAGTTTATGCATAAGGGGAAGTACCCTCTGTCTGAGACAAAATAGAGGGTAATTCCCCTACTATCTCAAAAAAATTAATTTTTTATGGGCTTACTCAATTCCTATATATTCCCTCCATAAAATTTTATCCCTTTATCAGGCAATTTTACCCTCAAACCTCTTCAAATTCTAAAGCAGACCTAGAAAATAGATTGTGCATGCAAGATTCTCATATGGACTATATGTTGTCTTATTTGAAGCTATCCTTCCCATATTTTCATGATATAAGGGTCTATTACCATGTTTATGATCATGATGAACATGTTTCATAACCAATCATCACCCCAAATTATCCCTTACTTCTTTATAGACCTTCCAAATGGTGGGGATTTAGTGCAAATATTGACTGTGTACAATGTTCAACCATATGAACTACATGATGGACTTGAACAAGATTTTATGCTCTAAGATTATATGATGATGGTTATCCTTATCATATATGTGTCCAATATTCCTACATAACTTCTAACATTCATACTCACAACCTCAATCTCCATCCTGCCCAACTAGGTTTGCATGATAGACTGACTATGTCTTCTATATCTCTCCTTCAAGGGTAACCCCTGTAGATGGTTTTGCATAATTTTACCTTGAATGTAGTGATATAAAAAAAATAGTGTTTTTTTTTCATAAATCACTCATTTTGTATATTCACATCATGTACCTATAATTCAAACCTCAAGAACACTAACTTTGCTCACTGTCTCTTTACAATCATACACAGTCAATTGTGTTTGAATGAGGAAAAACCTGTAGGTGGATATTCTTCCCTTGAAATGTTACACATCATTTTTAAATCTCATGAAACATTTGAAAACATATCTCATCTTCTAACCTTGGTGATTCCATCTCAAACCTCTATCTTGGACTGTGTACTCTTAAAGTCAGTTGTATGTGTGTATCCTTGAATAGTGGGACAATTGTAGGTGTAGATGGGAAACAAAACACTACTTATCATCTCCTTTTGATGATATTTTAGATCATATATTTCACTTTAACCACTTATAACCATTCCCATATGTTGGCATGGTCTATTTTTGAAACATTAGGTGAAGAGGCTCTTTTAAGATCAACCCTGTAAATAATACTATTTGAATTTAGCGATTTAAGGTGCATCTTTGGGCTCCTCTAACATGAAAATAAAATGATCAAATCACCTAATTTATTTTTAAATTTGTGCTCCTATGATAGGGAAACAAGTAAAAGACATTTAGAGGCTTCAAAAATCTTGACAACACCTTTATAGGATATCCACAAAATGGATTAAACCTCTATTTGGTGCTTTTAAGGAAAGAATCCTAAATATTGTCATTGGATCCTTACCTCTATTTTGTGCACATTATATTAGTTCATTATCCATATATCATATATGCTCTAGCTAACACATATTTTTTAGAGCTTTATTTTTTGAAGATAGTTCTTGCATAGGTTCAATAACTCCCTTCAAAAGAGGAGGCATTCATAGAGATTTGTTACAAAGATCAGGCTATTAGAATGCACTTAGAGTATAATTTTTTGCATACGAGCTCAAATTACAAAAATTAGACTCAAGTAAACACAGTGGGAAAAATTGACACAGAGATCAATTAGATTAATTGGGACACTAGCATCACATGGTGCTACTATCCAAGATATTACACTATTGTCTAGTATCATTAGTTTCAAAAAAATATAGACTGGCTAAAAAAGTATAATAGGTACAGTCCAGGTTTGTACATGTTTAGTTATAAATTTACTAATTTTGCTTAGTTTAGCTCAGATTCATACCAGTTTGCTTATATTGGGGGCATCATGTGTAACATGATCATTCTTATTTCATTTTAGATACTCAAATATAGATTATTTTAACTCAATCCAGAATCCATATGCTCAAATGTCAGATTTTGGGGGCACATGCATGACACATTATTTCTATATGCTCACTTATACATAAGTTGATCAAATAGAATGATAAAATCCATGTCATTCTCTATGCTACATACATTAGACACCATGTTCCAATTTACATAATAGATTCATGTCTTACTCCATCTCTAGTGGTTGGCATTCTCGAGTGGCCTAGAGCCACCTAATATACCTGAGTGGTCATATAAAACAACATCTTCAATTAGAAATTTCCAATTACATTTTGGAATTTTTGTTTTAGATGCATTTACTATAAATGGGTAGGGAATTATGAATTTAAAGTCTACGTAAGTTCTTGAGCCACTTACATGAGAGGGTTGGACACACTATCAATCCAATCTAAGCTATTCACAGGTCATGATCCACCAACCAGGGGTGGGAAGTGATGGATTCAAAACTAGATTAAGTTTTGAGCCACTAATATATGAAGATTGATCAAGCCATCATCTCAGTCTAGGCTATTCACTAATTTATCACTATATATATGCACACACACACAAGTTGTCATCAGGTTTATGTATTAATTCACGTACCTAGTGAGGTGTATTCATTTTTTTACTCGATTTTATCTCTTTACTTAGTTTTATTTCTTCACTCAATTTTATATTTGATTTTGATTATCTTAAGGAAGAATTAATCTATACATGTTTTACTTACATAGCATGTAATGAAGCATGCTTCACATACTCAAATCTAGACTCATGGGCTTTGCCTCTTAGGTAAGTCCTAGTATGCTTCTTTTTCCTTTATCCTAATCATTTCACTTTGCTACATTTATAGAATAAATGGGGGAGGGGGAGAATGTAATCACCTAAAAATGGCATTTGAGTGATAATAGTGTTACTTGAGACCACTTATCCCTAACTTAACCCTAAACCTATCTTAGGGCCTCTTTTCACACTTATCCAACCTTCATGTGGGACATAGATGTTCCCAATCATCCCTAAATCAATCCTAGACCCTCATTATTGCATCTTGGCCTTTCATACCTTAGGTTATGCCACTTAGACACTAGTGCCATAATAGGGACAATAGTGCCACATGGTGCTAGTGTCCCAATTTTGGCACTAGTTTCCTTTCCCTCCTTTTTCCACAAATAGATATCTTTTCAAATATTAAACCTCCTAGGGTCAGCCCAAACCTCTTTTATCACTCACACAAGCATTATAACAATACACACACACACACACACACACACACACACACACACACACACACACACACACACACACACACACACACACACACACACACATGAATTTTAGCCCTCTAACCACTAGATGAAAATCAGATGAAATTACATATACAAACTCAAAACAAGTTGTGCATAATTAAAGTTATCAAGCTCTATTATACCCTACTTCTACATACTACCATCTAAAGCATTCCTAAGCTTAGATTACTTAAAATTCCAGTCCTAAGCACATTCAAAGCACTCAAGTCAACCATGATACTACTTTTACTTACACTTGCAACATTACTTAGGTGGGGATAACTACATTGGGCTTGATCCCTCTTTAGAATATTTGTATGTAGGCAACTCTCATCATAGTGGGGTGTTGAGGATGTCTATCCTACCCCACTAACAAACACTCTTTACTACTTGTATCAATTGGATGCCTTAGAAACATGAAATATTAGTTTTTTATCATAAAATTAGTTAAAATAGGTCATCTAAAAGGTTGTAGTACTCATGCATGCAAGAACAAACTTGATAAACCTAGACACAGGTGCACCTAAAAGTGCAAAATAATTATACACAAAGGACACTACCTCTAAAACAGGGGCAATAACACCACATGACACTATTATCTAATTAGGAAATT
Organism: Torreya grandis; assembly: GCA_037957365.1. NCBI lineage: Eukaryota > Viridiplantae > Streptophyta > Pinopsida > Cupressales > Taxaceae > Torreya > Torreya grandis. The sequence continues at coordinate 2,252,728 of JARHVA010002114.1, forward strand.
ACTATCCAAGATGGGGTTTGACACCTATATCTTGTTTGTGACACAAACTAATCTCTACCTCAGTTTTTATCCTCCAAATCATTTGTCTCAATCATTTTCTAGCTATTTTCTGATTTGCATTATTTATTACTATTTTTAAAAAGGTTAAATTTAGTCAATTTTGTAACAAATTAGTGGCTATATTTATTAAATATTTCTACCCTAATATATTGTACTCAACTCTTTTAACAAAATATGATTTACATATATCTAATTTCTAAAAGGTTAAAACACTTAGCATATAGTTCTTTTAAGACATGTTTTTTGAGATGAGTGATTGCAACAACAAGGTCTTCATTCCTCCCCTCAAGAGGGGGAATATTTCTTCATACTAATTTTTATTAAGACAAATTAATTAATCTAATTAAGATATAAAATTGTAAAATAATATAAATATTAAGATATGTTATTTAATCATGAATTTTAATGTAAAAGCTGGGAACTAATTGCAATGATTTGACAAGTGGCATATGCTCTATATAATAAGTATAAAAAAGGGATGAGTAATTATATTTTACGAGTGAATATCTAATTATGATTGTGTTTTAGAAGTGGATATCATATAAAATAAGGCTTGTGATTCATTTGATTTAAAAATAGAGTCTTTGTTTGAATAGGGTTGGTTCCATCGATCTAGGTCAATATTTTTAGTCAATACTAACATGTTTTGTTTAGGATTGACTTGTGTATAAAAATATAACTATGACTATATGATCACCTTTGTGTGCCTTTGTATGCTTTATAAATTAGATTCTTTTTACCTTGAAACCCTAGGTGTGTTTGTGAAGGCTAGAAATATGTAAAAATCAAGAAAGTGTAATGGGCTGAGCTAACCCCAATCACCCCTATTTTATGATTGACCACTTCCTACGTATCCAATAATCTAAGGAGGGAAATCAATTCACATGTAGCTCTCCCACATAGTGTGATTATGTATTTATGTTCCTTTGATACTTGAGATTACTTGTATTGACTTAGCGTTAGTGTGCTTCAAACTTGGTTTATGATTGATCATAGTCATAAATTCATAATTTGGGAAGAATAGGGCATATTTTCTCAATGTGAAATAGTGTATAAATATGTTGCAAAAAATTAATTAGTCTCTTTTGAATGAGATCTTCATTTGTTTAAATATGATTCTAATTTGGTAATTTCTTACACCATCAACATGCTAGGAAAATAGGTTGACCCTAAGGAAAATTTTTATTTTAAAAATAGTTGTAGATAAGAGAGGATTGGTTTTTACCAAACTAGGTTAACATCAACTAGAGATACTGATTGAATTTGGTGTAACTAACCTATGTATAGGTGGACTAAACTAAAGGTTTGAAGATATTTGTGTAGGATATTTAGTAGGTTTGAAAGAGATAGTGAGGTTTATATAGGTGTGTAATATCAAAATGGAAGGATCAACTCATAAGATAACATATAAGTTAAAATAATGGCAGATTAGGACCTTGTTTATGCACTCAATTCATGCATGGTAAATTTGTATCAAGTTTTTTATTATCAAATACATAATACCATATTTTAGTATCAAAAAATACCCCTTTTTATTCTAGTAATGGAATTTCTAGAGTAAAATGATACAATGTACATGAGTGTGTACAACACACTTTGTCTTTAGTATCAAGTTCCAATTATGTAGGTCACTCAATAAAAAAATTGTAATCATGTGTACTCAATGTCCATAGATTGAAAAATTTAATCTAAAACTAAACATTTTGAAATTTTAAATGACACAAGTAAGAGTACACCTGTGCATTGGTGAAAACCATGTTTCCCTTATAACTTGTTGGAGATAATGCTTCCTTATTGAATCATTTTAGAATTTTGTGCTTCCTTATTGAATCACATAGAAAACTAAAGTGATTTTTCCCCAAATTTGTGTAACTATGTAGGATCTTAGGTTGGGAAGATAACATGCCTCAACCCTCATGAATCTAGGAAAAATTACCTAATTTACTAACCCAAATAACTACATAAGTAAAGAGAGAACCATCACACTAGGTTCATTGAAAGAATTTGAAATAACCACTAAATATGGCTTATAGATTCAATTATGTAGTTTATCTCAAGTTCACTTCATGTAAAAACTTATCCTAGATAAACAAGACAACTATTTGAGGTTGGTAATAGTCTGAGAGTGATATAAAATAAGTTTGAATATTGACTTGGAAATATATATGTAGTAGTGATTGTAAATAGAAGGTCAAGCCCACATATGGATAAATGGATTTGAAGAATGGTGAATAAGATTCATGTATTGAAGCATAATTTAAATGGTTTAGGATATCTCAAGAATTAACACTATCAAGTACATGTAACTAAATTTAGGTGTCTATAATAACTAACATACTCAGCAAGTATCATTCCACACTAAAATAAATCAATCTATGAAGAGCGACCTTATATTGTTGCAATGTAATTTGAAAAGGGATAACATTTAATTAAACCTAATAAATGTTGAGATGATTTCATTCTCAAGTTATATAAAAATGGAAATTTTACCCTTAATATTCCATAAATAGCTAACCAAACCTAATAGTAAGTTATGGGCTAAAAAAGAAAAGAGATAATTATTGTCATCAAATTGTGCACCCTAAGACATTCTATGAAACTCCTTTAATTTGATGCAAAATTGAATCATCTCTAAAGTTTTTGGGAACTTGTAAGAGAGATGAGTCTCTAGGATTGAAAAGGGCTAGCTCTCTAAATTATTCTTTAAGTGTCTATCACCTAATCTAATGCTTGTTTATGAAAAGAGTTAAGAGTTTGCATAAAATAAAAAACTATGCTAAAGAGGTGATCCACCAAGAATTTATCCCACCGATTATCACATTTATACTAAATAAAAATTCTTTCTGAGACTAATTCCATGCATTGAAAGACACTAACATAGTGTTTCAATGTGAATGTAACATGTTTGAGACAATCAACAAAATGGTCAACTTAAGGGGTAGATTGCACACCGTAGATATAACTACATAATTGAAAGAGATTTAAATGCATTTAACACACTTCATATGACTTTATAACATCAAAACCTTTATTCAGACATGAAGGATAAAGGGATTAAAGATGATGCTATCACTTGGCTCCAATATACATTACTCACATACTCAGATAGAAGTTTACAACTCAAAATTGGTCTTATATTCAATGTACAAAATCAAAGTGCAATAGCATTTCAGAAAGGCTTTACCAAACCAAAAATGTGGTTATTTGTAATGGACAAAATGGCTCAATTTATAGAACTTTAGGGAAGAGAAAAAGAAGAGAAGCTAAAAAGGCACAAGGACATGTGTCTACATGTGAGAATCAGTTATACATGTATGAAAAGGATGGATGGGGTGAGCCATGCCATGTCAAGAGTCTTAATTGTCCAAAATTAGTTATGAGAATGGTGACAAGTGGCATAAAACCTTTAGGAGTGGCACAAGAAACTACTTCTATCGAAGATCATCCATGAGAGTTCAAAACTAAAAATAGAGAAGCCAACACATTGCACTATTAGAACTTATGAAGGTAGTTAGAAAATACTCTTTCTAACTACTAGTTATCCTCTAGACACTTGTATTTATTAATCTCATAGAAGCTCTTTGATTTGGTCAACCACTAGCAATGACTCAATCCATCAACCTATCCATTTTGCTTTCTTTGTCTGCTCTCATGTTCTCACCAAGTCTTTTGAATAGCAATGGATATTTATTGTAGTTTGAAATTGACATTCTATGGGATGTCACCTTTCAGGTATTTCCTTTAGACTTTTTATCTTGACTCTTTCTTGAAGATAATTTTCTCACAAGAATTCATCAGACAATCTTTATGAAATAATTCATGTCTTTGAGAGATCTTTGCCTTTGGGCTCATTGTTTATTCATTTCCTTCAGACAAAAAGTCCAAAGGAATTCCTTTTGTTTATTTTCTTTAGATAAAAAGTTCAAAGGAATTCTTTTGGGGTTTCTCTTTAGTCACTTATCCTCATCCTTTCCTATGTGTTAGGTTGTGGAGCTAAAAGCTTCACTGATGCAAATAGAGGAGGTTGCTGAGTTACAGAGCAATCGACATTAGTCAGGCCAATCGACGTCAGTCATATTCAGTATGCAGAGTAACTGACATTGGTTAGTGGTTGGCTGACATCAGTCAAACAGGAACTGACGTTGGTAACCTGTGTGTGTGTGTACATTTGCATGCACTTCTAGAACTAGTCTAATTTTAGATGGATAGTTAGTTTGCATGTAAAAGACTAATTTTAGTCTTGAGTCTGCATTTCTAATTATTGTAATTAGGAAGTATAATTATTGTTTGTATGGGATCTATTTAAGAGACCCATGGGGCTGTATTGTAATTTGAAGGATCAGAAGGACTTGCAAAGGTAAGGACAAGGGTTCTTCCAAGGGTGAAGGATCATAAGGACTTGCAAAGGCAAGGACAAGGGTTCTTCTAGGTGAAAGATCAGAAGGACTTGCAAAGGCAAGGACAAGGGTTCTTCCAAGGTGTGTAAGATCTAGAGGGTCTACAAGTGTGCAAGACCAGGTTGATCTGTAGGTAGCAAGATTAGGTAGAAGATCTACATGGTAAGTAAGGTCAGTTGATCTGGAAGTGTGTGTGTGCAAGGTCAAAGGATATCTGTAGGGTAGCAAGATCAAGGAGATCTACAACACAACAAGGAGCAATATTAGGGAGATCTCCTTGGAGTACTTTGAGTACTTGGTGGACTGGCAATATTGTTACTGACTGGTGGAAACAACAACTCTGTGTTTGAGTTGATTGGTTTGTAATTGAGAGAGAGAACTCTTGAGGGAGAATTACTAGTACGCCCAAGAGGTGTGGGAACAGTGTGATTTCTTCATTGTATTTCCTTCTGGAAGAGTGTTAATACAAGATTGTATTGTCTCTCATATTCTGTGCTATTTTTGAATTCTAGTTACATTTTACTTCTGGTTAAATTTCATGTTTAGTTGCTTATAAAAAGGTAATCAATTGTGCTCTTAATCCTAACAAGTGGTATCAGAGCCTGGTTCGGAGTATGTTAGTGTTTGTTGATTACAGGTCACTCACAGGGGTTTTTGTTTGAGTGGGAGTAAAGCAATGGCAGAAGAAAGTAATCTAAGAATGGAGAAATTCAAAGGCAAGAATGATCAATTATGGAATTGTGAAAAGAAAGGGCAGGTAAAGAAATATTGTTGGTTGGTAGAAGATCAGCATGAAGGAAATAAAGAAGCAAATGATGCAGGTATTGTTGCATGGGATGCTCTTATATGTTCCTTGGATAAAGTAGAATTTTGGTTTTAGATTCTGTTGCCTCTTTCCATGCAACCCCAAATAGAGTATTTTTCCATGATTATGTCCATGGAGACTTTGGAAATATTTATTTAGGGGTTGGTGAGCCTTGTCAAATTGTTGGCAAAGGGGAAGTGCGGCTGAAATTGCAGACGGGCAACACATGGGTGTTGAAGGATGTCATACATGTCCCAGTCCTGAAGAGGAGTCTAATTTCTACAAGAAAGTTGGGTGATGAGGGTTGCACAATTACTCTCACAGTGGAATATTGGAAAGTTTCTAAGGGTGTACTTGAATTAGCATGTGGTAAGAAAGTAGGTACTCTTTATCTATCTACTTGTATTACTGATTCTCTTTCTAGTTTATCTACTTCAAATGTAGATGCAAAGATGTGGCTCTATAGGCTTGGTCACATGAGTAAGAAGGGAATGCATGTTCTTAAGAGGAAGTCTGATGTCTTTGACAAACTTAAGAACTAGAAAGCCTTGGTTTTCATGGAGAAGATGATGGACAGAGATCAGCTCAAGGGGCTGAATAATTCTAAGCAGGACAATTTGGACAAGGTTATGATATAAAGTGAGCTCACGGGTAAAAGTCATCACTCATAGGAAAACACAGTTACCGACGTCAGTCAGGTGAGAACCGACATCAATCAGGCAGGTACTGACATCGGTCATGTGTAGACTAGAGTCGGTGGTGTCAGGCAAATAGACACCAACATCGGTCAGGTGTAGACCAAGGTCGGCCAGAGGTGACCGAGATCAGTCACTATTAAAATAGATTTTGGGTGGATAGCACGCTATCAAGGAGTCTAAAATGACCATGTAGAGGACTAAAAGGGTAAGTAAGCCTCAAATTCATTATTTACCTTCTTTACACTACTTATTACTCACTGATGGTCAAGAACCAGGAAGTTTTGAAGAGGCAATGCAGGTAGAATCTAGGAAACAGTGGGAGCATGGCATGAATTCTTTGAAAGAGAACCAAATGGGAGATTTGGTAGAGTTGCCAACTGGGATGAAAACACTGAAAGATGAATGGATTCCCAGGTTAAAGAAAGGAGAGAATGGACACGTGAGACAGAAGGCTAGGTTATATGGTCTTGAGCAAGCTCTAAGACAGTGGTATAGGTTTGATAGGTTTATGAAAAAGCATGGCTTTAGTCAATGTCAATGTAATCACTATGTTTATTTTACCAGGTTGGATAATGGTTGCGACATTATCCTGTTACTGTATGTAGTGTATATGCTTGTTGCAGGGTCACACATGCAGGGAATTGCTGAGCTAAAGGTAGAGTTAGTTCAGAGGTGTGCCAGGAAGGATTCAGGAGCAGAAATCCTTGGCATGAGTATTTCTAGAGACAGGGAAAGTCACAAGTTGATTTTGTCTCTAGATGATTATGTGAATAAGGTAGTGGAGAGGTTCAATATGTAGGATGCAGAACTGGTTAGCACACCTATGAATGGACAGTTCACAGAATAGTGTCCCAAATCACATGATGAGGTTGAGCACATGAGTACTAGACCTGATATTATCCAAACAGTGGGAGTTGTCAGCAAGTTTATGGCCAATTTGGGAAAGGAGCACTGGAAAGCAGTTTAGTGGATTCTCAGATATCTAAGAGGGACCAACAGTAGGGATTCATGCTATGCAGGGTCAAGCACTTCTCTAAATGGGTATGTAGATTTGGATATGGCAAGTTACTTGGATGACAGGAGAAGCACCACAAGATATGTGGTGGTTGGTCTTCAAGATTGAACTTAAAGAGGGATATAAGCTAGAAAACAAAATTAGATGATGTATAGGTATAGGTACAGGTGCAGCTATTTTTCTCCAAGTGGGAAATTGTTAGGTTGTGGAGCTAAAAGCTTCACTGATGCAAATGGAGGAGGTTGTTGAGTTGTAGAGCAACTGACATCAGTCAAACCAACTGACGTCAGCAACCTGTGTGTGCATGCATTTGCATGTGCTTTTAGAACTGGTCTAATTTTAGACAAACGGTTAGTTTGCATGTAAAAGACTAATTTTAGTCTTGAGTCTGCATTTCTAATTATTATAATTAAGAAGTCTAATTATTGTTTGTATGGGATCTATTTAAGAGACCCATGGGGCTGTATTGTAATTTGAAGGATCAGAAGGACTTGCATAGGCAAGGACAAGGGTTCTTCCAAGGGTGAAGGATCATAAGGAATTGTAAAGGCAAGGACAAGGGTTCTTCTGAGTGAAGGATTAGAAGGACTTGCAAAGGCAAGGACAAGGGTTCTTCCAAGGTGTGTAAGATCTAGAGGGTCTACAAGTGTGCAAGACTAGGTTTATCTGCAGGTAGCAAGATCAGGTAGAAGATCTACATGGTAAGTAAGGTCAGTTGATCTGCAGGTGTGTGTGTGCAAGGTCAAAGGAGATATGTGGGGTGGTAAGATCAAGGAGATCTGCAACACAACAAAGAGCAAGATCAGGCAGATTTACTTGGAGTACTTTGAGTACTTGGTGGACTGGCAGTATTGTTACTGACTGGTGGAAACAACAACTCTATGTTTGAGTTGATTGGTTTGTAATTGAGAGAGAGAACTCTTGAGGGAGAATTACTGGTATGCCCAAGAGGTGTGGGAAGAGTGTGATTTCTTCATTGTATTTCCTTCTGGAAGAGTGTTAATACAAGATTGTATTATCTCTCATATTTTGTGTTGTTTCTGAATTGTAGTTACATTTTACTTCTGGTTGAATTCCATGTTTAGTTGCTTATACAAAGGTAATCAATTCTGCTCTTAATCCTAACACTATGGATTTTTGATTGATCCCTTTGGAGAAGTTGTAATGGTCCTTAGGGCTTTTGGAAATGGTCCTTTAGGATTTTGAAAATGGTCCTTTGGGATTTTAGAAATGGTCTTTTGAAAATGCAAGTGCCCCTTCAAAAAAATGAAAGTGACCACTTTCCAAAGAAAATACCCTTCAAGAATGTTGCAAATGATCCTTGAAAAAAATTGAAATGGAGCTTTTCCTGACAAAAGATGCCCTTCAAAAAAATGAAAGTGTCCTTCGAAAACATGAAAGTACCCTTTGAAAAAAGTGAAATGTACCTTTTAAACTTTTTGTTTGGTCTATTTTGCTTGAAAAGTGCCCTTTAGAAAAAATGAAATGTACCTTCAAAAAACTTGTGTAGACAAATTATCTGAAATAATTCATCACTTGGCTGGAAGAAAACCTAAAAATACTCTTAAGGAAAAGCCTCAGACAAAAAATCTGAAAGAATTTAGCGAAATGCTTCAAAAAAAACTCAAAAGAATTAGGAAAAGGCTTAGATCAAAGGCCAAAATGGACATTCAAAAATAAATAAAACTTGGTATTTTTGTGGGCTTTGCCAAAGAATATTTCTTTTGAAGAAAAGCTAAGTACTAGACTTGGCCAAATTTGAAAGGTGCAAACCTGGGGGTAGAAATTGGCCAACATTCTTGGTGATTCCTAGGTATGGCATGCCTATTATGCCTAAGACCAGTTGCCTAAATCCTTCTATTGGGCATGGAATCATGTAAAATGAGCACTCAAATTGTCATGAATAGACATTAGATTAACCACAACATAATGACATTACACAAGACACACACAGGCAAAGACACACTTATGCTACTAAGCACTTATGGAACATAAAGCAAAACAAAGGAAACATGCATGTGTCAACTAGAACACCTAGGGAACACAAAAAACAAAATAAAACTAGACTAATCACACACACCTATGTTACTATTTCCAAGATAGATTTGTAAGGACTAATAGCAGAACTTTAGATGTATCGCATTTGCAGGGAGAGACAATTCTTCTCCATTCATCTTGGTCAATTGAAAGGAGTTAATTTACTTACACTTGTTGCTGATGTAAGGGCCACTCCATAAAGCATCAAAATTTGTATGTTTACCTAATTTTTCTCTATCCTCATCCCATTTTAGAACCAAGTCACCTTATTTGAATGCTCTTGTACTTGCTCTTTTTTCAAAGGATTTCTTCATGAGTACTTGCTAGTGTTCCATGGTCTTATGTGCATTGTCCCTTGCTTCTTGTATTGCATTAGTTCTATCAATTTGTCTTCTATTGGAGTATTTTCTAGCAACTCCTATTGATGTGCAAGTCCTAGAGTAGGGAGATCTTCAAAGATGGACAACCTAACTTTTCTCCCATAAACAAGCACAAAAAGAGAGTTACCAATTGATCTCTTAGGAGTAATCCTATTAACCCATAAGGTTGTCTTCAACTTGGTGTGATATGCTCTTTGATTATTCTCCAATGTCCCCTTAATGATCTTGATGAGGTTCTTGTTATCAGACTCAACCAACTCATTAGTTTGAGGGTGATAGTTGGATGAGGTACTCAATTAAATTCCATTCTTATTTTCCTACTCAAAAGTTTTAAAACTCATAAAATCAAGTGCATTATCAAAAATGATAGTATAAGGGACCCCAAATCTTATTTTGATACTCTCATAAAACTCCAAGATTGCATTTCCATTTGCCTCTTTCAATGAAATAGCCTCTACCCACCTTGTGAAGTAGTCATTAGCAATCAATATCCATTTGTGTCCAACACATGATGGAGGGTTGATCATACTAATGAAATCAAGGCCCCATTTCATGAAATGTTGGTCCACTTAGATTGGATTTAATGGAAGGGATACAAGTTTTTATTTGCCTAAAAATAAGGCACATTGAGGACACCTCCTAACCTAAGAGTAGCAATCATTGAAAAGGATGGCCAATAATACCTTTCCCTCATTATCTTTGTAGTTGTTGTTTTTGGGGAGAAATGACCTCCATCTACACCATTGTGAAACTTTTCTAGCAAGATGCCAAACTAATCATTGTCAACACACCTTAGTAGTATAACATTCACATCTTTCCAAAAGAGAATACTGTTGTCCCAAAAAATAGACTTCTCATTTTTTGGGACATGTGAGCTATTTTGGTTCAACATACCAAAATAATCTCTTCCCTTCTCAAAATTTGTTCTGAGCATTCAAATTCCTCATTTTTCAAGCTTCTCATAAATCTACAGACTCTACAGGCTTGAATCTATGGACTTTGTAGGAAGAGAATCTATGAACTCTACAGGAAGAAAATATATGGACTCTGCAAGAAGAAAATCTATGAACTCTGCAAGAAGAAAATATATGGACTTTGCAGGAAAGAAGCAAGGTCTCAACACTTAGGTGATTTCAAAGTTGGTTCAATAACAAGGTTCAACCAAAAGGGTTCATCGGCAAGATTCTAATCAAGGATTGAACCATTGAACTGTTGAACCTTAAACCATTTTGGTTCAACAGGTTCAATGGGTTCAAAGGTTTAACATCAGTAGCAAGAGTTAAGCACATTTGTCAAGGTTCAAAGTTCAACCGCTTCAAGGTTCAACAGCTTCAAAACACTTATCAAAGAGAAGATGGCTTGAACCATTGAATCATTGAACCATTGAACCAAAAGGGTTCAATAGGTTCAAAGGCTCAACATGTTTGGTTCAAAAAGATCAAAAGGACTTAGCCAAATAAGGGAATGAACCGATTAAACCGTTGAACCTTGACCCAAAGGGTTTAATGAGTTCATAGGTTTAAAGGTTCAACCATTACAATGAAGATCAAAGATCTTAGAAAGAACAAGGAAGTGATGGACTAATGGTTCAATATGTTCAAAGGCTTCTACAGGCAGGTTCAATCAAAAGAACAAGTTTTTGAAGCTTAAACCATTGAACCGTTGAACCATTGAACCACTTTGGTTCAAAGGTTCAATAGGTTCAAGGTTCAACGGGTTCAAGGTTCAATGGGTTAAAGGTTCAACGGGTTCAACGAGGCTTGTTTCAAAGAATCTTGGTTCAAGTGGTTAATAGAAACAAGGGAATGAACCATTGAACCATTGAACCAAAGTTGGTTCAATCAGTCGATTCAAGTGACAAGTTAAAAGGAGTGCCCCAAGTGTCAAAGACACAAGTGCCCTTATGGAGGGCATTTTCATGACAAAAGTGACTAAGGAAGGAAATAAAAAACTTGACAGAACTTAGTGGATGCTGCCAAGTGTCATCCTCCAAGCCTCATTTCACTTTATTTCTAAGAGCAGTGGATGCTACCATGTGTCACAATTTCATATTCATATAAAATTGACTAAGGCAAATTTCCAAGGGACAAACAACCCTTGCGGAGGACACTTAGAAGCCGAAGTGAACTTTTGTAAAAAAATAGGAAAGGCTAATTTGGAGCTCAAACAGCCCTTGCAGAGGGCAGGAAAGAGGCAAATGGACCAATTCAAAGGCCACAAAAGCAAAGGGATTTCCTTCAAAAAAGTTCCCCCAGCAAAACAGACAAAGTGAATTCCTTTGAGAAAATGAACAAGGCAAAGAGACAATTCCTTCAGGGAAATTTTTCAAAATAATTCCTTCGGACTTTTCCCTCTGAAAGAATTCCTCTAGAATTTTTCCTCTAAAATAAAATACCAAAAAACAAAGAAAAGCCCAGTGGAAAGACAAGGCAAGGAAGATTTCCTTCGGACAAATTGCCTAAAGGAATTCCTTCAGACATTTTGTCTAAAGAAAATAGAGGATAAAGCCCGCCAAAAGAAAGAAGCCCAAAGGCCATCCGAAGATCACCCGAAGGGCAGATACCCTTGCAAGGGGCTCTTCCCAACCTAAAGTGGACCATTTCTCAAGGCCCCGAAGGGCAGGCCCCCTCTGAGAAAGATCAAACAACAAAGCTGAAGGAATTACTGAGGAAAGTGACGTGCCCACAGATGTCAAAGTTGTAACAATGAAATAGTCATTGATCCTTGTAGTTTTAAACACGGACCCGAATACATTCAAAGGCTTTAAGGCCAATACCAGTAGAAAGTGACTAAGGAATAGAGCATCGAATTGAATCAAGGACCCGATTCAAATAACTAGAAAAGGAGGAACGATGAGGAAGGACCAAAAACATTTGTGCATCAGATATGTCTCTAGAAGTAGACTGCCAAGTGGATATTGAAAGATGCAAACTTTCAATAGTGTGACCCATTTCTCTGCATTGAGAAAAGCAAATGGGTAAATGCCTCTAAATTCTAGCATGTTTTCTTAACAAAATTCAATGCAACATGATGTGTTACTATTCCCAAGTCCTTCTTGAAGAGGCTATATAAGGGACTCTCTTGTTATTGTGGAAATCTCTCTCTAATTATCAAAAACAAAACTCTACCCAAATTGAAAGGCATTACTGAGACTTGAGCTTAGATTGTTGATCATATTTTGTTATTGGAATAAGAAAGCAAGTGACCTTTCAGACTTTATGCTGTGATATCTTTATTGTTGGGGAAACTATTCTTATGTTTTTTTCCTTAATATATTTTCTATTCCTTTAATTCAATAAGCAAAATTAGTGAAAGTAGTCAGGATGATGTCCTGAAGCCAATTGTGGAGAGACTTTGTGCCTCCATAATTGCCTTTAGTGTGTTTTCTTTTTGTTTCTGTGTAAATGACTTTGGGATGATTTTGTGCCCTCATTGTCCTTCGTATCTCACTCTTGGGCAATTCAAGTGGAGACTTTGTGCTACATCTCAATTTGTTGGTTACTACGACCTTGGTTACATTTTCCAATTACTACTAGGAGTATTCTTGTGGTTTGCTAAATAGTACTTCTGAAAGAAGAGAAGTGCTTTTTGTCATTTCCCTTGAGATTTTTCCTTTGATTTGCATGCATCATCTCTAAAAAAAGAGAGATGGATGGTTTATCCTACCCTTGAGTATTATTTTCCATATATATATATATATATATATATATATATATATATATATGTATGTATGTATGTATGTATATAAGTAACCTCCCCTTGATGAGAGGAGAGATTAGTCCCCTTTTGATGTGGTAAACCTACACATTTGGATGACCAATCTTCCTACTTTGGATGATCAGACCTATTTTATTTATCAATACGCTGATCGACAAAATATTCAACCAACAATTTTTGGCGACTCCGCTAGGGATATAACTCATTATTGTTATAACCTATCCATTGTACTCCACTGTGGAAGAATGAACTACTCAAGTGCTTTCCCATTGTTAAAATTTTCCTCCTAGCCTCACGCAACAGTTTTAGGCAACTCTGCTAGGGATATAACCCATTATTGTTATAACCTTACCATTCACCTCCACACTAACTAGGAAAGAATGTGCAGTTTAAAGCCTCAAGCTTAAAACTAAAGCAAGGTCAATTCTTTTCCATTTTTGGTTCAAAATATGGCAGATTCAAGGTAAACATGAAGCCAAAGGGCTAAAGGTATTTTTGACCATGTATTTGAGTTGGTACAGCAAAGTGATTTTGATCCTTTTCCTTCACCATCTCGCCTCCAATGAACCAATAGTTTTCCTCCTACTATAGTTAGATCTCCATTGACAAACAAAGTATCCACTTCTATTGTTGATAAAGCTTTGCCAATAATTACCCTTTTGAGATTTGTTATTCCTCCTTTTCATAGTCATATAATGGTAGTTCAAGGCCCCTAGGGTAATTCTTTTGGTCCTCTCAATCTTACTCCACCTCTACATGAGCTTCCATGCAGTTCAAGGAAGAATTTCCACAAATTCTATGGTGATGGGAAAGTTCATCTTGATGAACACATTATAGCCTTCAGCATAGCCTGTGGTGTAATTGGAGTAGAATTTGAAGATGTAGCAGTCAGGGTATTTGTAAAAACATTATAAGGTGCTGTTGTAGATTGGTTTTATCATCTACAGGCTCGGTCAATAACTGATTGGAATACTCTCAAAGCTATGTTTGAAGCCAGATTAAAACTTGCAAAAGATGCACATGCACTTCTGTCTCAACTTACATAGATGAAGAAAGAACCTTATGAACCAATGAGGGACTTTATAGCCAAGTTTGACAAACTGAGGAACATAATTCCTATAATTGCTTGACCTACAACTGATAATCTCAAATGCTTCTTCATTAATTCTTAGTTACCTAAAGTGAGTTTTCTTTTGAGATGTGCTGGTCAAATAGATCTTACTACAGCTCAACATTTGGCCACTAAGGTAGAAGATGATCTCATCTTAGTAAGGAAGATAAGAAGAGATCTAAATAGAAATAGACCTTCTTCATCTTCTGAATATTCATCTACATGTACCACATATCTAATGGTGCAGAAGTTGGCAAATGAGTTGCTTGCTCTCAAAAAGCAAATGGCGCAAGGAATGTCTTATGATCCTTCATAGATATGCCAAGAAGGACATTTCCAAATTAGTCATATTAGGGCAATGCTACTAAGAATCAAGGGCAACAAAATCATCTTCCTCTCCCAGAAGGGAAACTTGCCTTGGAAGCTCCTCCAACCAATTCAGCAATGGGATATCTTGAAGTAGAATCAGAGTTCTCTTTCTAGCCTAAATTAAATCAAGAAAATGATGCTGATCTCCTTGTATAAAATCAAGAAGAATCAGTTGGAGATTTCCACATTGGTTTCTTAAACTACCAAGATGAACCTAGAAGAAAAGGAGAAGCTTTTAATGGATCATATGCAGTGTTTACCACATCCAAGAACTAATCAGTCTAGCAAGCTGATAAAGGGAAGATAGAGGAGCAACCTCAACTAAAAATTACAATTGCTAAGCATGGAACCACTCTGCCTTACCAGTCAAAGGATTTGATGATCACCCAAAAGACAAGTACATCAATTTCACAAACCAGCCCTCCTCTTATCTCTCCTAAAACCCAAAGGGTTGAAATACCTTCCTCTATACCTAGCTCAATTCAGCCATTTGACATAATTGATCATGTCAAAAAGACAAAAATACAAATGTTTGAATTTGAATATTTGCAGTCCAATCTTGATCAATTGGATAAGTTGGCCCAAGGTGTCAAGAACCAAACCATCCCTGCAAGGCAAAAAGATAAAAAAGTAACTCTTGATTCCCCAAAGAACATGCCTATTCTGAATAATCTTGTCATCACTCCTCCAGCTACCCCTGGAAAAATAAAACCTTTCTATGTTTCTCTGTTAATAAATGGTCACAAGCTAAGTAATTGTATTATAAACTCAGGCACATCTGACAATGTCATGCCTACTAAAGTAGCTGAATCTCTTGGCCTCACACTGACCAAGACATTTAGGAGATGTTTTTCCATGGAAAACAAGCAAGTACCATTGCTGAGGAAAATCAAAGATGCCCAATTTACATTTGCAACATTTCCAGACAAGAGAATCAAGATGATTGTCTTGGTGGCTGACGTCCCAACATCCTATGGCATTTTGCTTAGATGAAATTTTTGTAAGGACGTGGGAGGAGAACTAAGCATGGACTTGTCTGAGGCAAGAATCCCTGTCAAAGGCATAATGAAGAGGTTGTTCCCTGAAAAGAAGGCAGAATATGTGGTCACCCAAACATCAGCCCCTAAAGCTCAAATTCTTTTTGAATCCTCAGGTATGGGTAACTACTTTCTATCTACAAACGAAGTACATGAAACATCTGATAAAATTCTTGAAAGTGTCAACCCAAAAATTAGTTCAACTAGAATAGCAAAAGAACTAGTAGGTTGTAATACAAATGAAGAAGGACCCTCCCTCTCTAATGAAGGAAAGTCTAAAGAAAAATTAGTATCTGATGAAGTATGGACTCTAGAATTTGATGGTAGCTACTCCTCTACCGGTTTGGAAGCTGAGATTGTGTTGATATCTCCTCAAAGAGATATGTTTCCTTCATCTTACAAATTACAGTTTAGCAACACTAACAATACAGCTGAATATGAATCTTTGTTGCTTGGATTGAAGGCTGCTCACGACAAAGGCATCAAGTTTCTTCATGCCAAAGGGGATGCTGAATTAGTGGTTTGTCAAGTGAGAAACTTATACCAAACTAAGAATGAAAGATTACGCCACTATCGCAACCTGGTTTGGGACCAAATTGAAAGCTTTGATGCTTTCAACATTTCTGCCATACCTAGGGAATCTAATGACAGAGCTGATGCACTTGTTGTTTCAAGAACTCTCTTAGTTTTTCACTTAGATTTCAAAGAAGATATGTATACTATTGAGCTAGTCTGTAGACTAAGTGTTCTTGATAATGCTGATCATTGGCAAGTGTTTAATGATGATTATCAAATCATTGCCTTCTTAGAATGAAAAGACAATTTTGAACAACTATGTTTTGAAGGCAGTGAACCTCAAAAGTATGAATCAGCCTCTAAATCTAGTTCAGATCTAAAAGAAGAATTCTTACAACTGAAAGGAAATAAAATTCCCAAAGTCTTGGTTTCTCTTGAGAAACTATTTGACAAGCATGATAGATTCATCAAACAACAACAAATATATTCAAGTTTCTCTCAGGGATTCAATCAAGTAAATCTGACTACTAAAAAAAATCCCAAAATGGTTAATATTGGTAAGTGATACACCCCTGAAGAAAGATTCAAGTTCACCACTTTACTCCAATACATGGATGTTTTAGCATATTCTTATGATGACCTGAAGTCTCTCAGACCTGATGAAATATGCCATGACATTTCTCTCAAGGCTGACTCAATGCCCTATAAGCAAAAATCTAGACAGTATAATCTAAAAATATCAGGTACTATTATGTCTAAGATACAAAAAATGTTAAATGCTAGAATCATCTTCCCAATCCATCATTCCACATGGATTGCAAACATAGTGCCTGTAAGGAAGAAGAGTGGTGCAATTCACATTTGTGTAGATTTTAGGAATCTAAATCAATCATCTTTAAAAGATAATTACCCTTTGCCAATCATGGATCAAGTGCTTCAAACAGTGACAAGTTTAGAGATGTTATCAATGCTAGATGGCTTCTCAAGTTATAATCAAGTTGAAGTTGGTGAATCAAACCAACACAAGAATGCATTCACCACACCTTGGGGTACATTTGCATATAGAAGAATGCCTTTCAACTTGATAAATGATGGTGCCACCTTTCAGAGAGCAATGGACCTAGCTTTCAAATATGAGATGGGTAAATTCATAGTGGTATACCTTGATGACTTAACCATATTTTCAAATCATCGTTCTAATCATGTACGCCACTTACAACAAGTGCTGGAGCACTGCTGCTAGAATGGTATTTTCATGAACCCCAAGAAGTCTATTTTTGGAGTCATAGAGGGGAAACTCCTTGGACACATTGTGTCTAAAGAATGCATAAAGATTGACTCAGACAGAGTTAAGTCTATTCAAGAGCTTAATTTTTCTAAAGCAAAAATGTTGTTCACTCTTTTTTTGGAAAGGTGAATTTCTTACGGAGGTTCATCCCCAAATTTGTTGAGAAGACTAGACACATTGTGAACATGATGAAAGGGAAGACCACCTTCAGTTGGACTAAAGAAGGCAAACTAGCATTTTAGGATATCAAGACTGCCATTGCCCACACTTGTACCTTGGTTTGTCCAGATTACAACAAAGATTTCATCATATACAGTTATGCTTCTGAACACACGCTTTCAGCAATTCTTGTTCAACAGGACAATGAAGGTATGGAATCTCCCATTTCTTTCATGAGTTGTCCTCTCAAAACCTATGAGATGAAGCATTCAAATGTAGAGAAGCATGCTTATGCAGTGGTGAAAACAATCAAACATTTTCACTTCTATATCTTGAATTCACACACTACTGCCTTAGTTCTTGACACTACAATCAAGTCCATATTAACTCAGAAAGAGTTTGGCACAAAAAGAGGCAATTGTATTGCAAATATCCAAGAGTTTGATTTAGACATCAAGCCAACAAAGTTGGTCAGGGGAAACGACCTATGTCAATTAATTGCTGACAACAAGCTAGAAGATACACAGCATGAAGGAGCTAAAGTGAAAGACACACCAACAGTCCTTTTTGTCTTCACTACCAATGAGTGGTATTTAGGTATTGCTCATTTCATTAATTATGGTGAATGTCCTCCTCATTTTTCTTATAAAGAAAGGAGGACTATCAATTTGAAAGTTGCCAATTTTTTTCTTTGGGACAATGGCTTGTACAAGATAAGCATAGATGGAGTATTCCTCCACTATGTAGACAAAGAGAAACAAAGCCAAATTTTGAAATCCTTCCACAATATAACTTGTGGAGGACATTTTTTTGCTCCTGTAACTACTCACAAGATTCTTCGAGCCAGGTATTACTAGCCAAATCTTTTCCAAGATGCATATAAGTGGGTGAGAAAATATGAACTCTGCCAGCAATTTGTTGGAAGACCCAAGTTAGCTGCCCCGCCTCTCAAGCCAGTGATCATAGAAGAACCTTTCCAGCAATGGGGGATTGATTTTATTAGGACTATAAACCCATCTTCAAGCATTGGACATGATTATGTCATTACATCAACTAACTATTTCACCAAGTGGGTAGAAGCAATCCCAACTAAGCATGATACTTCAGAAGTTGTATGCAATTTCCTCAAGGAGAATATCATTTTTAGGTTTAAAGTTCCAATCAAAATTGTTACTGATAATGTAGCTTGTTTCACCTCTCAGAAGATTACACAATTCTATTTCCATTAAGGAATTACACTCTCCCATTCTTCTGATTATTTTCCACAAGGGAATGGACAAGCTGAATCAAGTAATAAGAACCTGGTAAATATCATCAAGAAGCTAGCAGATGACAATCAAAAGACATGGCATAAAGCATTGGTTGATGCTTTATGGGTAGACAAAATCACACCAAAGAGGGTAATTGGTATGTCTCCTTTTCAACTTCTTTATGGTATCAATGCTAAAATACCAATCACTTTAGAATTGCCAACCTTAAAATTGGCAAAAGCAATTGAATATCAAACATATGAAAGCTCTCTTGATAAGAGAATCATGTGTCTGACTGAGCTAGATGAATAGAGAACCATGGTGGTGGACTAAATTACTGATCATCAAAGTCTGGTAAATAAACTCTTTGACCAAAAGGCCAAAAATCATGATTTCCAGATTGGGGATCAAGTTCTACTATGGGACAAAAGGAGAGAACCAAAAGGGATGCATGGAAAGTTTGACTCCCTTTGGAGAGGCCCATTTATAATTCATCAACACAATGGTGAAAATAGCTTTCTACTAAAATATCAAGATGGTACACTCTTTTTTCTGCCTCACAATGGGCAGCATCTGAAACACTTCAACTCTTGAAGTGTCAGATCATTGCATCTATACATATGTATATTTGTATAGTTTTTAATTCTATTTTGTTTTATTTGTTTCTATTTTTTTATGCCTTCCATTTTTGGGTAACATGACTCTATAGCCCAATGGTACACATGAAGACACTAGAGATTCTGGATTCTGCTCCCTTCAATTCTTTTTTACAATTGATAGAAGTTTCCCAAATGGAGCTAACTGTTGTCCCCAAAAACAAACTTCTCATTTTTTGGGACAAAATGTGAACTATTTTTGGTTCAACAGACCAACATAATCTCTTCCCTTCTCTAAATTTGTTCTAAGCATTCAAATTACTCATTTTTCAAGCTTCTCAAAAATATACGGACTCTGCAGGCTTGAATCTACGGACTCTGCAGGAAGAGAATCTACAAACTCTGCAGGAAAAAAATCTACAGACTCTACACAAAAAAAATCTAAAGACTCTACAGGAAAGAAGCAAGCTCTCAACACTTAGGCAATTTCAAAGTTGGTTCAATAACAAGGTTTAACAAAAAAGGTTCATCAGCAAGCTTCTAAGCAAGGATTGAACCATTGAACTGTTGAACCTTGAACCATTTTGGTTTAATGGGTTCAATGGGTTCAAAGGTTCAACATCAGCAGCAAGAGTTAAGTGCATTTGTCAAGGTTCAAAGTTCAACTGCTTCAAGGTTCAATAGCTTCAAAACACTTATCAAAGAGAAGATGGCTTGAACCATTAAATCATTGAACCATTGAACCAAAAGGGTTCAACAGGTTCAAAGGTTCAACGCATTTGGTTCAAAAAAATCAAAAAGACTTAGCCATGTTAGGTTATGGAGATAAAAGCTTCAACTATTGCAAGCATGGAGGAGGTTGCTAAAGTTCCAGAGACACTGGCATTGGCAGTATAATCAACGTCAGTCATGATGAATGCAGAAAGCAACCAACATCGACAAGAAGTTAGCTAATGTCAGTCATCACCAGTTAGACAGGGACTGACATTGATCACCTATGGTGGTTCTAGAACTATTCATTGCACAGACAGTTAGTTCGTTGAACCGAGTGTTTGCATGTAAAGGCTATTTCGAGTCTTGAGTTGCATGTCTAAATTAAGAGTCTAAGTTATTGTTTAAGTTTGGGATCTATTTATAGACCCATTGGCATGTATTATAATTAAGGCAAGAAAAGAATTTCTTCTAGTTGTAGGATCTTGGTCAGCAGGTGTGCAAGGCCACATTTGAAGATCTACATGTGTAAGTAAGGTCTGTTGAGTTGTAGGTTATTGCAAGCTTATGGGAGATCTACTTGAAGTACTTTGAGTACTTGTGTACTGGCAGGGTTATTACTGACTAGTTGGAGGTGAACACCAATTCTGTGTGTAAGTTGTGTGTTGGGACCATTTTTGGTAGGAGAGTAAACTCTTGAAGAAAATTACTGAACACTTGAGGTGTGGGAAGCTTCTGAGAGGTGTGAAGAAGAAGTGGCATCTTCTTTATTGTATTTTCTTTCTAGATGAGTATTAATACAAGATAGTGTATTGTCTCTCATATTCTGTGTTATTTGTGAATTCTAGTTACTTTTACTTTTGGGTAATTCTACATGTTTAATTGCCTATATGTGGTAATCATATTGTGCTCTTTCTAAGGAGCAAGATCCTAACAAGTGGGATCAGAATAGGTGTGTTGTTCCTGATTCCCTAATAACTAGTATCAGAGCTTTTGGTTAGGATACTAACAGGTTGGATTAGATCTAGTTAGTGTGTGTTGATTATAGGTTACTCACATGGGTTTCTATTTGAGTGGGAATAGAGCAATGGTAAAAGAAAGTAAGCTATGAATGGAGAATTTTAATAGTAAAAACTATCAATTATGGAGGATGTAGATTGAAAATTATTTGTATCAGAAAGATTTATACTTACCGTTGGGTGGGGTTGATTGCAAGCCCCGGGATATGAAGGATGAAGAATGGGAGGTTCTTGATCGGAAGGCTCTGGGATCTATAAGGTTGAGTCTTGCATCATCTGTGATTTCCAACTTATCACATGCTAAGACAATGGTAGAGTTGATGGAATCTTTGGCAAATTTATATGAAAAACCCTCAGCTTCGAATAAAGTATTTCTTATGAAGCAATTATTTAATTTGTAAATGTTGGAAGGTGGATCTATACATAGTCATCTTAGTGATTTCCATGGTTTGGTAAACTAGTTAAATTCAGTCAATATTGTTTTTGATGATGAAATTAAGGCTCTCTTAATCTTATGCTCATTACCTGAAAGTTGGGAGAGTTTGGTAATGGTAGTTAGCAATACTGCGTCTACTTCAAAAATCTTAAAAGTGGATGATGTTGTGAGTGTAATCTTGAATGAAGAGATTCACAGAAAAAGCACAGGTGAATCATCAAGAAATGCTTTGAGTGTGGAAAGCAGGGGAAGGCAAAGAGAGAAGATTGAGTGTGGGAGATCAAGGTCAAAGATAGGTAGGAGATCCAAGTCTAGGTATGGTAGAATAACCTGTTGGAAATTTGGAAAGCAAGGGCACTTAAAGAGAGATTGTTGGTTGGGTGAAGATTAGCATGAAGGACATGAAGAAGAAGCAGATGTTGCAGATTATATTACACAGGATGCTCTGGTATGTTTCTTAGATAAAGTAGAATCTTGGGTTTTAGATTCTGGTGCCTCTTTTCATGCATCCCTAAATAGGGAATTTTTTCATGAGTATGTCCAGGGAGACTTTGGAGAAATTTGTTTAGAGGATGGTAAGCCTTGTCAGATGGTTGGTAAAGGGAAAGTGAAGCTGAAATTGCAGATAGGTAACACATGGATGTTGAAGGAGGTCATGCATGTCCCAGTTCTGGAGCAGAATTTGATTTCTGTAAGAAGTTTGGGTCATGAGGGTTGCACAGTAACTCTCACAACGGACTCTTGGAAGGTTACCAAGGGTGCACTTGTTGTAGTAAGAGGTAAAAAACTAGGTACACTTTATCTATCTACTTGTATTACTGATTCTCTTTCTGGGTTACCTACTTCAGCTGTAGATTCGAAGATGTAGCTTAATAGGCTTGGTCACATGAATAAGAAGGAGATGTATGTTCTTGAGTCAAAGGGTATGCTTTCGGATTTGAAAAGCATGAATCGAGATTTCCGTATGCAGAAGAAGAAAGTAACATTTCTTGAGGAATCTGATGTTTGTGACAAGAATAGGAAAGTCTTGGTTTTCAAGGAGAAGGTGACAAACAGAGATCAGTAGAAGGGGCTAAAGAATTTTGAGTAGAGCAAGGGTGATTTGGACAAGGGTTTGATCTAAAAGAAACTCGTGGGTAGAAGTCATTTCTCACAAGAAAAACATAGAGACCGACGTCAGTTAGAAAATTGATGTTATCATCTAGACAGGGACCAATGTCAGCTATGTGCAAACCAACATCGGTGACTTAGGGATAGATAAACACCAGCATTGGTCAAGGGAACTGACATCGGTGATGAGGTAGTCGCATGGAACTGACGTCGGTCAGGTGCAGACTAAGATGTGACCGACATCAGTCATTGAGATAGATTTTGGGTGGACAACAAGCTGTCAAGGAGTCTCAAGTGCCCATATGGAGGACTTAAAGGGTATGTAAGCCTCAAATTCATCATTTCCCTTCTTTACACTACTTGTTGCTCACTGATGGTAAAGAACCAGGAAGTTATTAAAGAAGTAGAGTAGGTAGATCCAGGGAATAGTGGGAGCTTGGCATGATGAAGGATGTGACTCCTTAGAAGAGAACCAAACGGGAGTTTTTTGGTGGAGTTGCCAGCTAGAAGGAAGCACTGAGAGATGAATGGATGCTCAAGATAAAGAAGAGTAGAAATGGACATGTGAGACAGAAGGCCAGGGTATATGGTCTTGAATAAGCTACAGGACAATGGAGGTTTGATCATTGTGTTTCTCTTTACCAGGTTGGATAATATTAGCTACATTATCCTGTTATTGTATGATGTGCTTGTTGCAAGGTTACATATATAGGGAGTTGTTGAATTAAAGGTAAAGCTAGTTTAGAGGGGTGTCATGAGGAATCTGGGAGCAGCAAGATTTTTTGGCATGAGTGTGTTCTAGGGACATGGAAGGTCACAGGTTGACTTTGTTTCAAGATGATTGTGTGACACCGGTTAGCATGTCGATGGTTGGATAGTTCACAGAACAGTGTCTTGATTCACATAATGAGGTTAAGTGCATGGTATGTACTA
Source organism: Torreya grandis (assembly GCA_037957365.1). Lineage (NCBI taxonomy): Eukaryota > Viridiplantae > Streptophyta > Pinopsida > Cupressales > Taxaceae > Torreya > Torreya grandis. The sequence goes on from JARHVA010002114.1 coordinate 2,276,372, forward strand.
AACTTGAGTTTTTCCAAGCAGTGGGAGTTGTCACAAGTTTGGAGCCAATCTAGGAAAGAAGCACTGGAGGGTATTTCAGTGGATTCTTAGAGGGACCAGCAGTAGGTCAACATGCTATGCAGGGTTAATTTCTTTTCTACATGGTTTATAGATGCAGATGTGGTAGGTGATTTGGATGACAGGAGGTGCACCATAGGATTTATGGTGGTTGGTCTTCAAGAGTGATCTTGAAGAGGGATACAAAGCCAAGGGAACAAACTAGATGATATACAGGTACAAGTATAGTTGTAGCTATTTATCTCCAAGTGGGAGATTGTTTGGTTGTGGAGCTAAAATCTTCAACTGCTATAGACATGGAGGAGGTTGCTGAAGTTCTAGAGAATGGCATCGATAGTATAACCGACGTCAGTCATGATGAATGCAGAAGGCAACTGGCATCAGCAAGAAGTTGGCCAACGTCAATTACCACCAGTCAGACAAGGACTGACGTCGATCGCTTGTGGCAGTTCCAAAATTGTTCATTGCATGGACAGTTAGTTCATTGAATCGAGTATTTGCATGTAAAGGCTATTTTGAGTCTTGATTTGTGTGTCTAAATTAATATTCTAAGTTATTGTTTAAGTCTGGGATCTATTTATAGACCCATTGGCATGTATTGTAATTAAGGCAAGAAAAAGATTTCTTCCAGTTGTAGGATCTTGGTCAGCAGGTGTGCAAGGCAACATTTGAAGATCTACATGTGTAAGTAAGGTATGTTGAGTTGCAGGTTGTTGCAAGCTTATGGGAGATCTACTTGAAGTAATTTGAGTACTTGTGTACTGGCAGGGTTATTACTGACTAGTTGGAGGTGAACACCAATTCTGTGTGTGAGTTGTGTGTTGGGACCATTTTTGGTAAGAGAGTGAACTCTTGAAGAAAATTACTGAACACTTGAGGTGTGGGAAGCTTCTGAGAGGTGTGAAGAAGAAGTGGCATCTTCTTTATTGTATTTTCTTTCTGGATGAGTATTAATACAAGATAGTGTATTGTCTCTCATATTCTGTGCTATTTGTGAATTCTAGTTACTTGTACTTCTAGGTAATTCTGCATGTTTAATTACTTGTATGTGGTAATCATATTGTGCTCTTTCTGAGGAGCAAGATCCTAACAAGTGGGATCAGAACAGGTGTGTTGTTTTGGATTCCCCAACAAGCCAAATAAATGGAATGAACCAATTGAACCATTGAACCTTGAACCAAAGGGTTCAACGAGTTCACAGGCTCAAAGGTTCAACCAGTACAATGAAGATCAAAGATCTTAGAAATAACAAGGAAGTGATGAACTAATGGTTCAATAGGTTCAAAGGCTTCTACAGGCAGGTTCAATCAAAAGAACAAGTTTTCAAAGCTTGAACCATTGAACCACTTTGGTTCAATGGGTTCAAGATTCAATAGGTTCAATGAGGCTTGTTTCAAAGAATCTTGGTTCAAGCGGTCAATAGAAACAAGGGAATGAACCATTGAATCATTGAACCAAAGTTGGTTCAATTGATCGGTTCAAGCAACAAGTTCAAAGGAGTGCCCCAAGCCTCAAAGACACAAGTGCCCTTACAGAGGGCATTTTCATGGCAAAAGTGACTAAGGAAGGAAACAAAAAACCTGATAGAACTTAGTGGATGCTGCCAAGTGTCATCTTCTGAGCCTTATTTCACTTTGTTTCTAAGAGCAACATATGTTGCCATGTGTCACAATTTGAGATTCACATAAAATAGACTAAAGCAAATTTATAAGGGACAAACGGCCCTTGTGGAGGGCAGGAAGGAGGCAAATGGACCAATTCAAAGGCCTAAAAAGCAAAGGGATTTCCTTTGGAAAAGTTCACCTGGAAAAATAGACAAAGTGAATTCCTTCAGGAAAATGAACAAGGCAAAGAGACAATTCCTTCGGGGAAATTGTCTGAAAGAATTTCTTTAGACATTTCCCTCTGAAATAATTTCTCCATAATTTTTCCTCTAAAATAAAAGACCAAAAAACAAAGCAAAGCCCAGTGGAAAGACAAGGCAAGGAAGATTTCCTTCAGAAAAATTGCCTGAAGGAATTCCTTTAGACATTTTGTTCGAAGGAAATAAAGGATAAAGCCCACCAGAAGAAAGAAGCCTAAAGGCCATCTGAAGATCGCTCGAAGGGTAGATACCCTTGCAGGGGGCTCTTCCCGACCCAAAGTGGACCATTTCTCAAGGCCCTGAAGGGCAGGTCCCCTCTAGGAAATGTCAAACAACAAAGTCAAAGGAATTATTGAGGAAAGTGACGTGCCCGCAAAAGTCAAAGTCATAATAATGAAATAGCCGTTGATCCTTGCAGTTTTAAACATGGACCCAAATGCATTCAAATGCTTTAAGGCCAAGACTAGTAGGAAGTAACTAAGGAACAGAGTATCGAATTGAATCAAGGACTTGATTCAAATAACCAAAAAAGGAGGAATGATGAGGAAGGACCAGAAACATTTGCGCATCAGATATGTTTCTAGAAGTAGACCCCCAGGTGGATATTGAAAGATGCAAACTTTCAATAGCGTAACCCATTTCTCTGCATTGAGAAAAGCAAATGGGTAAATTCCCATAAATTCCAACATGTCTTCTTCACAAAATTCAATGCAACATGATGTGTTACTATTCCCAAGTCCTTCTTGAAGAGGCTATATAAGGGACTCTCTTGTTATTGTCAAACTCTCTCTCTGATTATCAGAAACAAAACTCTGCCTAAATTGAAAGGCATTACTGAGACTTTGAGCTCAGATTGTTGATCATATTTTGTTATTGGAATAAGAAAGCAAGTGACCTTTTAGACTTTATGCTTTGATATCTTTGTTGTTGGGGAAACTGCTCTTATGTCTTTTTCCTTAATATATTTTCTGTTCCTTCAATTCAATAAGTAGAATTAGTGAAAGTAGTCAGGAAGGTGTCTTGAAACCAATTGTGGAGAGACTTTGTGCCCCCACAATTTCCTTGTGTGTGTTTTCTTTTTGTTTCTATGTAAAGGACTTTGGGATGACTTTGTGCCCTCATTGTCCTTTGTATCTCACTCTTGGGCAATTCAGGTGGAGACTTTGTGCTACATCTCAATTTGATGGTTACTATGACCTTGGTTACATTTTCCAATTACTACTAGGAGTATTCTTGTGGTTTGTTGAATAGTACTTTTGAAAGAAGGGGAGTGTTTTTTGTCATTTCCCTTGAGATTTTTCCTTTGATTTGCATGCATCATCTCTGAAAAAAGAGATATGGATGGTTTATCCTACCCTTGAGTATTATTATCATTTATATATATATATATATATAGGGAACCTCCCCTTGATGAGAGGAGAGATTAGTCCCCTTTTGATGCGGTAAACCTACACATTTGGATGACCAATCTTCCTACTTTGGATGATCAGACCTATTTTATTTATCAGTACACTGATCGACAAAATATTTAACCAACAAATACCATCTACAAGACAATAACGATTGGTTTTCAATCTAAAATACCTTCTCTGTGACTTGTTCAAACCATTAGGATAATCACCATTTTGGAGGAAACCAATGATGTCTTGTGTCCAACTTTGAATTGGTATGTGACCAATTGGTTGGGGATGAACTTGATTGACCAAGACCTCTTCCTTTGGCCCTTGAATATCCAAATCTAGATGTTCACATAGCCCCTTTCCTTTTACCAAGTTGGTTACCTTGATATCAACATCATACTCCATTACCTTTGTGATCCACCCAACTCTCTTTTCATTGAGGTATTTGCTTAAGATGAAATCTTTGGTGTTAGGATGAGAAACCATGACATGTATCCTATTTTTTTAAACCATGTGCCTAAACATTTTCAAACCTATTATCACATCTAGAGCTTGCTTCTCAACAAATGTGTACTTGACCTCATAATCTTCCAATCCCTAACTAAAGAATGTAATGGGTTATTCAATTATCTCATCATTCTTTTGCATAAGCATAGATGATATTGTGTCAAGGTTAGCAAAATTATAGAGCATCAAATCCTTGCCAAATTTTGGGTTCAAGAGAGTAGGATATTGGGTAATTGCTTGTTTGATTGCCTCAAAACTATTCTTACCTTCCTTTGTCCAAGCAAAAGCTTGGTTCTTCTTGAGCATGGTTATAATAGGCTTCACCAAATTATCAAATACTAGAATAAACCTTCTTACAAATTTGATCTTGCCTAAGAAACTTTGCAAACCTTTCTTGTGTAGAGACAAATATAGGCCTAGAATGGCTTCAATCCTTTCAAGATCAATAGACAGGCTTTCCTTTGACATAACATGACCCAAAAATTTGCCTTCATGAACAACAAAGATACATTTTTTTGGATTAAGAGAAAATCTAAACTCTCTACACTTCTCAAAGACTTTCCTTACATGTTTCATGTGGTCATTAGCATCCTTTGAAAAAATAGTTATATCATCAAGGTACATAGCAAAAACTCACTGATCAAACCTTTAAAGGACATGTCCATTGCCCTTTAAAAGGTAGCACTAGCATTAGACAAACCAAAAGTCACCTTTCTATATACAAATGTTCCCCATTTTGTGGTTAATGTTGTCTTGAACTGATCCTCCTCATTCACCAATATTTAGTTATAAATTGAATCGCCATCAAGTAGTGAAAAACATTAAGAACTTGAAACCACTTGAAAAATTTACTCCATGGAAGGTAGTGGATAATGGTCTTTGAGTGAAACTCTATTCAAATCCCTAAATTCCACACAAAGTCTAATCTCTCCACTCTTATTTCAAAAAGTTACAAGGTTAGCTACCCAAGTTGAGTGCTTGATAGGAAAGATAATCCTAGACTCAATCAATTTGGTAAGCTCTCTCTCTTCATGAGTTCCTCTATCTTGGGATTGATAGGCCTCTATTTTTGCCTAACTGGTTTACCTCTAGGTTATAACTTAATGGTGTGATGAGATAGACCTAGATCAAACCCTTTCAAATCCTTGTATTCCCAATGAAATATATCATGAAATTCTTTAAACAATTCAATGAAGGCTTGTCTTTTGGAAAGAGAACATATCTTACCAATTTTCAAAAGTTTTTCCTTAAATATCAAGATTCAAAAAATAGTTCTCTTCCTTTGTATAAATGCTTACCCTTTCATTCTTTATTTCATCATATTTATTGAACACACTCTCCAAAGTAACCAGCCCCTATGGTAGCTTGTATTTCTTTAGCTGGATAACTTGTTCTTTATATTAATTGTGAAGCTTCTTTTGATTCTTCAAGGAAAATTCTGCTTCATTTTGAATGAAGTGTATAATGTGTTTATCAATCTCCAACACTTTCCAAGACACTTAATTATCTAGAATAGAAGGTCTCACAATGAGATTGATGTGAGGTTGGTCCTTATCTTTGCTTACATCAGCAACTATATCAAAATGTACTCCTATCACAACCAACCTGTCAAGATGTTTATTTGAGTCTCTTGGTATAGGTTGGATATTGAAAGCATCAAAGTACTCAATTAGATCCCACACCCTATGTATTTAAGACTTAAGCAAAGGGTTCTTGGTTGTAGCTTAGTTTCTCACTTGATGTATAATCAATTCATTATCTCCATATACCTTCAAATTCTTGGTTCCCTTTCTCTTTGCCCATTAGAGGTCATGAACCAAGCCTTCATATTTAGCTACATTATAAGTACAAGTAAAATATAATATATTTGAAGAATAATAATAGTTATTTGAAGGATAAACCAATATGACACTAGCTCCTACCCCTACCTTCCTTCTAGATTCATCACAAAACATTTCCCATATCCCTTCAAGTTCATGATCTTCATTAGTGAGTGATGGTATGGGAGTGTTCTTCTCATGTATAAAATATACTCCTAATTTAGTTTATTATATTAATTAATAGGGAAAATACTCATAATTTTTAGCACAAAACTCATCAATGAAAAGGTCAATAATACCTTCAAGCGGAAAGGATGTTTCACCACCAATGGCACCTTCTTCCTACTCACTAATCATACAATTCTGATTTAAACTTGTCTCCATATATGGTTCAATGTGGAACCTTGCCAAAGGATATGCTCTTATAGTTACCTTAGCTCCATATCTTGTTCTAAAGGCTAGAAAATACCAATCTTCTACAAACTACCCTCCAATCTTAGCCATGAATTCTCTTGATAAGCAAATAGAAAAATGAGCTGAAAGATCAACTACCACAATGTCTTGTAGGATGGGGAAACGTTGAAAATCATGAAAAAAAATTTCAAACCTTTGACCAACCCCATAGTCTTGGCTGGAGTTCCATCAAGTTACAACACACCCTTGTTATGAGGCTCATATTTTAGTCCCAATTTATTAGTAACCACTTTAGGCATAATTGTGGTACTAGCCCCACTATCCATAATGCAGTTGTGAACCAATTTGTCTCCCATGATGAGAATGAGGTAGAAATGTGGAGGCATGTTAGATTTGGTGGAGGGATCTAAAACACAATAAGGTGTGTTGGTAAGGGATACACCATTGTACTTTGGATCTTGATGAGTTACATTGATATTAGCAAGTTGTTCTTGTAAGATTTCCTTTTGACCAGGCATATGCAATACTTCCCAAAGAGAAATGATAGTTTTAGTATTATTTAAAGAGTAAATAATATTTAGAGAGGAAGTATTCACCTTGTCTTGTATTATTGAATACTGTGAGGTAACTTTAACTTGTTGTACTAGAGGTCTGGAAGCTTTGCTCACATTCTAACTTTAAGGAGTAGTGTGATTAGTAAGATTTGCTACATTGGTACTCACAATTTGTGACCTTGGAGAGGCACTACTTGTAATCACTTGTGTTGTTGAAATATCTCCCAAATCCCTCTTTTTATCCCTTATGTTGGTTACAATAGATGTATTTTGATTCAACATATAATTGCCTTCTACTTAAAAATTCATAAAACTAGTACTTTGGCTGTTACCTTCTCCTTGAACATCTCTTTGCATGAGATTTGATCCTTCTGATGTAACATAAGGAGTATCTCCCTCTTAAGTTACCAAATTTTGATTACCTTCTCCATCATTATGTATAAACTAACCTTGAGATTTCCCCAATGATCCAAATGATCTTCTCCTTAAACTAGATTGGTGTAAACTAGAATAATAGCCTTTGTCGATGAAATTGAATTAGGATTATAGGCATTAGGTTGCCTATAAAAACCTTTGTTGGCCTTGTCCTCTTCCTTATTTAGTGTATTGGGGTGGAGGTCTATAGCCAGGTTGAGGATAGTATTGAGGATTGGGTGGAGCATTTTCATACATTTATGCTTGCTTGAGCTAGGCTTGCAAATATCGAATCATCTTAACCTTATCTATAGCATCATCCACCTTCTTAGGAGCAGTTCTAGGTTTGGCATTAGTATTGGGAACTTATGTTATGCTTGGGTATTCAACTAAATTATGAGATAATAAAGGCATGGAGACTCTTAGAGGTAGTTTCCTAGCTTGTATCAAACTATTCTCAGCTTTAATGGCTATCTCATATGCCTCAAGTAAATTAAATCCTCCCTTTGACTAAAACATTACTACTGCATTAGTGCCAATAGCCTTAAGATATGTGGGGAATACAAATCTTGGAAGAGGCATCATAATAGGTGGCAACTTATGCCATGTTATTTGAAATCTCTCATTGAAATCTCCCATGGATTCATTAGGACCTCTTTTTATCACATTCAGCTGGTGAATTAGTGAAGTATGGTCACTCTTATTTTTGAACCTATTTACCAACAACTCTCCAAAACTATCCCAATTAATAATACAACCACCCTATAATGTCCTCTACCAATCAAGTGCCTTCCCTTTTAGAGACATGGCAAGTAGTCTAATAGCTATGTTAGCTTGGGTGATATTATTGAAATTGTAAAAGTTTGAAATATCCCTAATATGCTTAGATGGGGTAATAGGACCCTCTCCATTGAAATTGGGGATACTTTTGGTAGCATTAGGAGGAATATGATCATACACAAGAAGGCTAATTATATTTTGGGTGTTGAAGGTTGGGAAAGGATGTCTTCTAGCCATTTCTTCTTCCTCTTGATCTACTAATTATTCAACCTCCTCTTCTTCCTCCTCAAAACCTTCTTGTTTAGGATCTCTAAAGGTTAGGAATGGTTCAAGGTGTTATTCTTCAAGAGGAGTTTTAGACTAAGGAACTTGATTAAAAAGACTACTAGAATATGATCTAGTGCGGACCATGACATATACTATGGAAAAACTAATCTAAAAATAGAGATTCTCACCTTTTGGAGTTGACAAATGCTAGATTAGAAATCTTCTACAACTTTAGAATTGTTGAGGCCAACATTCACCTTGCAATGGAAATAATTAAGACCAACTATCCCACTAGGCATACCAGAACTATTGTCATCAAATTGTGCACCCTATGACATTATATGAAACTCCTTTAATGATGCAACATTGAATCATCTCTCAAGTTTGTGGGAACTTGTAAGAGAGATGAGTCTCCAGGATTGAAAAGGGCTAGCTCCCTGAATTCTTCTCTAAGTGTCTATCACCTAATCTAATGCTTATTCATAAAAAGAGTCAAGAGTTTGCATAAAATAGAAAACTATGCTAAAGAGGTGACCCATTAAGAATTTAACCCACTGACTATCACACTTATACTAAATAAAAATGCTTTCCAAGACTAATTTCATGCATTAAAAGATACTAACATAGTGTTTCAATGTGAAGGTAACATGCTTGAGATAATTAAAAAAATGGTCGACCTAAGGGGTAGATTTCACACCATAGATACAATTACATACTTGAAAGATATTTCAATGCATTTAACACACTTCACATGACATGCTAACATCAAAGGCTTTGTTCAAACATGAAGGATAAAGGGAGTAAGGATGATGCTATCACTTGGCTCCACTATACATCACTCACATACTCAGATAAAAGTTTACAACTTAGAATCGGTCTTGTATTCAATGTCCAAAAGGAAAGTTTAATGTTATTTCAATAGGGTTTTTCCATACCAAAAATGTGGTTATCTGTAATGGACAAAATGGCTCAATTTATAGAACTTTGGGGAAGAGAGAGAAGAGAAGTTGAAAAGGCACAAGGACATGTGTCCACATGTGAGAATCAAATACAGATGTATGAAAGGTATGGATGGGGTGAGCCATGCCATGTCAAGAGTCTTAATTGATTAAAATTGGATATGAGAATGGTGATAAGTGACATAAAACCTTCAGGAGTGGTACAAGAAACTGATTCTATCAAAGATCATCCATGAAAGTTTAAAATTGAAAATAGAGAAGATGACACATTACACTGCTAGAACTCATGATGACAGTTAGAAAATGCTCTTTATAACTACTAGTTATCCTTTGGACACTTACATTTATTGATATTATAAAATATCTTTGATTTGGATAGCCACCAATAATGATTCGATCTATCAACCTATCTATTTTGTTTGCTTTGTCTGATCTCATGTTCTCACCAAGTCTTTTGAATAGCAACAACTATTTCTTGTAGTTTGAAATTGAGGTTCTATGGGCTATCACCTTTTGAGTATTTCCTTTAGACTTTTTGTCTTGACCCCTTCTTGTAGACAATTTTCCAACAAGAATTCATCAGATAATCTATTTGAAAGAATTCATGTCTTTGAGAGATCTTTTCCTTTGAACTCATTGCTTGTTCATTTCCTTCAGATAAAAAGTCTAAAGGAATTCTTCCTATTTATTTCCTTCAAACAAAAAATTTGAAAGAATTCTTTCAAGGTTTCTCTTTAGTCACTTTCCCTCATCCTTTCTTATGGCTTTTTGATCAGTCCCTTTGAAGAAGTTGAAATGTCCTTCAGAGAAGTTTTAATGGTCCTTCAGGCTTTTGGAAATGATCCTTCAAAAATGCAAGTGCCACTTTGGAAAAATGAAAGTGAACACTTTCCAAAGAAAACACCCTTCGGGAAAGTTGTAAATGATCCTTCAAAAAAATTGAAGTGGACCTTTTCTCGACAAAAGATACCCTTCAAAAAAATGAAAGTGCCCTTCAAAAAAATGAAAGTGCCCTTCAAAAAAAGTGAAATGTACCTTTTTGACTTTTTGTTTGGTCCATTTTGCTTGAAAAGTGCCCTTCCAAAAAAATGAAATGTGCCTTCAAAAAAATTGTAGGGACAAATTGTCCAAAATAATTCATCACTTGGCTAGAAGAAAACCTGAAGAAATACTCTTAAGGAAAATCCTTAGACAAAAAGTCTGAAAGAATTTGGCAAAATGATTTGAACAAAAAACTGAAATAATTAGGTAAAGGCTTAGAACAAAGGCCAAAATAGACCTTTTGAAAGAAATAACACTTGGCATTTTTGTGGGCTTTGCCAAAGAACATTTCTTTTGAAGAAAAGTTAAGTAATGGACTTGGCCAAATTTGAAAGGTCCAAACTTGTGGGTCAAAATTGGCCAACAATAATAATTCATGGAGTGGTCATAATTTTTTTTCAATTTAGATAAAGACCCTAATTTTATTTCCTAAACCTAACTTATATAGTAATTATATACAAAATAGTGAATAAACAAAAGGAAATAAAGCACAAGGTTGAGAAAAATCAAGCATGAAGGAAAAACAATAGATAATAAGAATTTCCTAAATAGTAGCACAAGTTATAGATGAATGTGGGTTTGGCAGGAAGGATTAGGCCCCAAATTTCCATAACCACATTTGAAGAAAAAAATAGTAGCCCATCTAGCTCAATAGGTAGACCATAGGTTAACCTTGTGGTCTTTGGTTCAATCCCCACAATGGGCATAAATATAAGTTTTATGTGCCATATTTCTATGTCTCAAGCATCATATTTCCTTTTGTGGTCAAATCATTTATTTAATTGAATCTCAAATTTCCTTCTTGCCAGTTCTATTTTTTTATTCCAAAATACATTTAAATTTATTTTTATATTTTTTTTATTCATAAATTTTAATGGAATTTTAAAGGTAATCAGATTTGGTCAAATTATAAATCATTGGATATAAAAAAATTAGCAATGTAGGAGGTCTCTATCTCACTAATGACAAATTCCATGTTCATTTGCCAAGTGCTTTTAGGTTTATTTATTAAGTTTTATAGCTCACAAAGAGCCCACTATCAACCAATTGTTTTTGAGTATAAGCCCTAACCTTTAAAATGAACATCATATATTATTGTTGATTGTAAGGTTTGAAACTTGAAAGGGGTGAGGTTGGATTTAAGTCTTAGGTGATTTTTGTGAAGAATTTAAATTTAAAAGAGATGATGTATTAAAGTTAATATCACAAAACAAATAACCATATAATATGGACAACATAAAATTCACATTGATTTGATATTTCATAGTTTGATATAAATGAATTAATGAGTATTTTAGAGTTGTAGAAATAATTCCAATATATTTTATTGTAAACTCTACATTCCCAAATTTTGTAAAAATCCTCAATTCCACAAATTTTGTACAAAATTGAAAATTGAAAATTTCCTTATTTACAATTTAACAAAAAATTGAGTTTTAGGTAGTCCTTCAAGGTTACTTGGTCCATGTCATCTTCTTCCCACGATGGACTCAATGGTGCCTTCTCCCTCCTCCCTCCATTTGTCTTCTTATTTTACACTTTTTTTCTCTTATATTCATACTTGGGGGGTCTACTCAATGAATTCTCCCCCCTCACTAGTATCTTCTCCACCCTCCATCCTCTCAACATTATCATCTTTGAGCCTATGTTTCCCCATCCTAGATGGAATTACAAAAAAACTCCCCTTGTTAATTTTTTTACATGTCTTAGGTTTTTCTTTTCCTTCTATTGTATAAACCCTATATAAAACCCTCTAATATCTAATTTATCTCAATTCTATTTGAAACCTCTCAAATATTACTATAAATCTCTCTAAAATTATCATAAATTTCAAATCCTTGTCATCCCTCTCAAATCCTTATTTTCCCTCTAAAAATCCTCATCAATGTCTCCAACATCTCTCAAAAATCCCAATCAATGTTATTTCATTTCAAACTCACTTAGCTCAAGATCCCACTTGCCCATTCAAAAAGAAAAAAAAAGAGAAAAAATAGGTTTAATATTTTTAAAGCATTTTTTCTCTTAGGGTTGTACCTAATGTTGTGGATTCCTTATCTTGAGTAAGCCTAAATACAAGGCTAAGATATACTATCATCTCTCAATGAGTCAAAGCAAAGGCACATTAACTTTGCTTAGGAATAGTGCCTAAGGTGGCACATTTTTTTACTAGTTTGGATGTCACATACCATACCATTAATAAATACAAAACATTATTAAACACACAAATTTATTTATAATCATAACTATTGACATAAAATCAAAACATTTGTTTGTAATAAAGAGTATTAAAACTATACCCCAATTTTTCTTGTAAAAAATCATCTCATCTAATTAGTCAAGGGAAGGTAGATACAAAGTTTAAAATAAGACTCCCCTTACTCTTAAAATTATAATGATACCTAAAATTTATAATTAGACATAATTTCCACACATAGATGGAGAATAAATGAAAAGTAGTGGAAATATCACTCAATATGCATATAAGAAAAATTGGATAGAATGTTAAATAACTTTATTACCTTCTTCATAAAGTTTCCACTAAATAATGGTAGATGGCCTCAATATATTTTTATGATTATGTATGGCTCAAAATAATGTTTTCCAAAAAAAAGGGGATTCATACTCCACCATATGGCCAAGATATTATGATTTTTCCATCAAATTATATAAGAAGAAGAATAAAACTTCTAAATGATGATCAAAAAGAAAAAACTTCTAAATAACAACTCATGCCATTATGATCCTCTATGACCACCCCCAACTACCATTTTATAATGCCTACCCATGTAATAACATAAGCTATAACTAGTATATATATCTTAAATGCATCTCTTTAAAATACATTGTAAGATATCAATTTGAAGATTCTTACCTTGGCTTAAATGAAATCTACTAAGTGTGATAATGTAATGTGGATTGGGGCTCAGTTGGCATTATTAATGAAACACATTGAAATTATCAATTAATCATCTCAATATGGTTCACAAACAAGGTCAATCAAGCCCAAATCCACTAAATGTGATAATGTAATGTGGATTAGGCTTAATTGGCCATGTTTATATACCACATTAAACAAATTGATAGATCAATTCATTGTCATACACCAATGGGGCCAATCAATCTAAATTCAATTAATACAATAATGTAATGTGGATTATGGCTTGATTTTCCTCCATGAACTTCATCAAATTAGTCAATTAATCAATTTAATTTACTACATAAATAGGGCTAATTGAGTTGAAATTTTCCAAATGTCACAATGTAATGTGGATCGATTGGTTCAATGTAGCACATAAATAAGTATAATCAAGGAAAAATATACTAAATGCTATAGTGTAATGTGAATTAGGGTTCGATTGGACCTATTTCCACACCACATTGAACTAATCAATCAATAATCTCAATTTGGTGTGCAAATCAGGCCAAACAAGCCCAAATATTACCAAAGTGACAATGTAATGTGGATTACCACTCAATATACCCATTTTATATACCACATGTTGGGTGTGAAGTCATTATTCATGGTTACATAGCATCTTAGTAATGTGACTGTTGATGCTTAAAATTGCACTGTTTCCAACACCAACAATTGAAAGTTTCAGGAATGTGGGACTTGCGACCTAAAATGACCTCTAGATTTTAAAGAAGCTGGTTATTCTTTATCTCAAATATATTATGGGAAAAAGGGATAGAAATTAAACGGAATCACCAATGCAATGAAATAAAATTTAACTATGGTGATGCACCTGAGTATGATTTGTTCCTTAATACTAACACAATGAAGCTATTTTTAGGATTCAATTACATTAAAGAGCAAACAATGCATGATCAATGCAAAAGATGAAAACAAATAGAATCAAAGGCTCACAACTTAGACAATTTTGCAATAACATAGAAAATATCAGCAAAGGCATAGAACTCAGTCTTCTTATTAATTTTCCAGTCACGTAAAAGGCATGGATACATGCACAGTTATACAAACTTTTTGAATTAAGAAAATAGAACAAAGGCAAATGATATTACTGGCCACTGCAAGAAAGTCTCTAAAACTTCTTGTAAATCTCCTATAACAATATATATGCAAAAAATTATCTCCCTCTTCTCTCCTCCTCTTTCTTTTTGTGTTATATCTTAGACTTATGATTTGAACCCATATTTATAGCATAGGACTGGCTCAAGATTACCCGCATGATCAAATCCCAACAGTCTAACTAAACTAGAACTTAACTGGAAGTGTCTAACAGAAGATATCTTTTAGATCTAAAATGTTTAGTCTCTCTACAAGTTCAATGGATAAAATAGATACACATGGCATTTCCCACTATGAAATAGGTGAGGACACTTGGCAGCATCCACTAGTCTTTGCGACTATAAACCCTAAGGCAAATAACATAGCTCGCACACTTTACTTGAAATTCCTTCATCTTTCTGGGAAAAACAAGAACTTAGCACATGACACTTTCCACTACTTTTAGAAACAAAACCCTTGAGACAGATGGCAACATTTGCTTGCCTCACTTGAAAACTATCTCATTATTTAGGAGGCACCAGAAAATGACACTTGGCAACTTTCATGGCACTTATAGAAGACACACGACACTTTCTACTTAACTTATACTCTTTACTATGTCTTTGTATTAGGAGTGCTCTATCTTTGTCATCTATCATAGTCCACTACTTCAAAACTTTATCAACTTATAGAAAATGGGACCCACAACACTTCTTGCCTGAGCAGCTTCAAAAGGGGAACGGGGACAGGTGGTACTTTCTGTTGATCTTAACAAGTGACACGTGGTGGCTTCTGGTAAATTTTAGAAACACTATAGAAACATTTGAGACTCATTTGGATTCACATGGATGATGAAACTTGGCACACTATGTTTACTTTAGCAACTCACCTGGGGCCTACCACAGTCCTTACTCAATAACGAAACAAAAGGAAGAAACTATGGATGTTGACACTTGGCAGTCTCCACTGAGCTTTAACAAGGGACATACGACACTTTCTATTGCATTTTAGAGAAACATATTAAAACCTTCCACAGTTGCCACTTGGCACCCTCCACAGGACTCTGAGAGAAGCTTATTGAAAGAAGCTTTTGAAACTTATAAGAAACTAAAACGTGGATGCTGACACTTGTCACACTCCATGGGTATATAACAGGACATGTGGCAGTTTCCATGTAACTCATAGAAATTATAATGTGTCCCAGCTGATGACACTTGGCATGTTACACATGACTTTGAGACTTAGACAAAATTTAGGCAAAAATGAAAACTCAAGCCTGTGCTCTATGTCAAAACTCTCACTACCTCGAAACTAAAATGCGCAGGGTCAAAAACTGGAGCACATAACTGAAACTTAAAACAAAATGTAGAGTATTTTCCTCTACAGTTCTTGGTGACCCTGAGGACTTTTGAGCCTACTCAAAAAGAATCCACAAAATATATAAAAAATGTGGCAAAATCACAAATTTTGTAAGGCCATCTGATAAATAGACCATTCAGCATCAGATAGTCCCTATTAATTTTGCAAATCCTGGAAGGCTAAATCAAGGTTGATGATGTCCTTGTGTGAAAAACTCTACAAAATATGAACTACAGCCTTCAATTGGAAGTCAAGCTGGGCCATGGGGATCAAGACAGCCTCCACTTCTGGCACTAATGAAGCATTTGTTAAACCCTAAAAAATTAACTGATCATTTTGTCTAGCTAACAACAAAGGCTTGATCTCATCAACCATTAACACAGTGTTCCTATCAAGAAAAGGGGAGGGAAGACCCAATTACACTAGATCTTCAATATGTTTCTTCATGTCTTTTACTCCCTCTTTTACCACATCTAGGAGCTCTTTGCAATTAATTATTGTGGAGTTGCAACTAAGAACTTCATTCACCCTTTTTGTAGCAATCATTCTATCACTGATCCCTACTACTAATAACATTTCATCAGTTGTGTCATATAGCTTTTTCAACAGCATTTGAGAATCAGACACTCTAAAAAAGATAGTGGATAGAGTGGCCTAGACTAAAGTCTCCACCTTTTCACACAATTTTTGTGCATTTAGTAGAAAAGTTAGAGAGGGTCTGAGCTGAGTAATCTCCTTAGAGATTCTTTTCCATACTGATACATATAGCTCTTTGACTAGGTTCATAACTCCTGCATTTTTTGGCCTATTAGCCAACTCCAGTGTCAATTGTTTTATTATTTATTGCTCAGCTTGAAGTAGGGCATGTATGGCGGTGGTATTATTTTGCTCATTTAGGAGCTTCTAATGGAACTGAGTGACCTGTTGCAGGTTTTCTTGACATTTTTTTAATAGTGTTGCCTTTTCCTACCTTAGGGCTATCACTGCAGCTTTCTCTTGTGTTAGCTCTTCTTTCAAAGAAGTATTTAGGGCTTGAATAGCCTAGTGAATCTAACAAGAAATAGTATCTTGTAACTGTTTGTTGAGACTCTCTATTTCATAATTCTTTATTTTGATTTTTGTAGCTAGATTGCTACCATTTGCTTTCTCTTGAGCTAGATCAGCCTCCATCTTCTGCAGCTTCTTTGATACTTTCAAATAATCAGTAGCTATAGTAGAAGTGGTTTCATTCAGTAGCTCAACCTTGTCTTGTGGTCTAAAAAGTGACATATCCATAGCCACTGCACTCATTGTATAATCTTGAGGTTGCATCTGCTCGTTTGGCCTGACTACATTAGGTGAAAAATGAGTCACAGTTAGTTGATGTTGGATTGGGTCAAACTATGAGCTCATGTGTGGTGCAGCCAGAGCTTTATTATCTTTCTTCCTCTTTTTATCCATCTGGGCTTCCCTATTCTTCTTATCAGTGTTTGCTTGAGCTTAGAAGGTAGAGGGAGAGGCAATATACCCGCTCGTAAAAGGATAACCCTATGGCAAGCTATAGGGAATAGCCAAATGTTGGCTAGGGAGAATTTGGGGAGGTATTCTCTTTGGGATAGAGGGGGAAAAGGGAGGCAATGATGTGGCCTATGATGACATGGCCTGAGTAGTAATAGGTGGGGCAAATTGGGAAATTGGCATAGCAGAGGTGGCAGGGGATAAAATTTGGCCAGTTGGGATTGCCACCCCTATAGAAGAAGAAAAATACTGAGAAGAAGAAGGAGAAATAACATGTACCTAAGGAGTAATATATGTACTCAGTGGTTGATGATGTGAGGGCTCTACCTCCTCCTCTGAATTAGGCTAAAGTTTCAGCTTCTTATGTTTCCTTGGCCTTTCTTCTTCTTATTGTGCTTCTTTCTCTTCAACATTTACCACTATTGCTAGCAGTGATTGCACAAAACTAGAAACCCCAAAGGTTGACACTGATGAATAATCTTTGGGTGGTGAGGATACCACATTCTTTTATTTTTCTATGGTATTAAGAGATTGGGGCCAAATAGCTACAATAACTATAGATGAGGTTTGTCCTGGGGCCTACACTATATGAGTGGATTCTGCTTCTCCCTCTGACTCTCCACCCTGTGTCTATAGTTAGCTTGTATTAGGGCTAGAAACAAGAGATGGATGCCATTCATCCCATATTTCCTCTCATTTCTCATCTGAGTTTACATTACCAAAAGAGTGAGTTATCTCACAAATCTCTTGCCTATACTTCCAATAGGCTTCTATTTTCTCAGGTTTCCATTCTTTGTTCTTTAATACCCTTCTTAAACTAGAAGTCATTATGAGTTTAGGGTCAAAAACTTTTTCCTTAACATAAAAGGTCTCCCATGGCCTAGCCCCCTGAAAGGGCAAATCTATCAATTCTACATACAAATCAAGAATATCTTCCTTAGGGTTTCTTCTATCTTCCTAAAAGGGACGGCCTTCATGCATAATTTTAGTGTCGACCTTGTTATTCTTGATCCATAAGGTTATGAAATTGATTGGGTCATATTTCCATTTATCTTCAATTAGAAAGAAACCTAAGATAGCTAGCTTTCTCAGTAACAAGTGCTCAGCATCTCTAACCTCTAGGGCCATGTCTTTCTTTACCCATGGAATATCATACATTTTCTTTTTCTTCATCCTAGTGCCATAGTCATTATAAACCATAGGCACTTATTGGGTGACCTCTAAGAATGCTAACCTAGGAGTCAAAATCTTGGGTAGCAACACTAGTTCTCCATTAAAACCATGGACCCTAGTGATGGTATGATAAGATCCAAAAAAGTAGTCACAAGAAATAGTGCAATTTGTCATGAGGCCTCTGACACTTGGAGTCAATCTATTTTCAATAGGCTCTAGGCTTAGGTGATAATATGTAGGGAAAACAAAAAGTTCCCAAAATTCATATGGGTCAGACATTTTGGATAAGATATGTGTCCATGTAGACACAGGAATGGTCCTATTATGACTAAAACTTGGGTCATACATATTCAGATGCATATATTGTGAAAAGATGCCAGAGTTTTGATATAATATGAGGTGAAATAGATAAGAAGAATACCTAAAAACCCCTTTAGATTTTAAATGGGTGAATTGGTCAACCATTGAATATGCAATCTACTCTGAGAAGTCCAACTGATACTCCTGAGACTTGTCTACAGTTTTTAATCTGAAGAGAATGGCCATTTGCCAATTATAGACAGTTATGTCCTCCATTCCAAAAATAAATGCCATCATGGATAGTGCCTCTTGACTGGCCTATGCAAAGTGCACCCTTCCTATTGGTAGCACTGACACAATGGTGTCATCATCCCCTAATTGCAATTTTGATATGAGAAACCTCAATTTATTATTAACATTTGCCCACATTTTCTACATTTTGGTAATGGTGGAAAATGTGGTTGTTTTGTCATGACATAGGGCCAACATGTCCCTAATGGCCTTTGGTATAATTTGCACCATGAATTGACCCTATTGTATGGTGCTTGAGGGCGCATGAAACAATTATATGCATATTTCAACTAAATCGAGGCATGGATGTATACTTGCGACAATGAATTGTGCCAATTGAGAAGTCCATATCTTCATCCCAAATGTTTCAAATTGTCTACACTTGGCCTTCTAGATACATCTTAGGTGTGATCCTTCTTACAGAGCTTTTCCATAATTTTGAAGGGTTAGGTCCGTGATTCTATCTGCAAAATCCTTCACCTTTGTTGGGTCAATCGCATAACCAACTTCGAGGACTCTAGTCCTTGGATAGGTCCTTAAGGGTTGTGTAGGGGCCAAGCATATGATTTATTGGAGAGAAGCTTATTAATGGATTCATAAATACCAAGCCCCTACTATGAATACTATGCCTCCTCCATATATGTGTCTATATTGGGAATTAGTGAACTTATGTAACAAGTATGGATCTTTGTAATAGGGAAGGCACTTTTATTAAGCAGGTTTTGCTATGAATTAAAAATGCAGGTAAGAGGGATTTTCTCAGCAGACATAGGAATGGATGAGACATTGTTAAGCCTTAACTCTTGTTATTGGGGTATTTAATGACACATCAAGTCTCAAAAATGGCATTAAAATTGGTTAACCTTAGTAAATCGTATTAAATCTTCGTGGGATAGCGTGTTAGACATGTCATAAAAGTGGCTGCATAAAGGTACCTTGGGGAATTTTAGGAATTTGAGAGAGATTTAATGAATGTGAGAGTTTTGAAATTTTTGAAAATACTTTGAGCCACGGCCACATGTTCATAGAACACTTATTAAAAGAAAGAGCGAGAAAAAAAATGGGAAAATAGAGCAACAAGGAAAGGGAAACTATCTAACTATAATACATGGAAGATACTGCTTAAATGAAATGTTTCAAGTAGATCCCATTCACAAGAATCTCTTCAGGTTCACCCTCCATCATTTTGAGATCAAATTAATTTTGTTGTTTACATGTATGAATCTTATAGGGGCCAGTCCACAATGCCTCAAATTTACTATGTCAACCCAGCTTGGTAGCTCTCTCATCCCATTTCAAAACAACTAAGCCTCCTTTGAAATGGGGATTTGAAGTCTTCTTATCGAAGCAGTATTTGATTATTTTTTGATGTTTCATTAATGATTCATGTGTTGTATCCCTCTTTTCTTGAACTTTTAGGAGCTCAGCAAGTCTAACCTGCATGGGGCCATTCTCCTCAATTTCAATCTATTTTAATAACTGGAGAGCAGGAATCTCCAAGCTTAGGGGCATTACAACAGGCTTACCATAGACCAATTTATATGGGGACATCTTTGTCACTTGTTTAGGCACAATTCTATCAGCCCACAGTGCTATATTAAGCACTTTATGCCACTCTTTGTGATGATCAGGCCCTATTCTCTTAATAAGTCTAATCAGGTTCTTGTTGGTTGATTCTGCCAAACCATTACCCTGAGGGTAATAATTTGAGGAAGTTTTCAAATAGATTCCATACTTTAGTGCAAAGTCAGATAATTTTGCTCCTAAAAATTCCTTAGCATTATCTAAAATTATGGTATGAGGAGGTCCAAAGCAAGTAGTGATATACCCCCGAAAGTCTAGGATCACATTTTTTTTTTGCTTCTTTGAGTGACACTACCTCACTCCATCTAGTAAAATAATATATGGTAGTTAGAATCTATTTGTGTCCCATACTCAACATTGGATTGATAATTCTAATGAATTCAAGACCCCATTTAGCAAAGGGTTCATCAACAATTATAGGACTAAGGGGCATTGCTGCATTCCTTCCCTTCCCCACATAATACTGACAAGATTGGCACTTTTTGACTAGTTGATAATAGTCTGTAAATAAAGTGGGCCAAAAATAACTTGCCTAACTTATCTTTATAGCTGTGGTTCTTACAAAAAAATGTCCAATTGAGACTCCATGGTGCATTTCATGTAGTATTTTTTGAGCCTCATCTTTCTCTATGCATCTTAAAAGTATGCCATTAGTATTTCTTCTAAAAATAACTTGGTCAATTAAAACAAAATGGACCCCTTACTACCTATAGTATCTCCTGTTGTCCTGAGAGAGTTATTTTGAGAAAATCCCATGTTTCATAAAATGGATTATGTTTGTGACCCAGGAGTTTTGATCAATTTCTTGTATCCTCAATACATTTTCCTTTTCTATTTCTTTAGTTATTATCTTTTCCATATCTTGAGCCATGTATTGGCACAACCCCCTACCTCTAACCAGCTTAGTGGGTCTAACCTCTACATCATACTCAAGGATCTTTGTTATTTAGTTTGCTCTTTTTTCAATAATTTCACCTTCCATAATGTACTCTCTGACACTAGGATGAACCACAAGTATCAAAATCTTATTTCTTGATATCATATGCCTAAATTTCTTGAGGGATTTTACCATAGCATATGCATGTTTCTCCAAAAATTTGTATCTAGATTCATACTCCCTAAGAGTCTTTGAGAAAAAGGCTATTGGGTGGTCTCCCTCTTGTTGATCATCTTTATGTGTTAGGACCGCAGCAACACTGAACTCTCCTCCATAAACATACATTATAAAAGACTTAGAGAAGTCTAGGTTACTAAGTACTGAGGATGTTGAAATTTCTTTCTTGACCTCCTCAAAAGCTTGTCTTCCTTCTGTAGTCCACTTAAACACCAAGTCTTTCTTCAACAAGAGTGTCACTGGTCTCATTAGGCCTGCAAAGTCTGATATGAACTGACTGAAAAAATTAATCTTTCCCAAAAAGGACTGAATTGCCTTCTTATTTACTAGCAAGGACAAGTTCATTAAGGATGTGACTCTCTCTGGATCTATAGAGACTCCTTCTTTGGAAACTATATGTCCCAGTAGTTTTCCTTGAGGTACTGCAAAGATACACTTCTTGGGATTCAAGGATATTCCAAACTCTTGACACTTCTTAAAAATAGATTCTAGATGATCAAAATGATCAACATCATTCTTGGAAAAAATAGTGAGATCATCAAGATAAATTAGAATGATTTTATTTATGAGTTCTCCAAATACTACATCCATTGCTCTTTGAAAAGTGGCTCCAGCATTTGACAGGACAAATGACATCTTGGCATATGCAAATGTTCCCCATGTGGTAGTAAATCCAGTCTTGTGTTGGTCTTCATCAGCCAACCCAATCTGATTGTATCTAGAGAAACCATCTAGTAAGGAAAATCTCTCTAATCCAGCCACAGTCTATAAAATTTGTTCCATAGAGGGCAGGGGATAATGATCTTTTAGAGATGCTCTATTTAGGTCTCTAAAATCCACACAAATCCTTATGTCACCATTCTTTTTTTTGACTGGTACTAAATTGGATACCTAGGTTGAGTGTTTGATTGGAAAAATTATTTTAGATTCTAAGAGTTTTTGCAACTCATCCACCATTAGAGGTTTAATCCTTGGATTCACTAGCCTCTGCTTCTGTCTGACTGGCTTAGATCCTTCAGTCAGTTCTATGGTGTGTTGAATGATGTCTCTGTTATAGCCATGAAGGTCTTCATAGGTCCAGGCTATTACTCTATCATATCTTTCACATAAGTCAATTAGTCTTTCCCTTTCCTCTTGGGTTGCAGAATTTCCAAACTTTAGTTTTCTCCCTTTACTCATTTGTATCTTAAAATAATCTACTTTATTTGCTTGAAACCTTTTCTTCTCTAGGCTTACATCTTCTGGATCAAATAGGTTTTCTAAAGTAATCAAGCCTTTGGGAAGCTTATTGGTCTTTAATTGAATAATTTGGTCTTCATATGCTTCTTTAATTTTGGGTTGCAATTGATCAGCAAATTCCCTTGACTTTTGCAAAAATGAGAGTACCCAAAAATCATTTTCAAAGACTTGCCAATTTTCATCATTGTTTGGGATAGTTGGCCTTACTATAACTTTGACTGACTCATTATTGACTATTAGATCAGTTGTTGGGTCAAATTGTGAGCTAATCTATGCCATCTTATCTGCTTCAAAATTTTGGGTTCTAGGAACTACTTCAATATTGAATGCTTTAAAATCATCTATTAAGTCCCAAATTCTATGTCTATAGGATCTCATCCTTACATTTTTGGCTATTGCCTTTTCTCTGATTTGTTTCACCACTAGTTCTGAATCTCCTTTTACTATCAGATTCTTTACTCCCTTTTTCTTGGCTAACATGAGCTCATGTACTAAAGATTCATATTTAGCATCATTATTAGTATAGGCAAATTAGAAATAGATAGCTCTTAAAATTTTCTCACTATTTGGAGCAACAAGACAAATTCCTACTCCAGCACCATTTTTACTTCTAGCCCCATCAAAATTTAAGGTCTAGATTTTTGAATCCTTTTCAAATTCTTGAGTCTTTGGCATTTCTTCCCTTAAAACATTTGGAATTTCATGGTTTTCATCAAATATGACATAAGTGCCCAGACCAATAGAGTCATAATTTCCATATGGGTCACTTTGCATCATAGTTAACAATCGATTATTTTCCTCCTCTTGGTCATGTTTAGTCTAGTCACCTAACTCTTCAACAAAGACCCTTTCTTCCTTTTTCAGCATAGCATGAGCTGCCTCTAATTTTGGGGTTGGTTCATTGGTGATGTGATCCTTAGATAGTGACTCAGATAGTATTTTCATTTTTGTACCATATTTAGTTCTTAGGATGAGGTGAGACCAATCAGGTGACATATATCCTCCTATCTTGGTTGTGAACTCTCTAGATAAACATAAGCCAAATACAGGGGGTATATCTATGACTACCACATCCTGATTTACAATTATATTAGGGCAAGTATACAATTGCAATGGGAGTTGTTTAATTTTCCCTATTATTTGCATTGATTTCCCATCCAACTACATAACTCTTCTAGTAATTGGCTCATACTTTTTTTAAAGCATCTGCTATTTTTTTAGGCATTACTATAGTACTGGCCCCTGAGTCTATCATTGCATTATGTAACAGTTTCTTTCCAACTATCAAAGTCAAATATAAGGGCTCTAGTTTGGATTTGCTTATCTCTGGTGCATTGTTCAAAAGGGTTGTTGTCTATAGAGGAACTGTATCTTTGAGCTTTTCCTTATCAACAGGTTTTCCTTTGGTACCAGTATGTTTAGGTACTGCTTGGCCCTGCAAAGCTTCTTGCAATAGTGTCTTTTGCTCAGGAATAGCTAATATGTCCCATATTGACACATGTGTTGGGGTCAGTGTTTGGGTTCTTGGATAATAAGGGTACCTTGATTTTTCTTGAACTTGTCCAAAAATTACTTGCTTCAGCATTGGCTGAGGTATTTCTTGTCTAGTAGCTATGTTTTGATGACCTTGAAATAGAGGAATCCCCATAATTTCATTATTTGTGACTTTAGGCCGTTCCATCATCTTTCTCTTGGCTCTAGTGTAGTAATCTGATTATACCAATGGCTTCTTGGAAGTAGAAGCTTCATTTAATAATATTGACTCTTCATCTTCAACCCATAAAAACAAAGCATGCTTAGGGGCTATTTCTTCTTCTTACTGTAAGGACATCCCTTGCATCTAAGCCATCAGGACTAAATTTTGCATACGAGGGGATTGGTAGGGTTGAGTGTCAAAAGTATTTGCAAATTGTCCATCCATTCTTCTTTGCTCTACTATATTTTGTTGTAGATTACCCATGGGACAATCTCTGGGAATATGAGCATTATTACAAGGGAAACACCAGGCATTGGTGCCATCTACATAATTATTCTACCCTAGAACAATCTCCCTATTTGGATTAGGGGGAATAGTTTGTGAGGGTGTAGGGACTATAACTAATTGGTTTGATGGTTGAGGGTTAGTTTGCCTTTGAGGACCCTGATACTAATTTGGCTATGGTGGAAGTATATTTCCTTGGTAGCCTTGATATTGGGTTATAAGATAAGGATTTTGCTATCTTTTTAGGTTAATTATCTCATTATAAAATGTTCTTAAGATGTTATTAACATCATCCATCTTAGATGACTGGATAGGGACAGCTACTTTAGTAGGTTGTTGAGGAAATGTATACATAGACACAGGTGGGGCTATGGGATTAGGGGCTTCTTGAGGCAAAGGTAAGGTAATCTCTAGAAACATGGGCATGGGAGGCCTTGGGGGAAACTTTTCAGCATCTATTAAGTTATTTTTAGCTCTGACTACATAATCATAGGCTTCTACAGAGTCTAACCTCCAAGTGACTGAATCATTACAATATATCTGAATTTAAGGCTTTAAGATAAAATACTATAGCCATACCTAGTAATGGTATTGCTATAGCAAGAATTCTTTCCCAAGTCTTTTGAAATCTTGAATTGAAATCAATCATTACTTCTTATGGTGCCCTTTTGATAGTAATCAATTATTGCAACAAAGAAGATTTATCACCCTTTTCTTCAAATCTTCTAAAGAAAGCATCTCCAAGCTGATCCCATGTAGATATTGTATTTGGGGTCAAAGATCTATACTAGTCTAGAGCCTTCCCCTTAAAATAAGTTGCTAACAATCTTATAGCCACATTATGATGTGTGATCACATGTATTACATAGACATTAGACACATCTTGTAGATGTTCTTCAGGTGTTTTAAAATCTTTCCCACTGAATTTAGGTAGAGCTTTTAGGGCATTTACTGGAATAGGATCCCAAGTGGCTGGTGGTACTAGGAGAATTGGAGGACTACCAATTTTATAATTTGCATAATTCCTTGGGGCTATAGGTGCTCCCATGTTTTCTCTTGGTGTTTCTGTAAACTGATTGACCCTTCTTCTTGAATTAGTTATCACTGGTGGTACAAGAATACCTGGGTTCACAGCAGATTGAGCTCTTGTTACTGGTCCACAGCTCTGATTCTTTGTAGCTCTCTGGTTCATACAGTCTTGAAATAAACTTCAAGAGATTGTCCCACCAGGCATGCCAAAAACTATTGATGCTTAAAATTGCATTGTTTCCAACACCAACAATGGGAAGTTTCAAGAATGTGGGACTTACGACCTGAAATGACCTCCAGATTTTAAAGAAGCTGGCTCCTATTTATCTCAAATATATTGTGGCAAAAAGGGATAGAAATTAAATGGAATCACCAATGCAATGAAATAAAATTTAACTATGGCAATGCGCTTGAGTATGATTTGTTCCTTAATACTAAGAATAGTGAAGCTATTTTTAGGATTCAATTACAGTAAAGAGCAAACAATGCATGATCAATGTAAAAGATGAAAAGAAATAGAATCAAAGGCTCACAACTTAGACAATTTTGCAATAACATAGAAACTATTAGTAGAGGCATAGAAATCAGTCTTCTTATTAATTTTCTAGTCACATAAAAGGCATGAATACATGCACAGTTATATAAACTTTTTGAATTAAGAAAATAGAACAAAGGCAAATGATATTACTGGCCACTACAAGAAAGTCTCTAAAACTTCTTGTAAATCTCCTATAATAATCTATATGTAGAAAATTCTCTCCCTCTTATCTCCTCCTCTTTCTTTTTGTGTTATATCTTAAACCTATGATTTGAACCCATATTTATAGCATAAGACTAGCTCAAGATTTCCTGCATGATCAAATCCCAATGGTCTAACTGAACTAGAACTTAATTGGAAGTGTCTAACAGAAGATATCTTTCAGATCTAAAATGTTTAGTCTCTCTACAAGTTCATTGGCTGAAATAGATACACATGGCATTTCCCACTATGAAATAGGTGAGGACACTTAGTATCATCTGCTAGTCTTTGTGACTATAAACCCTAAGGCAAATAACATAGCTCGTACACTTTACTTGAAATTCTTTCATCTTTCTAAGAAAAACAAGAACTTAGCATGTGGTACTTTTTGCTACTTTTAGAAACAAAACCCTTGAGATAGATGGCAGCATCCACTTGCCTCACTTGAAAACCATCTCATTATTTAGGAGGCACCAGAAAATGACACTTGGCAGCTTTCACCACACTTACAGAAGACACACAACACTTTTTGCTTAACTTATACTCTTTATTGTGTCTTTGTATTGGGAGTGCTCCATCTTTG
Source organism: Torreya grandis (assembly GCA_037957365.1). Lineage (NCBI taxonomy): Eukaryota > Viridiplantae > Streptophyta > Pinopsida > Cupressales > Taxaceae > Torreya > Torreya grandis. Next base: position 2,303,347 of record JARHVA010002114.1, read on the forward strand.
TCATCTGTCATAGTCTAATACTTCAAAACTTTATCAACTTACAGAAAATGGGACCCACAACACTTCTTGCCTGAGTAGCTTCAAAAGGGGAACAGGGACAGGTGGCACTTTCTGTTGATCTTAACAAGTTGCACGTGGCAGCTTCTGCTAAGCTTTAGAAACACTATAGAAACATTTGAGACTCATTTGGATTCACACAAATGATGACACTTGGTGCACTTTGTTTAGTTTAAAAACTCACTTGGGGCCTACCATAGTCCTTACTCAATAATGAAACAAAAGGAAGAAACTATGGATGTTGACACTTTGTAGTCTCCGTCAAGCTTTAACAAGGGACGTGCAGCACTTTCCACTACATTTTATAGAAACATATTAAAACCTTTCACAATTGCCACTTGGTGCCCTCCATGGGACTCTAAGAGAAGCTTATTGAAAAAATATTTTAAAACTTATAAGAAATTGAAACATGGATGCCGATACTTTTCATGTTCCATGCGTATATAACAAGACACGTGGCAATTTCCATGCAACTTATATAAATTATAATGTGTCATGGCTGATGACACTTGGCATGTTTTGTGTGACTTTGAGACTTAGAAAAAATTTAGGCAAAAATGAAAACTCACGCCCGCGCTCTGTGTCAAAACTCTCACTACCTCAAAATTGAAACGCGCAGGGTCAAAAACTGGAGTGCACAACTAAAACTTAAAACAAAATGTAGAGTATTTTACTCTACAGTGACATCTCAGTGATATGGCATCTTCGTGATGTGGCATCTAGGTGATGTAGATGGAAGGTGATGTTTTTTATTGGTGATGTGGCATGGCCCAAGGAAAATCTTTTATGTGAATAAGGAGTGGGGCATAACACTCCACTAAAGGATAGGGTTTTTCTATCTTTAGTGATTCACATTTGTTTTTTTTCCTTTGGTATAAAATACAAAGATGAGTTTTTTCTTCTTGTGGTCAAGTTGGAATTTCATCTTTTAGTGGCCAAGTGGGGGACAAAGATAACTATGAGTTTTATATTCTTGTGGTTTTGGGGTCATGATTTTGGTCCATGGTTTTGGCTCACAGTTTTAGGACCCATGGTTTGGTGCCCATGGTTTTAAAGGCACATGAAGGTGATCATGGAGCATCATGAAGATGATCTTTCTTTATCCTATTCCTCCAAGTTGGAGTGTGGTGCCATATTTTCTCTCTCATTATTTATTATCTCTCCTTCTCTCTCTCTTGTACATGCTATAAAGCATTACTCTTATATTTGTATTACATGATTCAAAAACTCCTTGAATCTTTGTCTCCTTGGAAGGAGAGGTGAAGACTTGTGAAGTCTTTGGAAAGCTTGGTTATTAGCTTATAAATGAAAGGTATGAAGACTTGTCAAGTCTTTGGCAAGATTGGTTAAAAGCTTGGCTATAATCTTGGATGTTAGATTACAAAGGAAAGGAGAGGTGAAGACTAGTGAAGTCTTTGTGTGCAAGCTTGTTTGAAAGCTTGTGGAAAACTCAGTTGTAATATTGGGTGTAAACTTGGTTGTAAACTTACAAAGGTGCATAGAAGAAAGGAGATGAGAGAAATGAGAGAGGAATGACAAGGTGTTATCATGAGTTAATCTCCCTATTATTGTTGAAATAAAAGGCTGGCAAATTTCTCTGTGGATGTAGCCCATTAGGTGAACCACCTTATCTTCTATGTTGTATGGTTTGATATAATTTTTTAAAGTTGTTTATTTATATTTATATCTTCTCTCATTGTAATTTTGAGGATATATTTTTTCATTGAATTTATCTTAACAAGTGGTATCAAAGCAAAGGTTGTGTTTGTCTACGATTAAATTGTAGGAAGCTAAGGGTTTTATCTTGAGTTGGAGATATGGAAAGTATTTCTCTCTATGGAAGATATAGATGGATAATAGAGAAGAACTTGAACAAGATTTAAAATATGGTTAAAACCCTATATAGTAAAAGCAACTATAGATTTTGAGGAGTAAGTTGGTCCCCATCGATGTGTAGATAGAGGATGATGACAAGGCATTTACCTTGTGTTTCTTGTATGTGAAGGGGTATAATTTGTGGGTTACTAATACCACAATATGTTAGCCAAAATGGTGTAAAATCCATGTAAAGGAGGAGGTATAAATAAACTAAAATTGCACCTATTGAATTAGTTCAAGATGGATGGAAAAGAACAAGTGAGACCTGAGGTCCTATAGAAGGAGAAGGCTATGTGTTTGGATACGCAGTAGACTAGGGTGCATCTTGATTGTGGGCTCAAAAACTTGGTAGGTGTAGTGATGTATTGTGTAACATGATGACTTCCTATGAACTATTATGTGCAATGTTGAGCATGGTGGGTAGTTGAATGCTATGTGGAGAAGTCAAGTATTGACTTTTATGAGTTATTATCTCATGTTGTTAACTACTATAAAGATTACTACTTGCACTTGTTACTATTCAAGATTGGAGTAAATGGTTTCCTACATGGTGATATCATGATGAGATGGAGTAGCTAGAGGGATGTGAGGATGAGGCAAAGAGTGATGATTTGTATATTGAAGAATATAGGGTCCCAATAGACATCTAGATGGTGTATAAGATACCTTCATGGAGAGATAAGGTCTTAGTATATTTTGTTGCTATGGTTTGATGACATGTTGGTTTAAATCCCTAACATGATGAAGATCTATGTTTTTGATGGCTCAGTTGGCTAGGATGTTTGAGATTAATATGGTAAGATAAAACCAAATATGAAGATGCACATGGATAGGAAATTAAAGAATATTTGGTTATTAAGAAGATTCTACAATGGTTCAATATGTACAGTGGAAAAATAGTTAGTATCCTCACTTCTTGCATATATTTTGAGTTATCTTCTAGAGTGTCCTAGAACAAAGGAGGAGAAGACATGGTTATCTAGTGTATTATATTCATTAGGATTAGGAAGCTTCATATATGTCATGGTGTGTACTAGAATGAATACTTCCAAGTAGTGGGAGTTGTGAGCCAGTTCATGGTGGAATCCTAGATGGAGGTTTGGTATATGGTAAAATGGAGAGTCACTTTAGGTGTTTTAATATACTATGGAGGAAAACATGTTGATAAAGTTGGTCAAGGTAGACAAGTTTGAGTAGTGTAGTAAACTTCATGTTAGGCTTGTTAAATTTTTGATATGGCAATAGTGGGCATGGATGGTAGCTGAATGGAAGAATACTTAGTTTGGTAAATCCTATGTATATTGACTTCAAGTGAGAGATTGTTGGATGTGAAGTCACTATTCATGGTGACATGGAATCTTGGTGATGTGGCAATTAGGTGATGTATAAGGAATATGATGTGACTTGTTGGTGATGTGACATAACCCATGGAGAATATTCCATGTGAATAAGGAATGGGGCATAACTCACCTAAAGGATAGGATTTTTCTATTTTTAGTGATTCACTTATTTTTGTCCTTTGGTGTAAAAGACAAAGATGAGTTTTATCTTCTTATGTTCAAGTGGGAGTTTCATCTTCTAGTGGCCAAGAGGGGGAGAAGGAAAAAGATGAGTTTTTTCTTCTTATGGTTTTAGGGTCATGGTTTTGGTCCATGGTTTTAGCCCATGGTTTTGGGACCCATGGTTTTGGTGCCCATGTTTTTGAAGGCACATGAAGGTGATCATAGAGCATCATGAAGATAATATTATTTTGTCTTATTCCTCCAAGTTGGAGTGTGGCACTCTCTTAAATGCTATAAAACATGACTCTTCTCTTTATATTTCATGATTTAAAAACTCCTTGAATACTTGTCTCCTTGGAAGGAGATGTTAAGACTTGTGAAGTCTTTGGAAAGCTTGGTTGAAATCTTGGCTATTAGCTTACAAAAAAAAGGTGTGAAGACTTGTGAAGTCTTTGGAAATCTTGGTTGTTAGCTTATAAAGGAAAGGAGAGGTGAAGACTAGTGAATTATTTATGTGAAATTTTGGGTTGAAAGCTTTTGGAAAGCCTGGTTGTAAGCTTGGGTGTAATCACGGTTGTAAAGTTACAAAGGTGCATTAAAAAATAAGGGATGAGAAAAAGGAGAGAGATATGACATGGTGTTATCATGGGTTATTCTCCTTGTTGTTGTTGAAGTAAAAGGCTAACAAATTTCTCTATGTATGTAGCCCATTGGGTGAACCACATTATCTTTTATATTGCATGGTTTGCTTTAATTTCTATAAGTTATTATTTATATTTATAGCTTCTCTCATTGTAATTTTGAGGATATATTTCTACATTAAATTTATCCTAACAAGTGGTATTAGACCAAAGGTATTGTTTGCCAAAGATTAATTTTTACAAAGCTAAGGATTGTAGCTTGAATAGGAAATATGACATGTATTTATATATGTGGAAGATGTTGGAGAATGGAGAAGAAGTTGAACAAGCTTTACCAGATGGTCAATAACCTACATAATAGAAATAATTTTATAGCTTGAGGAGAAAGTTGGTCTCCATTGGTGTGTAGATGGAGGATGATGATAAGGCATTTACATTGTTATGTTTCTCGGCTATGAAAGGTTATAAGTTACGGGTTCCTAATACCATAATGTGTTAGCAAAAATGGTGTAAACTCTATGTAAAGGAGGAAGTACAAAGAAACCTAAAATTATACCTATTGAAGTAGTTTAGGATGGATGAATAATAATAAGTGTGACCTAAGGTTCTATAGAAGGAAAATGTCACATGTTTGGACTTACAATAGAGTAGGATGCATGTTGATTATGTGCTCAAAAACTTGGTAGGTGTAGTGATGCACTAAGTAGCATGATGACTTCCTAGGAATTATTAATAGGTTCCCTATTGAGCATTATGGGTAGTTGAATGCTATGTGGAGAATTCAGGGATTAACTTTATGATTTCTTCTCTCCTATTATTAACTAATATCAAGAATGCTACTTGCACTTATTATTGTTCAGGATTGGAGCAATTGGTTTCCTAGATAGTGATCTTGTGATGAGATGGAGTAGTTAGAGGGTTATGAGGATGAGGCAAAGAGTTTCTATTTTACGGATTGAAGATTGGATGGTTTTTAATAGACATGAGGATGGTGTACATGATACCTTCATGGAGAGCTAAGGTTTTAATAGATGTTGCTATTTTGGGTTGATGACATGTTGCTTGTAGGACCCAATTATGGGTGTCGTTATTCCCTTCATTTAATCAACTTTCTATTGATGTCATATTTAACCAGGGATGTCTCTAAAGCTATATGCAACAAGAAGAATCTTAACGATTTATCAATTGATTGTAGGTATTTGTATTTTTCTTTTGTTTTGGAGGATTTTTAATGTCTTAAGGACTTCTTTGGTTAAAACCTTATTGGAATCAAACTATGAAAATCTGCTAGAAGTAAACGCACTTTGCAGAAATGAATTTGCGGGAAGTAAACACACTTTTGTAGAATGAAATAGATTGCTGGAAATAAACACACTTTTGTAGAATGAAATAGATTGCTGTAAATAAACACACTTTTGCATAATGAAATAGATTACTAAAATTAATTTGCAGAATGAAATAGATTGCTGGAAATAAACACACTATTTAGAATGCTTGGAAAATAATTGTGAAGAAATGAGAATTTAATCTAGAACACCCACAGGGACAAATCTAAAATGACTTTTAACTTTAAGGAGTTGGAAGAATTTATAATTTTAACAGATCTACCTATTTTCTTTTGAGAATAAAATATAAATACCGACCAAAAATGAAGATCATGGTTCTTGGAGGAGTGGGCCCTTGCTCTGCCTAGAAACAGGATTGAACAACTTAATTTTCTCTCAAAACGAAAATGGCTATTGTATTGATAAAATATTTTGTATTACAAAAATGTACTAATCTATCATTATCCCTCTATTCTTCAATTATTCCTACTCCTAAATTCCCAAGTCTGTATATATATTATTCTTGTGGTGCGTTGATGGCTGTGACTATTTCATGGATACGATGGAACTGAATCATGCCTAGAATAGATGCTAAATTAAGATGTGGCTAGATGTCCAGCTATGTGATAAATGTCTTGGATCTACAAGTATGGAAATTGGAAGTCTATTCTTGATTAATAGGATCATTGATTTGACAGATCTCCAGCCATTTGGAATAGATCCTTATCAGTTCTATGTCTAATCGTGAAAGTTCTAGAGCTTATCACAGAAGTACCAGAATTAATTTAGATAATTTTGGAACTAAATATAGAGTTCTAGAACTAAGTCTGAAAATGTGATAAAACTTGTAATAATATGGTGGGGTTCTGGAACTAAGCTATATTGATTCCAATGCTTCCAAAAACATGCAATCCACTTCATATTTGTTCTTTAGCCTGATGATGACCTGTTTTATTACAAAACTTGAATTTTCCAAATCACTTGTTAAGAATTATAGAGTTTTTTAAATGCTAGAATCACAATCAACAAAAGATGGATAATTACATCCTAACTCATATCAGATCAAAATAAAAGTCACAAAATGCAGTCAAACTTAATCGAAAGAGAGAGTAAGATGAGGTCATTTATTATACATTTAACGAGCATATTCTAGCCTCATCATTTCCCCCATACTTACTTGTTTGTAAGTCCCTTTACAAACTTTACTCTTCAAATTTGGGATTTTATATTCTGCATTCTATTTGATTGCTTAGATCAAATGGTTGGAACTAAATATCCCAATGTTTTGATTCAAAGGTACTATACCCTGCTCCTACTTCTACTTTTCTTTTCCATTCTTCAAATTGAGTGGGATCTTGAGGTCCTCTATTTTGCCAAGGAGATATGGGGGTGAGAAGTAGAGGTGGCCTTGTCCACATTCCTATCCATATGCGTAGGGGAGTTTCATTGATCTGAGGAATTATTATGCATAAAGCTTTTGCCCTTTCTAGACTCCAGATCAAATTTGAAGGGGATATTACTTCCCTTCTTTTCAATGCCACGAGGAGAAATTCCCATCTTTTCAAACATGCATCATAGATATTATCAAAATTTGCCTTTTCATAAGAGGCGAAGGCATTAATGCTTTTTTGTAAATTGAAAAGATAAGTTTCCTTGAACTTGTCATTAAATCCATGGGATTGGAAATGTGTAACAAAGGTGAATGGGTTGCCATAATGAATTCTCATATAGAGACCAAATGAACTAGCTTTTAACAAATGCTCTGACTCCCTCTCTTTCCATGCAATCTAATTTTGAAGAATAGAGACAAATGCGTTAATTTGGCTTTCCCCTACATACAAATTGACCATAAAACTTGAATTTTTTTCTAGTAGAAAATTGTAGAGGTAAAATTCACAAAGAAGATCTTTCTGTTCTGCATTGGCTAAGGAGTAGGTTGCCAAGAAATTAGCTTCATCTTTTATTTCATGTGGAAGGCCACATGCTATCCTTGTCAACTACCAGTGAATGAATTATTCCTCTAAAAACATATTATATGTAGGATAAGGTCTTCTATATGCAAGCAATTTCTCACTCATCATGAAAACTATTTGTATTTTCACAATATATTTATATTTATCTTTTTCCTCCCTGTAAAAAATTTCTTCCCATTCCTTTCTTTCTTTTCTTCCTCCATTTTTCTTTTCAAGTTCTTATTGGATGTCTTGATTACATTGAGTTCTCTACATGTATCATCCCATAACTTCTTGAGTGGTAGATAAGTCAATTCATTCTGTGCAAAGACTATTGACACAGTGGTCTGTCTCCTAGAAATTGTACATTTTTCTTTGTTCTCCATCAGTTGCCTTTTAATCTCTACTAATTCCTCAGTCTTAGCTATGAACTAGTTTATTAATTATTTAAGGAGAATTTCTCTCAATTCTAATTTGAGTTTGAGGAAATTCAATTCCTCATCCTTTTCCTTGATAATGAGATCTACTCTAGACAAAAATAGAGCCTATTTAACCTATTGATTTTGTTCTTTTTCTAAAATTTTGTGGGGAGTTAAGCATTCTTCTTCCACCAGAGGGGGTTTCCCTTTCCTTTTCTGAGATGCCTATTCATCTTCTACATGTGATGGTGCTATTGTCTCACCCATTTCTTGGAAAACTTTCTCCTCAAATCTTTCATCTTCTTTTTCTTTTTTTGTTTGGCTTGGTTCAGGAGGAGTCATGGCTATGCTGCAAAAAATAACAATAACCTCAGTTTCCAGCCTTTCTTGTTCTTTCATCTCCTATGGAATTTATTTACACTTTTTATGACGTCTCCATCCTTGAGGAGCCTCAAAATGTGCATACATGGGTCTCTTCTTAGAGCTTCTTCTAATTTTCTCCTTTCGCTTAGGCCTAGGTGAACCATCACTATCAGAGATAGGTATTAGTTCTTCTGTAGCTTCTGTAGAGGAAGGAATTTCTTGAGAAGGCACAGTAAGGTCTGTAATTTTAGCTCTTCTTCCAGATCTTCTTCTTGTTGGTATTTCTTCTTCCCCTAGTTCTTTCTTTTCCTCAGCAGTGGTATTGGTTTCTAAATGAACTGAAGGCATAGGAGGAGTTGCTATTTCTTTTCTGGAAATACTAGGGTTTTGCCCAAATTTGCCAAGAAAATTTTCCCACATTTCTTCCCCATTTTTTTTGAAAGGAAATGGTGTTGGCATACTAAATTCACTAACCCATAATGTCTAATTATTCCTACACTCCAAGAATACCTCTGGGCCATTGTATGGATGGAATCAAAAAGAAACCCTAGAAGGTTTACTATATATTCTAGTTTTTTAGCTCCATATCTAAGGTGTATGAGGATTTTTAGGACTTCTTTTCCTACTGACCCAAATTGTCCATCATAGGTTAAATACTTAACTATCAAAAATGCTACTTTGTTAGATGGTTTGGGCAACCTGGCCCTTTTGACTCCTTTGATGATTTTCTTTGTGTTGTAAATATACTTGGGTTTAGCTTCCTCCTCTTTCAGCAATGTTTCAACTAGGTCTTTTAATGTCCCTTTGATAGGGTTTGGGACATGCACCATTAGTATTCCAGATATCTCACTTATTACATTCACAAAAAAGGAATGAAAATCTTATTAATATTTGTCCTTGTTTTCCCTAAATTGATAACAAATTCTCTTACCAATTCATCATTATATTTGGGAAATTTCCTTAGAAACTCCAACCATCCTACCTATTGAAAGATAGTTGCTACTTCTTCATCTGAAAGGAGTTGGGTATCATTCTCTAGTTATTACTTCTTTTTAATCTCCATGATTCGTTCTTCTTTAATCTCCATCATCAATGTCCTTCTCATGATTTCACACATTTAATCATGATGTATAATAAATGACTCATCATACTAATCTTTTTAAATCAAGTCTAAGCACACATGCAAACTTTCAATCTAACCTTTAACAAGTTAAAAACATAATTACCATCCTTAATGATGTAATCCCTCCATCATGATGACTCATCATTCTTAACAGGTAAAAAAATGGTTAGAAAATAATTAGAATTCCAAAGAAGTTTTTATTTTGAATTATCCATTTATTTGAAAAGATCAACAAACATCGCTAGTTTTCAATTGATCTTTGAGAGAATTTTTTTTTGGGAAGAAAATGCCATTTACTGGTTTTCATACTCTTCCCTTTAGTCTGGATCTTTTCATCTGATTATTCGATCATTTTGGAAGAAGTGGGTTCTCCCATATGATCAAATTCTTTGTTTGTTTCAATCTGCTTCAAGAATTCATCCTTAGTAGGAGGCTTCCTATAAAGTTTTAGTCTGTGTCTATTGACAAAGAGTATTATTCAGATACCATCAATGGGAAGTAACTGGATAGAACCATTTTCAAATATTTTCTCAATTTGATAAGGTCCCAACCATCTAGTTCTTAATTTTCCTTTAAATTATTGGTACTTAGAATCAAATAGCAATGCCCAGTCTCTTACTTTGAATTGCCTTTCCTTGATATGTGAACCATGCCATTGCTTCCTTTGATTTTAGATTATCTCTATCTAGTGAAGTGCTTCCATTATTAATTTATCCAATTCATTGAGTTGAAGGATTCACTCCTTTTGAGCTACATCCAATTCAATTCCCACCTTAGCTGTTGTCCTTAATGTCTGTAGTTCAAACTCAATAGGCAACAAGAGATTTTTCCCATAAACTAACTCATATGGTGAAAACCCTGTTGTAGTTTTCCAAGTTGTTTTGTAAGCCCAAATAGCTTTAGGTAGTCTTTTTACCCAATCTCTTCTTTTTTGCTTCAACTATTTTAGTGAGCATGCTTTCCAATTCTCTATTTATTACTTCAACTTGTCCATTTGCTTGTGGGTGATATGGAGATGACTTCCTATGATTGATTTGATAATACATTGTGAAAGTCTAGATCATATTAGACATAAAGTGTGGTCCCTGGTCTGAAACTAAGCTTCTTGGTGCTCCAAACTTTACCATAATTTTGTACCAAAAGAAATCAGCAACTGCTTCCTTAGTGGCATTTGTTAAAGCTTGCACTTTTCCCCACTTTTTTACATAATCAGTACACACAATAATGTGCTCTTTTCCCTGTGAAGGAGGATTAAAAGGTCCAACAAAATCCAATCCCCATCTCTCAAATAGTTCAATCACTACTTGTGGTTGCAAAGGCATTTCATTGGTAATAGTTGGTTATCCCATCCTTTGATAAGGATCACACCACCTGATATATCTCTTCACATCTTTGTACAGAGATGGCCAATAGTAACCAGTGCCAAGTATCTTGTGAGCTATTATTTTCACTAAATAGTGTCCTCTAATTGGTTCATCATAACATGCATGGAGGATGTCAATGATTTCATCTTCTCTTACACACCTATGTAAAACCAAATCAAGACCACATTTAAATAGCATTCCATTTAACCATTTGAACTGTGCACTAGTTTTGATTAACTTCTTTATTTGTTTTTTAGTGAAAAAGGGAGAAAAGTTCCTTGTTGCAAGATAATTTTCCATGTCAGCAAACCATGGTGTATCAGCTGAAATAACAAACAATTATTCATTTGGAAAGTTGTCCTTGACTGGATCTTGCTCCCCTGTAGTGGTCAGTCTTGACAAGAAATTAGCTACCACATTAGATTTTCCTAGATTGTCCATAATGGTAATATCAAATTCTTGTAGAAGTAATAACCATCTAATTATCCTACCTCCAACCACTGGTTTGTTCATTAAATATTTAATTATTGAGTGATTTGTATGTACAAATATTTTGTACCTTGTAATGTAATGTCTAAATATATTGATTGCATAGATCACAGCCAAAAATTCTTTTTTAGTGGTAGTGTAATTTCTTTTAGTGGGAGTAATATTTTTACTAAGATAGTAAATAACATACATTCTTCCTTCTTCATCTTTCTGTCCCAAAACTACACCAATTGAGTTATTTGAAGCATCAGTTTGGATGTGAAAAGGTTTCTCCCAATTAGGTCCTTTCAATATTGGGGCAATTACTAATTTATCTTTAATTTCTTCAAAATCATGTTGACACTTTTCATCCCAAAGAAATTCACATTCCTTGGTAAGCAACTTAAACATGGGGGCAGAAATTTTACTAAAATCCTTGATAAAGCACCTATAGTATCCAGCATGCCCTAAAAATGACTTGATATCTATGGGGGTTTAAGGAATAGGCAAGTCTGAAATAATCTTGATTTTGTTTTGGTCAACTTGAATTCCTCTTTTTGAAATATGGTGTCCTAAAACAATCCCTTCATCAACCATCATCAAACATTTCTCATGACTAAGAGACAAGTGATGTTGTTCACATCTTGTTAATACTCTGTCCAAATTTTTCAAGGCATCATCAAATGTATCTCCATGCATAGTAAAGTCATCCATGTATACCTCTACATAGTCATTTGTTAGGTCTAAAAAAATTGCTAATACAGCTCTTTGAAAAGTTACTAGAACATTACATAGTCCAAATGGCAATACCCTATAAGCAAAGGTACCCCATGGATAAGTAAATGTATTTTTTTCCTAATCCTCAGCAGCAACTCTGATTTTGATTGTATCCACTAAATCCATCCAAGAAGGAAAAGTACTATTTACCTGAAAGGTTGTCTAAGATTTGATCTATGAATGGTAAGGGAAAATAATCTCTCATGGTGGCTTTGTTCAATTCCCTATAATCAACACAAATTCTCCATTTTCTATTTTTTTTAGGGATAATTACAAGAGGAGACACCCACTGGCTATCTAAGATAGGGTAGATAAAACCTACTTGTAATAGTTTTTCAATTTCTTGTTTGACTATATCCCTTAAGGCTGGATTAATACTTCTCTGAGGTTGCCTAACTGGCCTAATGTTTTTAGTATAGATGTGATGGGTGTAGATACTTGGGTGAATTCCCTTCATGTCTCTATATTCCCAAGCAAAATATTTAGTATGATTCTTTAGAACATCAAATAGTTTGGCTTCTTTATCATTCTTTAACCAACTATTAATATTCAAAAAAATTCTTGGTTGAATCTCAACATGTTTGGTTCTAGTATATGATGAACTGATTTGTTGAAAGGGTTCCATTAAGGTGTTTAGTGGATAGGCATGTGGTAACAACATATGATATGTAGCAACATCTCTAAAAGTTCCTTGAGATAGAATGTTAGACAAAGGATAGCATGAAGAGTTATGATACTTATCTTGTTATTGGTCAAACTCCTCGTTACTGCTATTTTCTATAAATTCTTCATCATCTCCTGATATCTATAAAGCTAAGGCTACAGATCTTTCCTCTCCCCAAGATAAATCTCATTCTTTCAAAGCAAAATTATCTTCATTTGTAAGGAATTGTTGTTGGTGTGGTTCTGGAACTAACTGTGATGGTTCTGAAATAGATTCTATAGGTTCCAAAACTAATCCTGACTGCTCCAATGACAATTGATGTTCATTCAATGAAGGATTAACCATATCTTCTATTTCTTAGACATGATCTTGCAATGTTATCATAGCTAAAGAAGACAGATTTTGCTCATTAATATCAAGATTATCAACCCATAATTTCTCTTGATTATCAATAAAAGGTCATGCAGAGGGATATAATGAAATTTGTTTAGAATTCTTACCATTTGAAATAGTCATATCACTTGACCTACAATAAATTAAGGTAGCAACTATAGCTAACCATGGTCTCCCCAAAATAATGGGATAACCAAGTATTTTACCTTTTGGCTACAATATAAGGAAGTCGATTGGATATTTCCATGATTCCACCATTACTACCACATCTTTAATAACTCCTTCTGGCTTTGTTATAGACTGATCTGCCATCTGTAATATGGTGTTAGTAGGTTGTATGCCTATTAATAATAATGTTTTTAGAGCTTCCACTATCATTACATTGATAGTTGTGTTAGGTTATGGAGCTAAAAGCTTCACTGATGCAGACATGGAGGAGGTTGTTGAGTTATAGAGCAACTGGCGTCGATCTAATCAACCAACGTTGGTCATATCCAGTGCAGAGAAAATTGACATTAGTTAGGGATCAGCCAATGTCGATCATCTCTAGCCAGACAGGGATTGACGTCGATCACCTGTGCGGTTCCAAAACTGTCGATTGCATGAACAGTTAGTTAATAAACTAGTTGTTTGCATGTAGAAGGCCAATTATAGACTTGAAGCTGTGGATCTAATTATTGTAATTAGATGTCTAATTATTTTTTGCATGAGATCTATATAATAGACTCATGGGCTGCATTGTAAAGGGTGCTAGAGAGTAAGAGAGCAAAAATTAGCTCCTTCAGAGTGAAGAGAGCAAGGTGTGTTCCTCCTAGTGCCACAGTGCCAAGTGTGGGTGATGGTTTGGAGAATCAGAAGGATTCTTCATGTATGTATGATCTTGGTCAGCAGGTGTGCAAGGCCACATTTAGAGATCTACATGGTAAGTAAGATCATTGATTTGCAGGTGTATATGTGTGCAAGGTCTAGGTTTGCAGGTGTGCAGAACCAGGTTGATCTGTAGGTGGCAGCAAAATCAAGGTGATAACAACACAATAGGGAGCAAGATCAGGTGGGATCTACTTAGATTACGGTGTGTACTTAGTCAGAGAGCAAAGAGAAAGGCAAGGTAGATCCTTCCAAAGTAAGATCATTTGACTTGCAGGTTCTTGCAAGTTCATGGGAGATCTACTTGGAGTGCATTGTGTACTCAGTTGAGTATGTGTGTATACTCCGTGTACTGGTAGTAGTGATACTGACTGGTTGGAGGTGAACACCAACTCTGGACCATAATTGAGAGAGAGAGATTTAAGGAAAGATTACTGAGAGTCCTAGAGGTGTGGAAAGCCTTGGAGGTGTAAGAAGACTGTGGCACTTCTTTATTGTAATTTTCTTTTGTAAGAGTATTAATACAATTGGGTATTGTCTCTCATATTCTATGTTATTTCTGAATTCTAGTTACTTGTGAATTCTAGTTAAATTCCACATTTAGTTGCTAATACAAAGGTAATCAAGTGTGTGCTTCCTAGATCCTGACAAAGTGGTATCAGAGCTGAGGTTGCAGGGAGCAGGTTTGTGTTTGATTATAAGTCACTCTCAGGGGTTTCTGATTGAGTGGGAGTATAGCAATGGCAGAAGAAAGTAAGCTAAGAATGGAGGAATTGAAAAGCATGAATGGTCAATTACAGTGTTATGGAAAGAAAGAGTAGGTAAAGAGAAATTGTTGGTTGGCAAAAGATCAACATGAAGGAACTGAAGAAGCAGATGTTGCAGGTGTTGTTGCATAAGATGCTCTGGGATGTTCCTTGGATAAAGTAGAATCTTGTTTTATAGATTTTGTTGCCTCTTTCCATGCAGCCTGAAATAGAGTATTTTTCCATGTTAAGGTCTTTGGAGACTTTGGAAAGATTTATTTAGGGGATGGTGTGCCTTGCCAAAGAATTGGCAAAAGGGAAGTGAAGCTAAAATTGTAGGCAGCCAACACATGGGTGTTGAAGGATGTCATGCATGTCCCAGTTCTGAAGATGCGGCTAATTGCTTCAAGAAAGTTGGGTGATGAGAGATGCACAGAAACTCTCACAGTGGATGCACTTGAATTAGTGTGTGGTAAGAAAGTAGGTACTCTTCATCTACTTGCTTGTATTACTGATTCTTTTTCTATTGTGAAGACGTGGCTTTGTAGGCTTGGTCACATGAGTAAGAAGGAGATGCATGTTCTTAAGAAGAAGTCAAATGTCTTTGACAGACTTAAGAATTGGAAAGCCTTAGTGTTTATGGACGAGATGATGGACAGAGATCAGTGGATGGGATTGGATAACTCTGAGTAGAGCAGTTTGGACAGGGTTTTGATCCAAAGAGAGCTCGCAGGTAAAAATTTATCACTCACAGGAGAACATAGGTACCAACACCAGTCAGGGAAAACTGGCATCAAACAGATAGGTACCGACATTGGTAATGTGTAGACCAGAGAACTCAATGGTGTCAGGCAGGTGGTGACCGATATCGGTGGGATAATCGGCATTGGCAGTAAGTCAATCACATGGAATCGATGTCAATCAGGTGCAGACTGGGTGGTGACTGACATCGGTCACTGAAATAGATTTTGGGTGGACAGCAAGCTGTCAAGGAGTCTCAAATGCCCATGAGGAGGACTGAAAGTGTAAGTAAGCCTCAAATTCATTATTCCTCTTCTTTACACTACTTGTTGCTCACTAATGGTCAAGAACCAGGAAGTTTTTAAAGAAGCAGAGTAGGTAAGATCCAAGAAATAGTGGGAGCATGGCATGATTTCTTTGGAGAAGAACCAAATGGGAGATTTGGTAGAGTTGCCAGTTGGGATGAAAGCACTGAGATGAATGGATTTCATGGTGAAAGAATAGAGAGAATGGACATGTGAGATGGAAGGCCAGGGTACATGGTCTTGAGGAAGCTGTAGGACAGTGGTATAGGTTTTGACAAGTGGATGACAAAGCAGGGCTTTAGTCAATGTTAATGTAACCATTGTGTTTATCTTACCAAGTGGATGATGGTCGCGACATTATCCTGTTACTGTATGTGAATGGTATGCTAGCTGAAGGTTCAGACATATAGGGTTTTGTTGAGCTAAGGGTAAGGTTAGTTTAGTGGTTTGCCATGAAGGATTTGGGAGTAGCAAAATTCCTTGGCATGAGTAATCCTAGAGACAGGGAGATCACAAGTTGATGTTGTCACAGGATGATTGTGTGAAGGTAGTGCAGGATGCAAAACAGGGCAGCACACCTATGGATGGATAGTTCACAGAATAGGGTCCCCAATCACATGATGAGGTTGAGTACATGTGTACTCCCTAAGTTTGCCCAAGCAGTGGGTGTTGTCAGAAAGTTTATAGTCAATTTGGGAAGGAAGCACTGGAAAGCAGTTCAGTGGGTTCTCAGGTATCTGAGAGGGACCAGCAATAAGGATTCATTCTATGCAAGGTCAAGTACTTTAGATTTGGCAAGTTACTTGGATGATAGGTGTTGCACCACAAGATGTGTGGTGGTTGGTCTTTAAGATTGAGCTTGAAGAGGGATACAAGCCAGGAAACAAATTAGACAGTGTACAAGTACAGGTACAGTGCAGCTATTTATCTCCAAGTGGGAGATTGTTAGGTTGTGGAGTTAAAAGCTTCACTGATGTAGACATGGAGGAGGTTGTTGAGAGGTTGTTGAGTTATAGAGCAATCGGCGTTGGTCTGATTAATCAATGTTGGTCATATCCAGTGCAGAGAAAATTGACATCAGTTAGGGATTATCCAATGTCGATCATCTCCAGCTAGACAGGGACTGACGTCGGTCACCTATGCGATTCCAAAACTGTCAGTTGCATGAACAGTTAGTTAACGAACTAGTTGTTTGCATGTAGAAGGCCAATTATAGACTTGAAGCTATGGATCTAATTATTGTAATTAGATGTCTAATTATTATTTGCATGAGATCTATATAATAGACTCATGGGCTGTATTGTAAAGGGTGCTAGAGAGTAAGAGAGCAAAAATTAGCTCCTTCAGAGTGAAGAGAGCAAGGTGTGTTCCTCCTAGTGCCACAGTGCCAAGTGTGGGTGCTAGTTTGGAGAATCAGAAGGATTCTTCATGTATGTATGATCTTGGTCAGCAGGTGTGCAAGGCCACATTTGGAGATCTACATGGTAAGTAAGATCATTGATCTACAGGTGTATGTGTGTGCAAGGTCTAGGTTTGTAGGTGTGCAGAACTAGGTTGATCTGCAGGTGGCAGCAGGATCAAGGTGACAACAACACAATAGGGAGCAAGATTAGGTGGGATCTACTTGGAGTACGGTGTGTACTTAGTCAAAGAACAAAGAGGAAGGCTAGGTAGATCTTTCCAAAGTAAGATCATTTGAGTTGCAAGTTCTTGCAAGTTCATGGGAGATCTACTTGGAGTGCATTGTGTACTTGGTTGAGTATGTGTGTATACTCGGTGTACTGGCAGTAGTGATACTGATTGGTTGGAGGTGAACACCAACTTTGTGTTTGAGTTGAGTGTTGGGACCGTAATTGAGAGAGAGAGAGCTTTGAGGAAAGATTACTGAGAGTCCTGGAGGTGTGGAAAGCCTTGGAGGTGTAAGAAGACTGTGGCACTTCTTTGTTGTAATTTTCTTCTGTAAGAGTATTAATACAATTGGGTATTGTCTCTCATATTTTGTGTTATTTTTGAATTCTAGTTACTTGTGCATTCTGGTTAAATTCTGCATTTAGTTGCTAATACAAAGGTAATCAATTGTGTGCTTCCTAGATCCTGACAAGTTGTTCCCAAATCAATCAAAATGTTATGTATATCTTTATTGCCTATAGAGATAAAAATAACAGGGCTTCCAGGATCTTCATATTTGGGAAGTAGGAGCTTTCCTGCTAATAAATCAACAAGTTTCCCATCTACCTGAATAGTCTTAGGGTACTGTTTCTTTCTTCCAAGTTATTTAAAACATAAAAGTTTGATTAACTTGTTCAACTCTAGTATATCCTTAATTACTTGTAACAATGGTATTTCAATATTCAATCTTCTTAGTTCCTGCACCAATTCAGATTCCTTAATTTCTATGGCTTCTTTAAATCTTTTTGGAAATAGAATCTTAGTAGAATTTCTTTCTGGTTCCTTATCTTTTTCTTTTTCATCTTCCTTAGGTGTAGCCAGATTAGGGGTTTTAGCTTCTTCTTTCATCTCAGTGATTATAATAGGTGGACTGCTAACTATTTTGCCAGATCTGGTTTGAATGTTTTTACAATCCATTGCATTTAGATCAACTAATTTTTCTAGTTCTATTTCGTGTATAGGAGTTATTTGTTTATTTCTTAGGTTTGCTACTGGTTGTGCTGGCATTTGTGTTTGGACTATATTTTCAACCTGTATATTTTGTGCTAGAGATCCCATTATGGCTTGTTGGTTCTAATTTGGATATGTTTTCCCTTGAACATAATTACTAGGGCCCCATCTAGGTTGTGGCCAAGCATAAGGATTTCCTTGATCAACCCAAGGTTGTTGATGTCCTTGAGTATACCAAGATTGACTTGCCTAATCTTGAGGATGCCATGTTGGTTGAGGGGCCCTAGGTAGCTATCCCCAACTTTGTGGTACTATTTGAGCTACCCATGGCATCATCCAAGGATTAGGAGCTGGTCTTGGCATAAACTATCCTTGGCTGGGTTGTCTCTGAACAAAATTTAATTCGTCTATGGTGGATGATGTACTAGTTTGTTTGAGTTAATTTTTTATGAGTGGAAGAAGAGAACAAGTGTAAGTATCATGTTCTTTAGATTCACAGACAAGACATACTAAAGGACATTCTCTTATTGCATGATTCTTCCTGCATCTAGGACAATACATGGTTAATGGTTCAATTTGGGCATTTGATTTAGCTTGAAATCCATCTATGGTGGAGATCAATTGAACTAATATGTCTGGATTCAGCTTGATTTAGCTTGAAATCCATCTAAAGTTTGCCAATTCATCCATCAGTTTGTTCATATCTGGATTCAAATTTTTAACCAATTTTTCGTTTCTAGGTCCACCCCTTGTCCTTAAATAGTTTCTACAAATTTCTATGATTTTGTCCATTCTTAATTGAGCAATGTTTCCCCTGCCAATTAAATCAAGGGTTTCCCTAGGTTCATCATCTAGACCTTTGAGAAAAATGGTTTTACTTAAATCTTCTTGAAGTACAAATCCACATCTTTTACTCACAAAGAGGAATCTATCCAAATAATCTTCCATATTTTCATCTTCTTCTTGTTTGATTTTTAAAAATTCTTCCTTTCGATTTCTTCCTCTACAATAATCTTGATATTTGTCTAGGAAGATAGTTTCCATTTGTTCCCAATTGGTAATAGAATTAGATTTTAATCCCATAAACTACCTCATTATTGTATCATTTAGGGTAGATGGAAACAACTTGAGTTTTTGATTATCTGTCTTATAATCATAAGTCTGACATAATACTTTAAACTCAAATAGAAATTGGTTAGGATCCTCATATGACATTCCTCTAAATGTGGGCAAGTGTGCAAGTGAAATGTTCTTCATAGTGGTTTCATCATCCTCTATCTGAATTGGATAGGTAAAGATTCACTCAGGTTCTCTTCTAGCTTTTTGTGCCATCTCTCTAGTATTTTCTAGTCCCTTCTCCTAGTCAATGTGGTATATGGTCTACTTTGGGGATGGTGAAAAGTCCAGAGTAGGAGTTTGACTACTCAATTGAGAATCAAAACTTTCCCTCAATGGATCTTAAGAAATAATCCTCCTCCCTAAAGTTCTACTTGCTTCTGGTGACTAATCCAAAAATTCCAAAGATGACAATTTTGCTTCTTGTCTTGTAGGAGATAATGGTGCCTCCAATTCTTGCTCAACTTCCTTATGTAATCTAGAGGATGATGGAAATTCTTGTTCAGATATTTTGGAGAGAAATCTACCCTTGGAGTCTCGTGGTCTACTTATAAATTTTGTGATAAATTTTTATGGAAATTGTTGCTCTTGTTGACACCTAATTAGAAAATTCCAACTAGTGGATCCCCAGCAATGGTGCCAAAAAATGATGGGTGTCATTATTCCCTTCATTTAATCAACTTTCTGTTGATGTCATATTTAACCAAGGATGTGTCTAAAGCTATATGCAACAAGAAAAATCTTAGCGATTTAGTAATTAATTGTAGGTATTTGTATTTTTATTTTGTTTTGGGGAATTTTTAATGTCTTAAGGACTTCTTTGGTCAAAACCTTATTGGAATCAAACAATGAAAATCTGCTAGAAGTAAACACACTTTACAGAAATGAATTTGCTGGAAGTAAACACACTTTTGCAGAATGAAATAGATTGCTGGAAATAAACACACTTTTGTAGAATGAAATAGATTGTTGGAAATAAACACACTTTTGTAGAATGAAATAGATTGATGGAAATAAACACACTTTTGCAAAATGAAATAGATTGCTAGAAATAAACATACTATTTGGAATGCTTGGAAAATGATTGCAAAGAAATGAGAATTTAATCTAAAATACCCACAAGGACAAATCTACAATGACTTTTAACTTTAAGGAGTTGGAAGCATTTATAATTTTAACAAAGCTACCTATTTGCTTTTGAGAATAAAATATAAATACTGACTAAAAATGAAGATCCTAGCTCTTGGAGGAGTGGGCCCTTGCTCCGCCTAGAAATAGGATTGAACAACTTAATTTTCTCTCAAAACAGAAATGGATATTATATTGATAAAATGTTCTGTATTACAAAAATGTACTAATCTATCCTTATCCCTCTATTCTTTAATTATTCCTACTCCTAAATTCCCAATTTTGTATATATATTTTTCTTCTTGTGGTGCATTGATGGCTGTAGCTGTTTCATAGATATGATGGAACTGAATCGTGCTCAGAATAGATGTTGAATTAAGATGTGGCTAGATGTCCAGCTGTGTGATAAATATCTTAGATCTGCAAGTATGGAAATTGAAAGTCTACTCCTAATTAATAGGATCATTAATTTGATAGATTGTCGGCCATTTGGAATAGATCCTTATTAGTTCCATGTCTAAACATGAAATTTTTGGAGCTTATCTACAAGAGTGCCAGAATTAATTTAGATAATTCTAGAACTAAATATAGAGTTCTAGAACTAAGTCTAAAAATGTGATATAACTTGTAATATCATGGTGGGGTTTCAGAACTAAGCTGTATTAATTCCAATGCTTCCAAAAACATGTCATCCACTTCATATTTGTTCTTCAGCCTGATGATGACCTGTTTTATTACAAAACTTGAATTTTCCAAATCACCTGTTAGGAATTACAGAGCTTTTTAAATGTTAGAATCATAATCAACAAAAGATGGAAAATTACATCCTAACTCATATCAAATCAAAATAAAAGTCACAAAATGCAATCAAACTTAATAGAAAGAGAGAGTAAGATGAGGTCATTTATTATACATTTAATGAGCATATTCTGGCTTCATCACCCAACATGATGAATATCTTTGTTTTGATGGCTTAGTTGGCTAGGAAATTTGATATGAAGGTGTTAAGATAAAACCAAGGATGAAGATGCACATGCTGAAGAAATCAAGGAAGATCTAGTTATTGAGAATATTCTATAATAGTTTAGTACGCAAAATTGAAAACTAGTTAGTATCCCTGATTCTTGCATATATTTTGAGTTGTCTTCTAGAGTATCCTAGAATAAAGGAGTAGAATACATGTATGTCTAGTGTATTATATTCATTAGGAGTAGGGAGCCTCATGTATGCCATGATGTGTACTAGACTAGATGATTCTAAATAGTGGGAGTTGTGAGTTGGTTCATGGCAGAATCCTCGATGGAGGGTTGGTCTATGGTGAAGTGAAGAGTCACTTCAGGTGCTACAATCTTCTAAGGAGGAGCAAATCTTGATAAAGTTTTTTGGGGTAGAGAATTTTGAGTAGTGCAGAAAACTTTTTCTAGGCTTGTTGAAGTTATGATAGGGAAATAGTGGGCATGTATGGTAGCTGGATGAAAGAATACTTGGGTGTTGTAAATCCAATGTATATTGACTTCAAGTGGGATATTATTGGGTGTGAAGTCATTATTCATGGTGACATGGTAGGAAGTTGATGTGGCTTGTTGGTGATGTGGCATGACCCACAAATAATCTTCCATGTGAATAAAGAGTGGGGCATAGCACTCCACTAAAAGATAGTGTTTTTCTATCTTTAGTGACTCACATGTTTTTTTCCTTTAGTGTAAAAGACAAAGATGAGTTTTATCTTCTTGTGGTCAACTAGGATTTTTGTCTTCTAGTGGCTAAGTGGGTAACAAGGATAAAGATGAGTTTTATCTTCTTTTGGTCAAGAGGTAGTTTTGTGTTTTCGTGGCCAAGTGGGGGACAAGGACAAAGATGAGTTTCATCTTCTTTTGGTTTTATGTTTATGGTTTTGGTCCATGTTTTTGGCCCATAATTTTGGGACCCATGGTTTTGGAGGCACATGAAGGTAATCATGGAGCATCATGAAGATTCTCTTCTTTTGTCCTATTCCTCCAATTTGGAGTGTGATGCCATATTTCCTCTATCCTCATTGATTCTCTCTCCCTTTTCTATCTCTCTTGTAAATGATATAAATAATTACTCTTCTTTTTGTATTGCATGATTCAAAAACTCCTTGAATCACTATCTCCTTAGAAGGAGATGTGAAGACTTGTGAAAACTTTATCAAGCTTGATTGTAATCTTGGTTGTTAACTTAAAAAGGAAAGGTATGAGCACTTGTGAATTATTTGGAAAGCTTGGTTAAAAATTATGGTTATAAGGTTGGTTTTTAGGTTACAAAGGAAAGGAGAGGTGAAGACTAGTGAATTATTGGTGTGCAAGATTGGTTAAAATATTATAGAAAGCTTTGTTGTAAGCTTTGGTGTAATCTTGTATATAAACTTATAAATGTACATAGAATAAAGGATATTATAAAAAATAAAGAGGCATGTCAAGGTGTTGATATAGGTTATTCTCCCTATTGTTGCTGAAATAAAAGGTTGACAAATTTCTTCATGGACGTAGCCCATTGGGTGAACCACATTATCTTATATGTTGAATGGTTTGCTTTAATTTATGCACGTTATTTATTTTTGTTTATATCTTATCTAATTAAAGTTTTGAGGATATATTTCTACATTGAATTTATCCTAACACCACATTTTAACTGATCGATAAATCTATTCAATGTGGTGCACAAACAAGGATATGTTCACATGGTGAAAAAATAGGGTCAATCTATCCCAAACCCACATAATGAAATAATGTAATGTGTATTAAGGATAAATTACAAATCATTTCAATGTGGTGCACAAATAATTCCAATCAATCCCAAATCCAATGAATGAAAAACATTGATGTGTATTAAGGTTTCATTGATTGCTTTTTCACACCACATTGAACTAATTGATCAATTGGTTCAATATGTTGTTGAAACAAGGCCAATAAAACCCTAATCCATCAAATTCAAAAAATTAATGTATATTAGGGCTTTATTGGCCCCTTTTTTTCATCACATTAAACCAATCAATTAATTGTTCAATGTGGTGAGAAAATGGGGCCAATTAAGCCTGAATACATTGAATATGACAATGTAATATGGACTAGGGATTGATTGGATCCATTCTCACACCACATTAAACTAATTTATTGATGGGTTCAATATGATGTGTAAATGGGGCCAACCAAGCTCAAAAATTTTGAATGGGACAATGTAATGTATATCAATGCTTGATTAAACATATAGATTGATTGGTACAAAAACAAGTCAATCAAGTCTAAATCCACCAAATGCAAAAATGTAATGTGTATTATGGATCAATTTTCCCTATTTAATCACCACATTGAACTAATCAATTGATCAATTCAATATGGTGTGTAAACAAGGCCATTCAAGCCTAAATCTACCATATGTAATAATATAATGTGTATTAAGGCTAGATTGGCACCGTTTGTATATCACACTGAACTAATCAATCCATCAGTTCATTTTGGTATGAAAATAGGGCTAGTTGAGCTAAAATATGTCGATTGTGGTAATGTAATGTGTATTAGGCCTCTATTGTCCTCATTTTTGCACCACATTAAAAAAAATTATTAATTAATTTGATGTGGTGTGCAAATGGGGCCAATCAATCCCAAATACACTTAATGTGATAATGTAATGTGCATTATCACTTGATTATCCCCATTTGAACACCACATTAAACTAACCAATAGATCACAATAATATGGTGGGTAAATGGAGCCAATTGATCTCAAACTCACTTGATGTGACAAAGTAATGTGTATTAGGGATCGATTAACCCTATTGGATAACTACACTCAATCTACCTATGACCAAAACACAAGGTAATAATGTGACACAATCCATTCCTAGACTAAATAATGATATTTAATCGTGCAAGCTTCCTATTATATCCTCCCCATTCACTTGGAAGTTATTATCCTCTTCAATATACCTTATATGAGTCCTTATCCTCATTTTTTTCTTCTAGAAATGACTCTTAGAATCATCATTGATCTAAGAAATGGTCTAAAGTGGGGTTTAAATAGTTATGGTTTGTTACTAGGTATATGTAATTTCCATGGGAAAATTTGCCACTTCCTTATAGTGGTGGTTTCATAATCATTGATTAACACATGCTAAGTTAACCATTGGTTTCATCATAGGACATTGAAGAATCTATCTCATGAATTGAAACATCTCCTTCTCCCTTCCAAAAGGATGTTGAAGCATGAATGATTCCATGGTGAATGTATTTGATTTTTGGAATCCCAGAACATAAAAGATATATTTTTGGGTGATGTATGAATTCTTGACTAAATGGATGCTCTTGCATCAATAATATTGTGACTAACCTTAATTTTATGGTTGGCATGTACAATTTTCTATAAATTCAACAATCGACATTATTATACCCATAGTAAATGTGTCTCTAAATATCTTGAACTATTAGTCAATCTAATGAGATCTGTGGGCATGCTTTATATACTAGTTTTTCCTTGAAATTTATAATTCAATATAAAACATTGACTTATTTTTTCACTAAATCACACCTTGATCCTTATCCCCTACTCTTTATCAATTACTTCATCATTTCATGCTTTTCCTTTCAACTATTGTCTCAAAAAATCATTAGAATCATCTTTGTGCTATCATAGCTTCAAATTTTCCAAGCCACCACATAAACTACATTTGTCATTCAAACACTTGTGACTATAAAATTGATGGGCCTTAGACCTTTTATAGAAAATAAAATCAATCAAATATATGCCTTGGAGGTTTTAGAATTTCACAATCCTAAACCATCACATTAGTATGTAAGTATAACGTGTATGAAAACATAAATCACGATACATGTAAAATTCAATGTGATGATTACAATAACATGTCACGCAAATAGTAAGGGGAACATAATACCAAGGTATAAAAGAATGAAATGATAGGATTTTTCCAATATTCAAACTAAAATTCATGTAACAAGATTTATTATACATTTTAGTTTCACTACATTCCAAGAATTGTTTTCCATTAGGTATGTGGTTGAAGCTTCATGTCTAAATTTCAATACATCTCTATTAGTCAAAAATACCCTAGTCTTTTCATATCAAAATTATTTATTAAAACATTGGTATAAATAGTTATATTTTTAATGAAAACATGGACACCTACCACTAAAATCCCAAGAATATTTTATAGATGTATCGTTTAACCTTATTCTTATTAAAACAACTCCAAAGACTTTTTTCCTCTTTAGGTTAATATTAATATAAGCTTTCCTCAACATTTGACTATTTTTTGGAAAAAATTAGAAATTTTAACACTAAAGAAATGAGGAATTATTTAGGGATGAAGAGACTAAGGTGGAGAGGAATTGGCAGTTGAGTAATGAGAATAGGTAGGTTGTTGATCACTAAATGGATTTTAGAAAGACTCTAAAGTGGTTTGTCCCATCTCTAGGATGGGCTAAATTGAATTTTGATGGAGCATCCAAAGGAAATATGGGTTTATTAGGATGAGGGGCATTCTCCAAGATAAAAATGGAGAAGTTTTGGTTCCTTATATTTTAAACATGGGAATCCAAACCAATCATTGGGAAAAATATCTAACTGTGTTATGAGGTCTTTAATTACCTAAATAAATAGGGGTGTCTCAATTGCTTATTAAAGGAGACTCCCTTAACATTGTCAACTATTTTTATGATAAAAATGTAGCTAACTAGAATATTGAGCATACGATGGAAGATGAATTTATGATCTTACAATCCTTTGAGTTAGTTTACGTTCAACAAGTGTATAAGGAAGGGAACCAAATTGTAGATTGGTTTGCTAATTTTGGAGTGGTCTCTCAAATATTTAAGAAATGTTTCAAAAAATAAGAGTTATCCAATGTTATTTTACAAAATATATATATATAGACTTCTAATTTAAAGCATTAGTATCATGGTTAAGATAAAGATAAGGAAGAATGGGGTCCTTTTCCCTATGTTTGTTTGTATTATTTACATTGTTTATGTATTTTCATCATTAAGATAGGTAATGGGAGGACTTACACTCATAAAGAGTAATGGGAAAGCCATATATTAGCTCATGGGAGTAAGGATTTATTTCAAATCCATGTCATGATTAATCTAGGGAAGTGGGGTAATGATTGGCATAGAAAGTGTGTGGATGATTCGATGATATGTGGTTTTTTAGTTGTTAGATGTAGAGTTGGATTTCATGTTTTCCAAAATTGTGTTGAGTCTAGATCTATAAATATGGGTGGGGATTTAAATAGAGTTGTGCTTTTCTCTATAGAGGTTCTAATAAAACATACAAAGTTATGGGGGATTCTTTAGGAAGGTGGGTTAGCCAATTTTAATAATAATATTGATGGGTATGATCCACATATTTCTAAGATATTTTCCAACATCTAGAATGACAAATTGGTGGAGTTGAAAGGGTTCAACATTTAATTTATAGAGGAGCTTATTTCTCAAGTCATGGGCATGAAAATGGTGGATATGAAATATTTTAAAGACAATAGAGATTACAAGGAGGAAAAACAAAAAAATTTAATGGGAGAAGAGAAGCTGATATAATTTTTAGGTGACTCCGTAATGGACTCATTCCCACATTCTTATGACAAAGTTTCCAATAAAATTATGAAGTTTTTTACCCTTTAAGTAAGGTACAAAGTTGTGCATATGTTTCATTTTGTGTTTCTAAATTATTTTAGACTTCTTTTTCCTATCAGTATGCCATTTTACATTTTAAAATATTTGGAAAGTTTGGTGGATGATGCTAAAAAGGGTAAAATTAGATTTCATCTTCATCACATTGTCATATTTTTAATTTAAAAGCATATTGAGTCTATGAAGATTAGCCCAACTTGCATGCCTAGTGAAAATAAATATCAAAGCATGGATAACATATTGAGTGATAAGATTCTTAGAAGTAATAATAAGGGGAAGTTGTCTCATAAGGAGGATAAGAAGACTTATAAGGTGGATATAAAATAAGGGGAGAAGGGGAGAAGTGAATTTTTGGTATTTCTTAATGAAAATATTAAGGAAAAAATAAGGTGGGAAAGGAATTTGATGCAATGGATGTTGATCTTATGGGGTAGAGTAAGTGGAAGGTGATGGTTGATGAGTTTGATATCCATAGAGATTTTATAAAATGGTTCTTGAAATACCATAATTATCTAAAGGATTCCACTATGAACCATAATTTAGAAGGGGATACCCTTTGAAACAAGGATGAATTGAAGGTGATGTTACAGGTCAAATAGCTGGAGAAGAAAGTGAATTTTATGGAGAAGGAGAATGAGATCATCATGGAAAATTGAAGCACTTCGGTTATATTTATCAAAGTGGCTAATAAAAATTTTCTAGAAAGCATGGATGGAATGAGACAACTTCTCAAGAGAAGACATGAAGCTGAGAATTTAAGCAGACTAGGTAAGAAAGTCAAAGGTTCTATAAGGATAAAGATGAAGAATTAGAAAATCAATGGATGGAGCATATGGACACTACCTTGAAAGACATGATGGAAACTTGGGATGAAGACCTTGGTGGGAAAAATAATTTATGGTTTAGATGTTCTTCTTTTATTTAGTTGATTAGTTATTTTTATGTTGTTTTCATATTGTTTAGTTATTATTTCCTTATTTTGGTAGATCTTTAAGGATAGACTGTTATGTTTATTCTAGATTTTTTGGCATTATTTACTAGTTATTTTTAAGAGGGTTGGGTCCCTATTCAAAAAAACCTCCTTTAACAATAATAAAAAAACATTTGACTATTTTTTGACAACTTACAATAGATGCCATTACTCTACATGGTGCATTTTCATCTGTCTTGACTAATTTTTCCAATATAATTAATTGCATTAGTAACATTTTCCATGACATTTTTACTAGTAATTTATGTTTTAGATTAAGGTAAAAATAGGTTTTGAAGGGACCCAAAAACCCTTTAACAGAATCAAAAAAGATAAAGCATTACCAAGCACCAGGAAAAGCCTTCCTAAAACCTACTAAATAGTAGCATCAAAAACAGGTTATACAAGGACAACATCAAAATCCAAGTTATATTCAACCCTCTAATTTTCCAAGTAATGATTTAATATCTATTTTTTAGGGGTAAAATCTAGAATAGTTGCCTGCCTACCATCAGTAATATTCTGCATACTTTCTAGCTCTCTGGTTTTCCTAGTGGATCTTCTTCCAGGTTTGTCTGGAGAACCAACATCCGGTTTCACCATAAAAAGTTGTTCATCTCTTTTTCCATATTTATCCAGAGTAAAAGCAAGATGTTTCACCTTAGTTTGCTAGTCTTTTTTGCTGCTTCTAGTTTCTACCCCCTTAGTATTATGGTCTTTTTTTCAGCGCTTTTTCTTTGGTTTAGAATATGCTTTAAGTTTTCTCCATTATCATTCACAGGAAGCTCATCCAAAGGGAAATCATTATCAACCTGAATCTCCCTAGATTGAGAAGTAAGAAAAACTCCCTCCTCTAGTTTATTTCTAGCTTCAGCCAAGAATTCACCTCCCTCTAGCACAGTTTTGTCATCTACATCTCTCCATCGGTCTTCTATCCTTTGATAGAAAATGATTTGTTTTGATAGATCAGTCAAATCATCTATTCTTTGTACCGGTATTATAGTATCTGATTGCATCCCATGTCCTTCTTCCTTAGAATTTTCTTTCTCAAAAGAAAGTTCTTTATCCGCCTCAGTATGTGGAGCTTTAGGATCTTCAAAAGAAGGCTCTTTTTCTGCCTCAGCATGTAGAGCTTTAGAATCTTCATTATTCATTTGTTCTTGTCGATGATCTTCTTTGAGCTTCTATACTTTCTTATGCTAAACCTTGGTCTTTCTCCCATCCAAAACACTACTAGGATGATTTTTACTTTTGGAAGGACAATATTTGACTAGATGCCCCTGTTTCTTACAAGCATAACCAGAATTGGGCAAGTCTTCAAAAACAATCCCTTGAGTTTTTTTACCCAGCTTGGATATTACTAGTAATTTATGCTACATTTAATTATTCTTAAATTTCTCATCATATTTCATTTTATAGTTTATAAACAATTCAACAACCAATTGGCATTTCTTAGAGATTTATTTTCAAATAATTATTTGAATAGTTTAAAATCCCATAGCCTAATTTTATGGTCATGTTTCTTACCCTTCATATTTTTTAATATATTTTCATCAATTTCAAGTAACCACTTTGTCATTAGCTTACATTTTACAAATGTTTCTTCATCAACCAAAAGTGAGAGGGAAACCTAATATCTTGTGCCTAATTAAAATCATACCCTAACTCAAGAAGAGCATCTTATTTTTTAATTTCTTTAATATTATATTCACTATGTTCATGATTACATTATTTAATTGAAATACTAGATTTGAGTATTAAATAATTTGGGTCTTCAATTCCTTAATTTGATGTGGAATTTTTTAATCTATAGGCATCATAATTTTGTGTTTCAATTGTTTTGTCTTCATATTCATTACTAGTTTTTATATTCATATTAATTTCATTTTCATCATTGGTGGGACCCAAATTCAAAGTGGAATATATACCTTCATCTTATTTGGTATCTTTCATGTTTCCCTCATTTCTATGATTCATTTTATATCCTTTTCTCAAAGAGCTTAATTTTCCTTGGGGATAGGTTTTGCTTTCACTTTTATTTGTTTTGACAACCAAATCCCATGCTGACATAAGCTTTTCCACCTTCCAAGGGAAAAAAGATAAATAAATTTATAAAATATTATGAGAATGATCCTTGTATGTTATAAAAATAGTATATAATTATGTATATCACTTCCAAACTATGTTTTTCCTTAAATTTTCCATACAAATAAGAATGTAAGGTCATCGGGAAATGGGATGCTAAGTTTTATATTAAAATGAAATGGATATCCACTCCAAACAAATATATGTTCCAAATGGATATCTTTTTATTTTCCATAGTGACTTAGATGGTCATAATTAAATACCTAAACACTAAAACCTATACCCTAAACCTTAAACCCTACAACATACGCCATGAACCCTAACCCTACACCCTACACCCATGCACACCCAACCACCCATATCTATCAATTTTGGATGTGATTAGGTCCTTAATAGGAAAGAATAGGCATAATAAACACTTTAAACTAGGGAAACTACAAAACTTTTGAGGCATATTTATGTGTGGTTAGGCCAAATTATATCCAATTGGAACAAAATTGGTGCGATTAGGGAAACTTAGGTTGAATTGATGACACGTGAAGACACAATCACCCATTTTTATCATTGTTACATGCAAGTAAGTACATTTTACACCAAAATAAACATATAAAAACCCAAATCACTTGTAATTGAGGTAAATGTAGATGATTTTTGGCACATTCATGTATAATCAACCTAATTTTGTTTAAATTTATGCCCAAATATGTGTGATTTGTGAAACATGGGTTAAATTAGTGATTTGCATAGGTCCAACCACTCATTTACGTCAAATTTTCATATGATTGCATTCCATCTAGGCCAAAATTGACACAACACCACTATAACCACTTGTGATCAAGGCAAATGTGGGTGATTTTGGGTACATTCATTCATGATCAAGCTAAATTATGTGAAATTTAGGTTTAAATAGGTGTGATTATGGAAAATTGGGTCAATTTGGTAATCAATGCGCACTCAACCATATTTTTTGTTTATATAACATGTGACGAGGTCCCTTACAAGTCAAACTTGATAAAAAAACATAAACTACTTAGGATCGATGCAAATGCAGATGATTTGGGGCATATTCATGCATGATTAGGACAAATTATGTTGAATTTAGGTCCATATATATGTGATTAGAGCAACATATGTCCAATTAATGAATCACCCATGATAAACCACCCATTTACATATATTTTATGTGTGATTAGGTCCCTTATATGCCAAAATTAGAATACAATTTAAACCTAAACCCTACACCCTACACTTGACCTCTCATTTATGTGTAATTAGGTCCCTTATAGGCCAAAATAAGCACAAAAACACTATAACCACTTGCAACTAGGTGAAATTAAAATGATTTGAGGTAAAGTCATGTATGATTGACCTTATTTTTATTTGAATTTAAGCTTAAATAGGTGTGATTAGGGTAACATAGGTCAAATTAGTGACATGGGCTTACCTAACCACTCCTTTATGTTTATTTTTCATACGGTTAGATCCCTAATAATAAAAAATTAAAACAATAATATAACCACTTGTGATCAGGGTAAATGCATATGATTTGGGGCACATTCATATGGGATCAATCTAAATTATGCTTAATTTAAGATCAAATAGGTGTGACAAGGGAAATATATCTCAAATTGTTAATATGAGCACACCCAACCACCATTTTATGTTGATATATTATGTGATTAGGTTCCTTCTAAACTAAAATTAGTAAAAAAAACACAAATCACTTATTATCAAGGTAAATGTGGATGATTTGGGGCACATTCATGATTGATCGACCCAAATTTGAACTTAAATAGGTGTGATCAAAGAAGAATAGGATAAATTTGTGACCTACACAAAACCTGTCACCCCTTTATGTTGATTTTATATCTAATGACGTTCTTTATAGGTTAAAATGACACAAAAAACCTAAAACACTTGAAATCTAGGAAAATATAGATTATGTGGGGTATAATATTATGTGATCAAGATAATTTAGTTTTAATTCATACAAAATAGGTGTGATTTGAGTAATTTACTTCAATTTGGTAACTTGAACACACCCAACCGTCCATTTATGTTGATATTTAATGCAATCAGTCCCTTATATGCCAAAAACTGACATAAAAACATATAATCACTTACAACTACACCAATTGAAAATGAATTGGGCCACATTTATGCATGATCAAGGATAAATATAGTCTAAATTGAAACCAAAATAGGTGTGATTAGATCTTAGGTCAATTTGCTGACCCTCACACACCCATTCACCACTTTATGTCAATATTGCATGTGATTATGTCCCTTATAACCCAATTTAGATCACACCAACACCATAACCACTTGAGATGAAGTAAAATTCAAAACAATTGGGGCAATTATGCATGATCAACCTAATATAGTTTTAATAGGTGTTCCCACGCAACCACCCATTTTTGTTGAGTTTTTCTGATATGACAATCATGTGAATGAGCCATTCAAAATATTGTTTTAATGTCTATTATATGGTGCATGAAGATTGAACAAAACCACACCAATTACATAATTTCTAATTTTGGGCCTCAAGCAGACATAAATGAGGTTCTTCATGACCTGGATGAAGATGTCATGTAGATTGTGCCTGGGATGGCATCACTTCAAGAAATGTGAGGCTTTTAGATAATGAATTTCATTTCATGCAAGTTTAATTATGTTTTTTTTTTTTCATGTACATATTAAATAAGTTTAGTGGTATTTAATTTCATGGTCAAGTGCATACAATAAATACAAATAAATAATGGTACATGGAATATAGACATTTAGGTAAAATTGAGAAAAATATAGTTTATATTAATAATTTAAGTAATTTTTTAGAAATTTGGTCATGTAATAGTTCAATTACATTAAACATTATTTTTATTAAAGTGGGGCTAAGCATATTTGTTTAAAATGTATATATGTTTGGGATGGATATCTATTTGTGTTTTTAATTCCATCCTCATTTGGTTAAGTTTTGCCTTGGTGTTAGGCATGTATAAATGAACTTGACTAAATGTATTTCTGCAACACATGGGAAAAATACAATTTCATGGAGATCTCTCATCTTCACTATCATATTTTGTATACTTATTTATGTTTGTATGTAAAATTCCAAATAGGTTTTGTCAAGAATATTGTCTAGCTTTAAAATATGTATTTTTTACAAATTTAATTTAAATTAATAATTAATATTGATTCATTTCCTTAAGTGTATGAGAAAATATAAAGTGTCAACACCACCCATCATTTTTTATTTATTTATTTTTGGGGGGGAAGTGCAGGGAAGGGTCTCCTTACTTTGGCACATTTTGATTTTATGCCTTGCTTATTTTTAGGACATCTTTGGCACACTTTTTGTTTTTGTCTATCATTCTACAAGGCCCCTTTCTTAGTACCTTGTATAGTCATTAGCACTCTTATGGTGTTTTCCACCTTCAAGGCCCTTTTTAAGTGTTTTGTTCTTCATGTGTGCAACTCTAGAAATATTTTTGGTTTTCCTTATACACTCTTCTCACATTCTAGTTATCTAACCTTGTGAATACCTAAAATAAAAGTATTTGAAACCATATATCATAGAATTTATAATAGTTACTTTAGATGGCACAAACTGAAAATTGTGGCGAGAATCCATGGAGAATTTTTTCACTAAGTAAGGTATTTACCCTTATCTTATAGGAAAAATTTCTACACCTACACACTCTAAAAAAATCAATTCATGGATCAATCATTGTGATATGGTGTAATATGGTCCTTAGTCACCTTCCTTGGTCCATTTCCATGATTATCAATAAGCAAATTACACATATTGAGTTCCCATTCACTGGATGGAATATTCTTGACCAACTATTTGGAGACACTTTATCAACATGTGTGATTTATACCTCTCCTCTAGCTACTATAATAGTTTGTGATGATTCATTCCTATTAGATATTACTCTTCCACCAATTGAGTCACTATTTCAAAATGATTACTTGCTACACACATGACATTTTTTTTAGATCCAAATATTTTATTTTAAAAGATGATGTTCTTATTACAACATAACCTTCAAGTCTAGTCAAGAGTGACATGATATTCTCTAAAGCTTCCTCACTTTAGTAAAATCTCGTAAAGTTTGTAGAGGAGTGTTCTACTTATCATAACTTGTTGAGAAAGATACAATTACATGATCTTTGTAAAACATTGTTTAATTCTTGAAATAACATGATCACATGGACCCTATTATTATTTCACATGCTCCACCTTTTGTCATTGTTTCTAAAATTGGAACACATCCATTGGATGCTATGTTGGAATATCATCTTCCCTTATATTATTATTCATGTTCAGATCTTGATGTATGTAAGGTTGTAATTTTTTTGGCAAGCATTGTTAATCACATTATCTATTTTCTTGCATAATTTTAAAATCACACTATTAGATTGATTCTGACCTAATATATACTTTGGGATACTCAATCAAATGCATTGGTAAACATGTACATGGAATTTTTATGCCCATCCAACCTCATTGTTGGACTACTCATCATGACAATGGTTACCAAACACATAATTCATCTTATTTGAGACCACTCCATGAAAGATATGCACCAATGTTTGTACACTCTAATATTTCATAAGATATTGAGGGGCATATCCTTATTACATATTGGCACATGAACTCTTCTTCCAATCTTCATTCAACTTTTGTCATACATGAGAAACCTACCACCTATTCAAATTCATTTAATCATGAGATACTTAACATGAATCTTACGAGTTTGGAACTAAATTTATCTAATATTCACTTTTGAAGGATTGATAACATCATCACAACACTTCACTTGGGCACTCCAAATCTCATTTTGAGTCTCATTCTTACCAATATTTTCATGCACTATTTGTGAGAATACCAAGGAATTATATTCATCATGTATGGATTGATGATTAGTTATGTCAAGGTTGTTATCACTCTTTAAAAGCATTATACATGAATATTTCATCCATAATTCAACTACATAATCAATATACCATTCTTCCTACCTCCTAACAATAATGCTTCTTCTTTGAAAAACTTGGTGATACTAGCTAGAAGTCTCTACTAGATTATTGTTGAAGTATTTCAGTGGAGGGTTTTTTATCAAGTTTTGAGTCATACATGAAACTATTTGTGGACAATTATCTTTATTTCAACATATTTTGTCATCCAACATCTTTTATTTAGAAGTTTGGATTTTCATGACACTAGTTAGGAATCTCCACCAAATTATTATTAGAGCAGCTCAATAGATTTTGACCAATTTACAAATCAATTTGGACATGTTTGTGTCCAATCTTGGAAATTTTTGGTTTTACAAAGTTATGAGTCATGCATGGACTTATATGCATCTTCTTCTCCTTATTTTAATATTTTTTCATTTATCTGACCATAGTTGGTGTTTGTATCATTTGAACTTTTGTTTGTGCACATGTACATCAACTTTTATAACAATGACTTCCTACCTCTTCTTGAACCAACATTAGCATTGACATCTAAGTCTTTGTTCCTTTGATTTTTTTTCTAATCTATAGGATGTTTTCCTTGAGGTGGGATAATCTATAATTCTTACTTATTATTTTTACATGGGTATCTAATATGGCCTAGTTGTCAAGACCCATATCAAGAATCTTTTCTCCAACCTTCCCCAAGTTAATATTATGGGGGGATGTTATAAGAATACTCTAGTTGTAATATTAACTTGCTTGAATATATTTTATCTTAACCTATGTGAACTTAACCTAAGTAATTACAACCCAAGTCTAGTATAAACATGGATAATTTGTGCTAGCATGCACATGCTAAAATTAGTAGGTGTGCTTATGTAGTCAAATTTGGTTCATGTGCACATAATCATAATTCATTTTGTAACTAATTTTGACATTTTACACATTGTAGGTACTATAAATTTTTAAATTTGTTTATTTCACATTTCTAAATGAGAACCCACTCACCTTCCCTCAATAGTTATAAATAAAGGGAAAGGTATTTAATTTGTAAAGTAGTAGAATAATAAGCATAGTGCTACCTCTTATAGTTTGTAATAAATATTTGATTAATATAATTGTTTTGTTATTCTATAAAATTATCTTTTCAACTTAAGTTTATCTATTTATGTAAAAGTTAGTTTTGGAATTTGGTGATCTTGGTGAATTGATGCATCATGTTGTCAATTTATACAACTCGTAAATAGTTCACTTGTATAAGTTATAAACATTATACATAATTCCAATGTTAAATAAAAAGGATTAACATTGAAGAAGGAAACAATAGATGTAAGAAATATTGATCAAGATGTTAAACATTCTCAATAATATCAATAGTAAAGGCATTACATGACCTCAAAATATCCCTACTAATCTTATTTAAATACTTTGTAAAGATGAAGAATAGTTCATTTGTAAAAAGTAGGAAGACAATCAAGGAATGGCCCACCTATCAATATAATATTATTCAAATATTTATATCTACTTAAATAGTAAAAGTTTGTCATTTTATACTAATCACATCAAAAAAATTACCTTAATAACCCACACTCCACAATGCAAGGAATTATAATTCATATTTAAATTTACTTTGAATTCATAACATATATAATTAATAACCATAAAGATATATGTGGTTATGGCTTATTATAGTCTTCTATGAAAGACATAGGCAATGGCACTATACCCTTTGAAAATACCCAACAACTATTTTTGGATGTTAACACAAGAGGATAAAAATATTCATTAGGGAGGGCCATGATGCACATAACACTTTCCATATTTTTGTTTAACCTTAAATTGAAGATATTTTTTGGGCATAGGGTTAAGAATATATAGATAGTTTAATCACAAGGGTGATAAACTAATCTATAACAAGCCAATTAATTGAAAACTTAGATAAATGAATATTTTGAATTATAATATTGAGATGTGATAAATATATAAAATATCAAATTGGAAATATATATTCAATTGATTACAATTTAAAATATAAATGATACTTAGTTGGGTTTACTATTTGCAAGAATATCTAGGTTACATCTAGAAAATATGCAGGATTAGTATTATGGATCAGTCAGTAGATTCTATAAATTTTACTTATGTCGAAGCAAACACCACCATAGATGCTAGTTTCTAAATGCGATGTAGGTTTCTAATATGAAATTATGATTGGATATAAATGTGACTAACTTCATTATTTTGGGTTTCCAATCACTTTTTTATTGATATATTTACATCTATGATATATGATATCATTCTTTGTTAATTGATCAAACCCTAGTTCTTCAACATTATTCACCCTTATAATGAGTTTTCTAAAAATGGGTTACTGGGCTCATAGTGTCAAGCTAACCTTAATGATCCCTCCATCACTAAACATTACATACATATCAAAAATTTCAAAGAGGGAATTAGACTTATGTAGTTCTCCCCTATGTGTGGGAATGTGTGTATATAAGGGTGAAATATACTATATGAAGATGCATGCAATGATTTAGATTGTAACTTGACAAATATCACCCATTATTTTCTATTTGAATTATTCAAACCTGTCATATAACTGATCCTATGCTTGATATATAAATAAGGATGAATAGGGAAAAATAACTTAGTTGTGTAATTGATGGGTTGAGATTTGGTAGGTACTTACTTAGTATTTTATAGATGATGAATGAGAAGTCTTAGATTATATTTATACCACACCTTTTGAAAAATAGGGTTAATTAATAAAAATAAGCTAACCCATAGATTTAAAATATTTACAATTTGAATGACTTTTGGCAACTGGATACTAAATAAGGATTTGGACACTACTATTGGTTGTAGTGTCCCTCTATAGATGGTAGTGTCCATAAGGATAGGAAATAGGTACATATTTAAAACTAATAGTGAAGGATGTTTATCAATTTTTAATCTTTTTTACAGTGCAAGATACCTAGGCCATCAAAATGCTATGGATAAAACTAAGTTATAAACATTTAAAGCATAGTGAGATGGTAAATGTGAGCCTTTCAACAATAGGGAGGTTTATGAGTGAAGGGTAGAGACCTAATTGATATTTTTCAAATGTATAAGACTGAGATTCTATAAATATTTAGTCTTAGTATCTACATTTTCCCTCATTTTAATCTAGTCATGCATAAAGATGAAATTGTTAGTTTAAAACTAACCTCATCATTAACATTGGGGCAAATATCCATCTTTTAACAAATTACATGATGCAATAATCATACCTATAATGTCCTTAATTTAATCCATAATGAAAGTACCAATGTGGATTTAAAAATCCATTCCTCCAAACATGCATGATCTCACCATGATGGGGTAGATTTTAATCAAGATGACCTGTAATCATTTCAAAAGAAGGGGTCTTAATCATTTTTATGAGATTTTTGTATGACTTCCCACCTATTTATGTCTTTCTCAACTCAACCCCATCCATAAGTTTCATCTTTTTTGGTTCAACTTTACATTCTTTATCCCCATGGGTGGTGATAGGGATTGACTAGAACCAACATCCTACAAGGAAGTTCATGAGCAAAAGAAAGTTTAGAAAAATCTCAAAAAGGGGGGCCTCATAGAATTTATGGAATGGGTCACTAAGCATAACACCAATATTTCCTAATACTTCATGGTAACATAGACAAAGTGGAAGGTTTCCATGTAGGTTATTATCATTAATGTCTTTGAGGAGTTCATCAGTGATGCCTTAGGCATGTCATGCATAAGTGCCAAGGAATTCAAAGACCAGTAAAAAAAGAAAGAGTACCTATAATAGTTCTTCAAAATAAATTATTTCATATAGATGAGCAAGAAAGGGTTCCCATTGGCTAACCTCCCATATTACTATCTAGAAGTTTGCCTTTAGGTCATATGATATATAATGTTGAAAGGTAAATATACACTACTTTTATCCCACATTTTCTACTTCTAAATCATTTCATTGGGTATAAAATTATCTTATCCTATTTCTTGCTTAAGTCTCTTGAGAACACTGTCATACTTTGCCAAGTAAATGTTATTAATCCCATTCTACACCAAGTTTTGATCCTCTCTTTGTTAAGCATGATCAAGCCATTTTAGACTAGAAGGTTCCCCCCAGGGGTTCCTCCTCTAAGGAGGACCCCCT
The DNA here is from genome assembly GCA_037957365.1 of Torreya grandis. Lineage (NCBI taxonomy): Eukaryota > Viridiplantae > Streptophyta > Pinopsida > Cupressales > Taxaceae > Torreya > Torreya grandis. Next base: position 2,342,647 of record JARHVA010002114.1, read on the forward strand.
AATGAAGTATCCTACTAAGGGATCCTACCAACCTTTTAACCATACCCCCCAAAACAACCTACCATAGTCCCCCTGGTTGACCTCCCTCTCAAACTATCATTTATTCCTAAACTAAAACCAATTGAAATAGGGACCCTATAAAATAAGCCTAGATAGGGAGGACCATGGTTACAAAGGATTTGGAAAGAAACAAATAGCTATTGGAAAAATTTAACTCATAGTTGCAACAAGCTAGTTTTGGCCTCACTAAATTAATCCAAGATTAGAATGCATTACACAAATAGGCTAAAATAACTATCCAAGCCTTTGTTCACTCTTCTCAACCTCCCCAAACCCTTGATATCACTTATCCAAAGGTTTTAAAATCCTCCCTGGGCTATCCCAAGGGAAACCCCCTAAATAGTCTCCCTTGTAGGTAAAAGGTAAAAAGCATCCCAAAATGATCTTCCCTAGTGAAGTGGCTAAAGGCCTCAGAAATCACACTCAGGCTAAAGTTTCAAAGGACAATCCAGCCATCCTAGGAAAAGACACTACTAAAGCTGAAGACCCTTGGGAAGGACCTTCCTCCTAGTTCTTCTGTGTTTTCCTATTTTTCATTTCCATTATAAGTGTTATTTTTTGCTTTTTGGTTTCTTGGCCCTAGTTGGCCTATTTAAACTTTTGTAATGCACTTTTGTGGTTATAAGTCCTTATAAAACTTGGATTTTACCATATCAAATTACAAAAATTACTAGTTTAAAAAAAAACAAATGTGTACTTGGGTGTGTGCAAAACACCTTGCCTTTATTTGAGCCCACTTTGAGTGATTTTATATCCTATGAATATAAACAAGAACATGTTACATTACAAATTAGTGCATATAATCTAAAATTTGAAATAATTGAAATGTTTGAAAATAAATAGACCAAGGAAGGAGTAAAAATGTGTCACTACAATCACATTATTTCTTGATGCTTTAACTTGGTAAATATGCTCCCTTATAAAGCATTAGAGTTTGAAGAGGTTCATACTTGAACCTTGGAGAATTTGAATAGGGATACTAGAAGGTATTATTCCCCCAATCTGGTGTAAGGATAAGTTGTGGCATGGCCATTGAAATCATTATATCTTAATCACAAAACTCAAGTGTGAATATATAATCTTTTTAGGGTGAGTGATTTAATCAACTCATCCTATAAATTAGGTGATATTGGATGATTTAATCACTCCAACCTCCAAAATGAACAAATGGTTTCAGTAGAAAAAGCTTGTTAACATTACATCTTGGTGTAATTGGTGCATCCTAGTGAATAATATAATTAGAAAATCACACAAATTTTGGTGTAATGGCATGGAATATGCACCTATAATATGTCCTAGATAGAGTATATATTTCATGAATATGAAAAAATTGTTTCAAATCTATGCAAAATCATTGCAATGTATAGGATTTTGACCTAAGTGTATATCTAAATCATGAAACTAAACTAAATATTTATGCAAGTGTGGAGATCATGTCTTTATGACATGCCCCCACTAAAATTTGGAGATATTTAAAAAGTGTGTAAGTGTGGAGGTCATGCCTTTATGAAATTCCCCCATTAAAATTTAAAAATACTGAAAAAGTGTGTAAGTGTAGATGTCATGTCTTTATGACATGCCCCCACTAAAATATGGAAAATATGAAAAACATCAAGGTCATAATTCTATGACAAACCCCCAATTATATGCCCCCCATTTGAGGTGATGGAGATAGAAACTGGTGGGTACCTTACCTCAAAATAATAATATTGCATGCCCCCACTAAAATATGGAAACTATGAAAAACATCAAGGTCATAATTCTATGACATGCCCCCAATTATATGCCCCCCATTTGAGGTGATGGAGATAGAAACTGGTGGTACCTTACCTCAAAATAAAAAGGGAATTATATAATTTATATATGAATCATATAACATATAGGGACAATATGTTGAATTATATATATCAATGAATCTCATAGTGTGTGTTCCCATCAATTCCTAAGATGCATGATATGGATCATGGCAATGTCTAGAGATTAAAATTATAAGCTTATCAAATAATCAAGAACACACACAAGGGCACTTAATTATATGTAAAATAAGGATACAAGGATACCTCATATAAGGGTCATGTTCAAAACTTGCATAATTTAAAGGAATGACATATTCAAATATCTAATCAACATACAATGGCATAAGGGGGAAAAAGAAAGGAACATATTCAAATGTTACACAATAAAGATAATAAAAATTAATGGAAGACACACAAGAAAGTGAAAAATGGATGAAGCATAAGAAACCAACATAATCATATCATATTATTCCATGCATATATGTGTTAGTAAAAAATGTTATGTGACATATCATATCAAGTACACTCTGAAAGATATGATCATGGATATATGCATGTGTAAGAATTAATATATAAGCTCAAACATGATAATGTATAAATGACCATAAAGGATATGTAAAATGTATAAATTGTGATCAAAGATGTAGATGCCCGCAATGTACTATATGATGTGGGTAGAGGAGAGGTCCAACATCTATAAGTGTATATATCATGTGTTTGGGTATACATGTATCCCACTCAAATATATGTGAAACATATGTGTATTTAAAACAAATGATATGATATTGACCATCATAAATCAAACAACATAGATGCCAAGGATACAATAAAACATGGTAATGTTTAATATGTTTTTATTTTTTAATTTATTTGAATGTTTTTATATTTCTTTAATTTTTTTTAAATTTTGGAATGTTTGAAAATAAAATGCTATCCTATGATCCCATCCAAGGGATGCTCATAGGTAGCTCAAAAATCATAATATGTTACATCCAACTAGTGGTGCTATCAAAGAGCTTGCATAGGTGTCATATTGGGATATGTAGAATTTGTGGTACTCTATTTTATATAATAGGACTCTATGGTCATGAAGAAATAATAGGAGTAGAAGTTCATGGAACCCATTTTTTATTGCTCTATGTTTTATTTGGAGTAGCAGTAATTGGAACATTTTTAGTTAATTTATGTAATTGAATATGTTGTTTAGGGTTAGAAGAGGATTCTGTGGAATCCACTATATATCTCTGGTGTAAAGGCCTCTCAAGTATCGGCCGCTCAGGAAAGTGGATTTCCTTTTGATTAACTTTTTGGTTTGGATTAACCTTAGTAGGTTTTGTAATTATTTTTCATGGAATAAACTTCTCTTGTTAAACCTGATGATCATATGGAATTCTAGAAATTGTAACTACCTTATTAGTATGAATGTATTTAAGACACCCATGCACTGTGAAAAGTATTGCATAGAGTTTATATATTCAAAGTCATCCCAATAATATATCATTTACTCATGTATATGGTATAACTAAAAATGTGGTAACCACATGTGTTGGACTAACTTGTAAAGGTAAATCAATCTCACCACTAACGTGATGTGATATCCCATCAAATGCTATGACCATTTTAATCGAAAGGTATAAATCATCATTTGTATATCCAAAATATGTAATTAATTTCATGGTACATATGTTCTAAATAACACTAACACTATTTATAGTTTGATGGTTAAGGTATGCTTAAATAAATAATGAAAGAAGATATGAGCCATCATCCACTATTTCACTATCATCAAATGTAATAGAAGGTCTCTAAACCATACAAGGTATTGTGCATGTATGAGTGACAATAATCCCATATATTGGGTGCCTATAATGTGATGGAGGATAATGTTCATTGTATGCCATTTGCACTTTAAGGTCTTTTTTAGAATGATCTTGCAAAATATTATTAAATATTTTATGATTATGGTGATCATCGGGTTATGAACCTAAATCCTTTGGAGGATTATCAAAGGTAATATTTTATTTATCAATAGGATCTTATATTTTGTGATTAAAGGTATAAAATTTGTTTGTATGATTCTTAGGGTCTTGCTGTCAGTCATAATATGCATTAATATCATATCTTTTTCATAGAGGTCGACTCATATCAACCTCTATGGGAGGAGGGAGAGATATGAGATGACACTCCACAAGATTTTGAAGGAAAGAAGATAAAGACTCAATTAATCATGTAAATTATCTCTTATGTACATTAGATAAGGTGAGTCAATTAGTTTTATGTGACATTTTGTCAACTAGTGTGTGTTTTTTTTTTTTTTTTTTTTTTTTTTTAAATTTTTGTAGGTTTCACCTTGTAGCTTGGTTTGATATTAAATTTGGTATTTCACGTAGTCAATATATTTACTACATACTTAAGATCATTTAATGAAATAAGTTTCATTTCGCCATCTTTAAAAATATGTCATAAGTCACCAAAATATTTTAACTTCTTAAAAAAAATGCACTCATGTAATGGGGAAAGCAAAATTTGATTGAAGATGTCTTGAAGTTCTTTATCTACCATTGGATTGGTCATTTTGGTCAAGATTTTTTTATATCTCAAAACATATTCATTGAGAGTTTCATTGGTTTCTTATTTTATCTTTAAAAATTGAGCACATGAAATATTTTTAGTGATTTTGATAGAGAAATGTGTGACAAACTCCTCCACTATAGGTTTGAATGCTCTCATTGACTATATTGGTAAATCATAGAACCATTGTAAAGCACAGTCCTTTAGGATCTTTATAAATAATTTAGTCAAAATTTTGTCATTAAAAGCATAATCAAGGCATGCCACATAAAAAGATCAGAGATGTTGTTCAAGATCACCCTTACCATCATAAAATGTGAACTTGGGTGAAATAAAACTAGTTGGAAGAGGGTGCAAAGATGTTTTAGGTGTAATATGACTATGCAAGAAATTTTTTGAATCAATACCATGAGGAGAATTTAAAGCATTTTGTTCAATATTTATAACCTTGTGTTCCAAAGTTTTTATAACTTGGAGAAGAGATTTCATTGTAGACCTATTTATATTAAGATTAAAGAGTTTAACAATTACCAAAAGGGATGTAAACATGGTTTGAGTTGATATAGGCATTGAAACTGGTAATTGGATTAAAGCATCCACTAGCCCCATGTTAGGTGTATTAATAGGATGTTGTTCCTGAGGGAATAATGGTTTGAAAACACAATTTGTGCCACCACTAGATGTAAAAATTGATGATGTGCTCAAGGGGAGGTTTGATTCATTTGTGCCTTTTGATTTTTTAATTTTTAATATGGTTTTGAGGATCTCATTGAGATCCTTGGGATTTTGGCAAATATGTTCTCAAAACATAGCAATATCTTGCACTTGATCTTGATCTATTTTGTCATATTCATTATTTGCATTATATTCATTATTTTCATGATTAAAATAATATTTTATGATAAATTCTTTAATGCTTTGTTGATTTTTATTATTGGCACTCTCATTAGGCATAGGATTCGATACTTCATTGGTTTGATCCATATTAGGTGGTAAAAGAGGAAGTTCCAAATGTTTAATAGAAACACCACGTAATATAGGGCTACACCTATGTTACATATAGATAATAGAATAACTATTGAAAAAAATAAAAATAAAAAACCTCGGGAGGTTGAATAACCTAAGGCAAACTAGGATTTGCATAAAGAGACATAGAGGTCAGGTTCACTAAATGTTTAACCCTAAATTAAATAAATATTGTGACAAGAGGATTAATAATATAGAAATAGCTCAAGCACAAGGTTGATAAACTAATATATATCAAACTAATTAATTGTAAACTTAGATAAATGAATATTTTAAATTATAATATTAAACTATGGTAAATATAGGAAGTATTGAATTTGAAAGGTATTCATTTGATTTAAATACTAAAGAGAAATGATATTTAGTTAGGTTTATTATGTACAAGAAGATATAAACTAGAAATAGGTGAAAAGTGTGTACGATCGATATTATAGATCAGCTATAAAATTTTGTAAATTATACTTATGTATCAAAGGACACTACCATCGGATCTAGAGACTACCATCGATGCTAGTGTCTAACTATGACATAGGTGTCTAGTAAAGAATAATGATCAGATCTCAATGTGACCAACTTTGTTATTCTAGATTTTATGTCTCCTTTATATTGATGTTTTTTAGATTTGGTATACAAGTTATCACTCTTTACTAATTGATAAAACCCTAGCTCTCCACCCTTTTTCACCCTTAGAACAAGTTTGATAAAAATGGGTTAGTGGGCTCACAGTGTCAAGCTGGCCTCAATGACCCATTTATCACTGAATGATATCTACATAGCTAATAGTCTAAGGAGGGCTTTAGATTTATGTAGTTATCCCCTATGTGGGATTATGTGCACACAAGGCTAAAATATACTATGTGATTATGTATGCAATTATCTAGCTTATAACCTGATAAGTGTCACTCATGGGATACTCTTTAAATGATTTAGACCTATCATATGACTGATCTTTTGCTTGATATGCAAATAAGGATGAATAAAGTAGAATAACTTGGTTGTGCATTTGATTTATTGAGCTTTGGTAGGTGCTTACTTAGTATTTTATAGATGAATGAGAAGGCTAGGACTTGTATTTAGACCACATATTTTGAAAATATATCATAGTAAGTTTAATTAACACAAATAGGCCAACCCATATCTTTCACAACATTTTTAATTTGGATGATTTTTTTGAATTGGACACTAGATAAAGATATAGACATTGCCATTGATGGGAGTCTTCCTCTATGGTTGGTAGTGTCTAGAAGGCTAAAAAATACATATAGATATAAAACTACCAATGAAGGATGTTTATCAAGTTTTGAACTTTCTAGGTAGTGCAAGAGACCTAGGTCATCATAATGTTATGGATCAGACTAAGAGATAAGAATTTAGGCAAAGTGAGATGGTGAATGTGAGCCTTTCAGTAGTAGGGAGGTCTAGAAATGAAGGTTAGATCACTAATTGATATTTGTCAAATGTAGAACATTGAGATGCTATAAATATTTATTTTCATATCTACAGTTTTTAATAATTTTTTAGGCATGTCAAATAATATTAAGGACAACATGCGCCTTGTCACAAACTCACAAACATGCATTCTATCATTTTCCAACTATAATTCAATATTTATTTTATTAATTTTGAAAAATGAATATAGACATATTATTTTTAATAAGATTTCAATTTATTAAATTAAATTAACTTGAACATTGGTTAATTGCAAGAAAAATCATAAGTATTTGTTAGTAAAAGGGATAAATGACCACTCTAGCATTTCCACCATATAGCCTATTTCCCAATTGGAAAATATTTTGGAGCATGTCACATTAACATATATGATATGTAGAAAATGATCCACATTATGGTACCCAAGATTAGGTGTGCAGTGAGAAAAACCATTCTTAGATATAAGTGGTCAACTTTAGAATGTATAAGACATATCAACTAGACTTATATACCCAATCACATTTAATATAAGTGGAAGACTAAAATGATAAATTTAACTTCTATTAAATGTAATGAATAAGGAAAATTACATATGTGTATACTAAGTCAATAAGGCTAAGTCAGTAAGCTCTTGTGATCATACAAAGAATGCTTCCTTGTTGAATTTTTGGGTTACTGAGAAAGAATGTAGGACTACATATGTGTTTAAGTGTTATAGTAAATGCAGAAAAACTCCTTTCTATTATGTGTGTGATCTCTTAGCTCTATATATATATATATATATATATATATATATATATGTATATATATATATATATATATATATATATATATATAGATATATATATATACATATATATATATACATATATATATATATATGTGTGTGTATATATATATATATATATATATATATATATATATATGTATATATATATATATATATATATATGTATATATATATATATGTATATATATGTATCTATATGTATATATGTATATATATATATATATATATATATATATATATATATATATATTTAGGTGCATAAATCGACATCAATGTGTGTATTTATAATACATATATATACATGTATCACTATAACATGGCAAATAAAACTGAAAAATGGGTGTTGGAGAGATGACTACAAAGTTGCTTCATCTCCCTTGATTAAATGGCTATTAGAACTGATGTTTGGAATGTTGAGGAGATGCTTTTAAATGGTGAAATCATGGAGTGTACCATCTAGTGTGTGTCTTAGAAGTGAAGTTTTAGAAAGTGAATGTTGATGTGTAATAATCATGCACAGTGTTGTAATCACATGTGCTATATAGATAAGTAATGCACAAGTATTTTGACATTCCAAAAATTTGTGAGATGATGCATAACATTGTAAAATTTATTGATGGTGTGCAGTAATGCACTACATTATAAAATATATTAATACTATACATGGAAGTTGGTTTGAGGCTATAGGAGCTAAACAATGTTTGAACATAAGGTGCATAAGACTAAAAAATTTGTGAGTGTTGAGAAGTGATTGTGCGGTATTATGGAAGTTTTGAGGGTTAAAAATCAAGATTGAAATACTTATGGTAATACACATGGAAATGCACCAAGTTATCATAACATTTCATGGTTACTATAAAGTGTTTGGAAAACTAGGAGGTAAAGGGAATTTGCATTGAATGTTATGAGACATTATACCATTAATGTGCATGATTGTAAGGCAACTTACTCACTATGATGCTTGTAAGGTGAAGAGCTCGATTTCTATAAAAGAAGTGAGGAGGATTGTATGGCTACAATTATTTATAAGGTAGGTTATGAGGCTACACATGAATAATTCACCCTTTCTTTGAGAAGTAATGGTCTTTATTGTGTTATTGGTTAGCTACAATAATTAGAATTTAATTTTTTGAAGGTTGTACCAATTATCTTGATCAAAATAGTTCCAAACCTTGGCCATTCAAAATAATTGATGTTTACTATAGTGGGTACATGTTTCTATCACTTTGATGATCTAATCCTTGTTTGTAGGATGCAAGTGTTTGAGATCTAAAAAAATGATGTTATGTTACTATTTGTTCAATAAATGGAGGGGACTAAGGATTTAATATCTCTATGTTGAATACTGGAAGCATGCCCAAGTATGAAAATAAGTCAAGAATGAATATGTTATCACAAGTTGTGCAAATAATGGTGTAAGGACCATAACATAGAGGCTTGTTATTTTAGTGTGGTCCCTTGAAGCGCTCATTATGAAGGTGCAACTAAAATTTATCACTAGCTTATAATGTATGAGGTGTGTTATGTGTGTATGGTAATCATTTTACTTATTTATGAATGTGAAATAATCTATTAAACTTGTTGATGAATAAATTATATGTATTGCATAAACTTATGCACTTTGTTTGCTTCCCTTTCTTGTATGTGCAACTTAGCACTATCTAGTGCACAAGAAGAGATGTATATAGGTGTCATAGGATAGAAACAAAAACATGTTTAGAATCGACTATGCCTCATATAAATTTTAAGGGTAATGTTGAAAGAAATTTGGATGTTTAGTAATTTGTCATTGCAAGTGAAAACATGTGCATAATTTTAAATTCATTGAAGATGAACAATTGTTGGTTGACAAATTTTGTTTTTCCATATGTCTATGGATGAAATTTTATTGACTGATCTATCTATATAAACATCAAATACCATATTATTTACCATAAATGACTCACAAATCATGTATCTCAATTAGTTATAATGGATGCTAGGAGTCTAGAGTGAATTTTTTCATGTCTAAAGAAATCTTGTGCAGTACCAACTATGTAAATTCCATTATTACAAGAAACCATGATATCCATATTTGAAAACCTATCCACAAGATAGCAACATGTTGATACTTTTTCATAAGAAATCTAGTCATATTATCTATGTTGATGGATTCCCATGGTCTAGATGGAACTAGAAGAGGTATATAAAGTCCTAGCTTCATGTTCATGGGATTTATGATACAATGAGGAGTGCAAGACTTTATGTGGCACCCCATGTCTATGAATGCGTGTGGATAGTATAAGTGAAACTACAATGCAACTAGATCATTTATAATATTGAATTGGTTTAATGTTTTAGAATATTGCATCTCTAAAATTAGTCTTTGGTGAGGTGCACCATTAGGAACATAAAGATATCCAAGCTTGTTATATAATTATAACTCTCAAACTTATTTTATAGATATGATTGTGGTGTAGGAATGTAAAAATTCCTTATCATATGAGTAGAGGGATAACTAATATGTGAAGTTATGGCTAAATGTATCCATCATTGTGATGAGTGTGTGAACCAAACATCAGCAAAGGTAATCTATTGCACTTTTATTCTTTCCCTTCTTGTGATTTATCATGATATGGAACTAAAACAAGTAATTCACCCACTTCATGTAATGTAGATTTTAAATGTCTCTTTTAGGACAAAAGTAAACAAAACTAGAATTGATTGTAAATCCTTAAACTAATAATATAAATTCTGATTTTATCAAAATCCTAACCGCATAAATTGTAGAATTCTGAAAAGACTAATTTTAGTTCAAATTTAAATATTTTATTATCACAAACCTCGCCAAAAATTTGAAAAATATATCCATACAAAATATCTCAATTTTTGTCTTTTTTTTACCATATGTATGGTTGGAAAATATTATAAATATAGTTATTGAAGGCATATATGATCATACATCCAAATCACCATGAAATCACCCCAAAAACTATAATTTATAACCCAAAAGGGGATTTTTTACCTTAGAATAGGCCTCCCAACTACTATATTGTCCCTTTAATACCTTATAACAACTATGATCGACCTTTAATGTCCCTCCAACAACTGTACTCAGCCTTCAATAGCTTCAAAACTTATTCGTTGACCCTTCAAGGCTGCTAATATTGATTCATCACCCTTCAAACTACCCTAATTAGTTAACCACTCTCTAAAATTAACTTGGATGGATGGAGATGAATTTTAAAATCAAGTGTGACCTCTGAATAAGGTCCCCAACTAGTGTATTTGAGGCTTTTCATCTCTAAATACTAACACGAATGACGGTTTCCATCCTCACTAGCTATGATGCAAGCAATTATGCTTAGCATAAAAAATTTATCTAAATATAATAAATATATTCCCAAAATTAAATATCCCTATCTCCCTTTATACCCATTTCCCCTCTAATATACTTTCTAAATCAAGGGTCAAATTATATCAAATTAGAGAAGTCCCCTTTTTTATTACAACTCAATTTAGAACAAAGTTGTCGACATGTTCCTATTTAGAAACTTAAATAGAGAACCAATGTTTCCCTTGATTCTTCCTCTCCCCCCCCCAACTTTAATTGAATTCAAATAAATGAAAATAAGATACAGGTATTATTTCTACTTAAGTATTTAAAAATACATTTTATTTTAATAAAAATATTGTTAAGTATTTATAATTTAGAAAAGGGAGCATTATAGTCCCCCTCCCATATTTTTATTGACCTTAAGCAAATTCAAGCTCTTATGCCCAAGTACCATCATGCCAAAGTAAGGGAATATGTTATAATGTTCCATTAATCTAGATCATGTACTTGTCAAATGAAAGATATCTTGCCAAAACAAGCTCATTTATCTATTGTTCTTCTCCATAATGATGTTCTTTAGTAGCCTGTGAAGTTTAAAATTTTCCTTGAATAAAAGATCAACAATTACCTTAGATATACCATATTCATTTTCTCCTTCAAAAATAATATCAACAAATTTACTCTTTTCATACTCTTTTGTAATAAAAACCCATATAATTTGTTGTCACTTCAGCCTTAGATTAAGGAATCAATGCATAATAAACAATTTGACAAGTTAAAACATATTCCAAAGTGGCATCTTTACTCTTAGTTCCAACCTCATGAACTCTGGTGTAAGGACATCCCATATTCACAAATATGAGTGTGATTGAAATAGCATGGTGGCTTTTAGTGACAATGACAATAGCGTTAATAGTGTTAATTTGGATCCTGGTTATCATTAAAGTACTTTCTATAGCATTTATAGGTAGTAATATATCATCCCATGCTTCTTCCATTCCTGTTTGTAGACATTTTGCATGAAGATTCAAGTTAGGAGCCCTTTCACCATGATTTTGTTGTGCTACTCTGATATTCAAATGGGTTACCTCTTGGGATATTTCTTTAGTGATTTTGGTTTCTTCATTAGGAGGGATGTGTATCAAACCATTCTACAACTCTTTATGGCATTCTTCACTCAATGTAAAACTCAAAAACTTCATGCAAAAAAGACCCAAAGTAGACCACTTGAGATAGTTATCTTGTTGTAGAAATCTTCTTGGTTGTCCAAATATTACCATTTAAGGATATCATAAAGAGTTTCTAAGCTACCTTCTTATTTTTGTCATTAGATGGGTTGTACATTTAGTAAAATCTTTTTATTACTTTTCCAAGCCAAGTATTGGAAAGACTCTATTTCCATGCAAAATGAGACCTTTTTTAATCATGAACTAGTCAACCTTCATTGTGTCATCTCCATCTTCAACTATAATCCCACATGCTTCACCATTTGCTTAGGTGGGAAATAAATTCAATTTATCTTCCTTTTTATACATGTACTTACACATGGAACAAAATAATCAAGGAAAACAAGGGTTCCCATTATCACTTCATTATGCCTTATAGATATGATGGCCAACTCTTTCTCAATGCTTACAACCATTCTATAACCTCCACTCAAGTTATGGATGTCCAAAAAATTAAATCACACTTTCCCAAACATAGCTATAAAATTGCATTTCCTTCTCCAAAATCAGAGTGATAGTGGTTGGAGACTCTTCTACAACTGTCAACAAAGTGATAAGGGGATTGGACGTGTTACGTACAATAGGTGAAATGATAGTACAACAACTATCCCACTAAAAACCCCTCATGAAATTACACAATGATAATTTTATGGGGGATGGAAGCATCCCATTATTGACTAAAAATTCACCTAATGATTGAATATTATTCTATTTCATGACTGTCCCCATTTGTGTAGCCACAAATGAAGTATTGGGCCAACTAGAAATATTGATAATGGTAATATAATTTTTAGTGATAACATGTCTTAAAACCCATAAAACATGACTTATACTATTACAATCATACCATCAATTTCCATGTGGGTTATAATGCTCGGGGTAGTAAGATAACATCAATTGGGACCCTTGATAAACCCTAGGGTTTGAACATGGAGTTTAGCATGTTAAGGTCATTTATAGAATATAAAGATATTTCATTTTGTTAAAATTAATCTTACTTGGTTTTGTTTTGATTTAATTTAGACTAATAGTATTGATAAATATTCTTTGTGACTTTTAGTCATAGGTTCCATGGTGATGTTCATGGGAAATTCATGTCTATAAACCCTTGGAAAAGCCTTAGTTTAAATTTAAATGTTGGAAGGAATCAAATTGGTAGGAATCATTTTAAAATCCATTTTGGGCCTAAAGATGAAACTCATGTTTTAATCTTAGTCATGTTTTTTAACATAGCTAAAACTTAACGTAAAATGCTTGGTCCCCTTTGTTATAATCCCCCTTTAAAGGTTCCTTTGTATGCCTAACTAATTTATTCATTCTGCAGGGTCCATTTAATATTTCCTAACTTATCCTAAAACTTCAACCCTAAGGTCCCATAGTATTTATTAATACTAATATGACCTTAGTCTTAATGCCTTAGCCTAATTCTGGTTCCTCAACTCCCCTTTTTATGTTAGATTGGTCCCTCACTTATAACTTAGCCTAAGGTTTTAATCCTAAAGCCTTGACATATTTATTAATACGAGTGAGACCTTAGTCATAACACCTTAAAACTAAGTCTTTTACATCTATGTGGTCCTAAATTAACTTCCTTGCATCTTGTAGGATCCAATGGCCCACGCTTTACCATGACATTTTGATCTAATACAGCAAGGAAAACTTGAGCTTAATTTTAAATAACTTGCATCTTTGGTGATCCAACAGTTTATGCTTCATCATAGCCTTTGATCGAATGATGTGAGGAGAACTAACAGAATCCTACATATAACCCATTAGACCATATTCAAGCCCTCAGATCTCTATCAATGGCCCCATTTTATCATAAGGACCTAATCAGATGGAGCAAATCATAGTGGAAAGGTCAAAGGGATATAGAAGGCCTGAAAGATTGACATGCATCACCTTCATATTCAAAAACTAAAATCAAATGGGTCCTACCTAACAAAGTGACCAACCACAATCTAGATCTTAGATCATGATTGATGACTAACATTTCATCATGGATTTTCATCCAACAGAGTGAATTAAGTCCAAGATCTTGAGAGGTCCCACAGACGTGCCAAGCAGAATTCTCACACTAGGTCATAATATTTTGATGAGCTTAAAATTGATGTTCATGCAACCATCATTTTATGTCTTTGAGGATGTATTTGACATTTTTGTAACCATCAACTTTAATCCCATCAAATAAAAAACTTCACTAACTTAAAATTGATATTTGCATGACTGTCATTTGATGTCTGTGTGACCATCAAATTTAATTTAACAAATTATCATGCTCAAGGTAAAAATTCACTCCAAAACGTTGATGGAAAGCTCAGAATTGGCTTTACAAACTAAGGGAAGTTCTCAAAAAATTCTCAAACACTATAGGTTTTCAAATTGCAAAATATGAAAATGGTCTTATAATCTAAGTATGAAAAATAAACCTAATCTAAATCTATACTTTAACATCCCTATGTCATTTTATTCAAACATCATGAACCTCAAATTATACTCATACTAAGCCTTATTTTGAAAAGATAATCCTTATAACATAAAATTTAGACTAAATGCATCTAGCTAAAGGTTTTAATGTGTTTTGTTAATATAATAAAATATTATGTGTCATGGGGCCATTGTGTCATGTTAATTCTTTTGGGCATATTTTAAAGCCTTAGAATAAATATTCTAGATCAATGCATACATTGTGTTATTAAACATAACATAAAAATTGGCCTAATAATATTTAAGCCATGACCCCCTTTCATATAAATCTAAAAACGTAGACATAAACCCTTATCTTAAGGTTTATTTCATACATGATAAGCAGAAAAAACCTTAGTATAAGAGACTTAAGCCTAAGTCAGGGTCTTAATATTATGCTAACTTAATGTTCAGGCATCTTTGTAGATCAATGGCATGCACTTTATCATTGGGTTTTAATCCAATGACGTGAAGGCACCCAAGTATTTTTCAATGAGCCCTCAAGAGCTTACAAACTCAATGTGTGGTGAAAGCACATTCGAAGCCAAGATGGCAAGATGATCTGATGGTTCATGCTTTACCATTAGATTTTGATCTAATGGTATGAGGGAACTCAAGAATTTTCAAAGGCCTACGAGCTCACCACATGGCCTATGCTCATTTGGCAAAGGACTAACAAAAGATTTGGAGCATGAAGGAGGCACATAAGGTGCCAAGTGTCATGACCATAGGGTTTGTAATAGAAAGAACCAATCATGGCCAAGGGTCCAAATTATAATCAATGGGTCATGCTAATCCAAGATTTTGATCCTATAGTGCAAAATGAAGAAGGTATTTTTGATACCAATGGCCAATGTTCAGCTAGAATTTATGAAAAATGCTACGAAAGGGCTAGACCGATGCCACATAGACTCCATGCAAGTAAAAAAAGACAAAATATAATATCTTGTGGGATTAAAAATGAAAAAGTATAGAGGTAAAGGTCTAAATCAAATCTAAGGCATGTATAATCCCAAGCCTAGCTATATTCCACCATTAAATCTCCAAAACCCTACATCTTGCATAAAAGCGACCCAAAAAAACTCAATTGGTCACAATTCAATAAAAATAAAGCTTAATTATGTTTTTTGAGTGCAAAAGAGCTTCCACAGAGACCATTTGTTAACATTACAAGAAATTTGTTGGAAGAAAAATAATGATGGCCTGAAAACAATAAATAAAGGAGGAAAATGACCTCTATTTGTCAATGGATAATGAGGGTCAAATCTTCAAAGACATTGAATTGGATAATGTAGCCTTGAATATCCCTAGCATTAAAAACTAGTCCAAATTCTTCTTCATGATCAAGTAATTAAAGCCCATCACAAAAGAAGAGCAAAGAAATACTGCAATAAACTAGAGGCACTATGACCTGGTTATATTCCAAATGGCTGGCCTTCACCACACCATAGTAAAACATGAGGTACTGCATTACATCAATGTCCTTGCCCTATTTTGTTGATTGTAGAATTGATAATGAATGGATCATTAGGGAAGGAAAATCCAGGGAAGTAGCATAAATTTTTCTTGTAGCATTTGAGAAATATTATAAACTCCCTCTTCTTCATGTGGATTTAGTTAAGATCAAGGATTCGACAACCAACCATGATTTGGACTTTATCATTAGACCCTGGTTGTACCAAGGCCCTCACATCCTCAAGGATTTTTAGGGTAAAATCTTAGTAGTCCAATTAAGGGAGGGCATTAGGGTAATAATGACCTTGTTGAACCAAGCTTTTGGATCCCCCTCAATGACCTATGTGAATAAAATTTGGGTCTCATTTGTCCATTTCAAGGTGGAATAAAAGATCACCCCTCCAATAAGATATTTAATTAGTGTATTCATCACCAAGTAATTCACTACCATAAAAAAAAGCCATCTAATTAGTTTTATATGATGTCATACCTATTAGATGCCCTTCTTTCCTCAATCACCTTCCCTGGGATTAGGAATTCGACCCTAAATGGCAAGACCACCATTTCACACCACTATTTTAAATTACATATCTTCAAGTATATAAATCAAATGCAATTTATTTGTGACTGTGTGTATCTAACCATAGTTGAGACCATCACTAATGTTTCCATGCCTAGGTTTTAACCCCTAATCAAGAAGTATATTAAATTAATGGGTGACATCTGGTACTACCTTGACTGCACAATCATCAAGATCAAAGGAATCATGACCCAACCTTTCAAGTTACTAGTGTATGTTTCTAGCAAGCTAGCTAAGCAAGAAATCTCTTCCTAGTTCCTACATGGCATTGATGGCACTTGTAAAGAAAAGAAGAAAGGTCTTCTCCACCCCTTCCCCTTATTCATTGGAAGGGCCATACTATAGGATTGGAAATAAGTTGAGACCATGGCCAGACATAGAGATTCATTTGGTTTTCAACTAGATGAGCTTAAGCTATGGGATCCTAAGGGTATAGTGTCTAGCCACTTGAAGGATAATAAGCTCCCAAAACTTGAATATGTGCATTAATTTGGTGTTTATGACACCATTTATATCAAAGCCAAAAATTTTGAAGAATTACTAGCCAAGATCCAAGGCCATAACATTAAGCTTGACCACAGGTTAACCAAAAATAATAATCCCTCAGGAGAAGCTTGGAAAATGAATCCTTTATAGTACCATTTATTACCTGGTCCATCTAGGATAGCCCAAGAGGAACCCCAAATAGAACAACCATAGCCATAACCTCAGGGGTGGCCTAAACAAAAGCAAGATGAATAAGGCAAGGACAAGGAGAAATTGGTAGAAGTAAGATTAGAGGAGAAACATGAGGAAGGACCCTTAGCTTCAACACCGCCCTAAAGGCCACCTTCCCCAATTCAATATATGGACATGATAGCCTTAGAACTAGAAGAGACACTCGAGGGTGCCCTCAAAGAGCTTCTAGAGGCCTATGACTTAAATAGGGAGTGGAGCCTTAAGAAGATGAAGGAAAAGGGATTGTCCTTATGGCACCATAAGAGAAGAGGAAGGTAGAGTTAGCATTAGCTTCTATGGGACCAAGAAAGAGGCAAAAATTGACCTTCTCTCACCCAAAAAGTGAGGTAAATTTATTCAGTGATGAATTCCCTATTCATGAACTAGTTATTTGTTATTAGTTTATTTATGGGAAACTATAAAAGATTCCCTCTATTTCTTACTCATAGGCCATCACAAGGGTTGCTAACATCATAGTACATGATGACATGAAACCATGGATCAGATCCATGGTAAAATAATAAGAAGAATGAATAATTATGATCACCTAAGGAATAGAAAGTAAAAGGATGGATGCTTCAAGAGCATCTAGTAGCTCAGGTGTGGAGGTCTTAGACCCTCCCAAGTTCAAGGAACCAGTTACTATAATCCATTTCAACCCTGAAATAGATTGGTTAGAGAGAATAAAAATAAGGATAATTATGGTTACAATAAAATAATTCACCTTTCAAAAGGTGTAACCCTTTGTGGAATTAACCCCAGTGGGAGGCCAGTAGCTTGGTGAAGCTATAATTCAAGAGGAGGATGTGGAAAGTCTGATTGAAGCCCAATCTATACATGTTAAAGCTGGAGTCCAAGGCTTGAAGTAAAGGATCCTAAATTTGGAAAATAAAAAGGAAAACTTGTAGACATAGACAATTTTATTAGTGCCTAAGGTGATGACCAAGATGCTTGATGAGTCATTTATGACATGTTTGAAGCCCTAAAGTTAATGAAGTTGAGTCAAGGTACATTAGAGGGGTAGTGTGCATTGGCCAAACGCTTGGTCATCTAATGGCAAGCCTTGAAAGAAAAAATTTCCAAACTTCTCAATATTCGAGCAAGGAAATAGATCCCAGGCTTCATGATCATCAATTTGGGACACTTGAGTATAATACTCGAGATTGTGTTTTAAAAAGTTCAAAGTATAAGTGCATGGCATAATGGTGTGGATAGGGTCCTAAAAGAGGATAAACAACTAATTGCAATAACTGAACAACTTCTTGGGACCATGATTGCATAGCATGTACAACATAACGCCCTTGGAATCATAAGTGGTGAGGAATTTAAGCATATTTTTACTTTGGTAACCTAGGAAATCAAAGGAAAAAGCCAAGGTAAATCTAGGGCTTATAACAGTAAAATCCTAGACATGATATTCAATGCAGGATAAAAGATAAATAAATCTAGGAGCATTAGAGAAGCCATGGCCAGGAACAATAGAGAATTTGATGACTTTGCAGATCAAGAGAAGGAGCAAATCTTGAAGCCTACTATGGATCTAGAGCTAATTGATGAGTAGCATGGAAAAGCCATGAGCATCCTCCAGCAAATTGAAATAGAGGGCCCACTAGTAAATTAAGAAATATTCTAGTTTTTAGAGTTTTGTAACATTTTGAAATAAAATATTCCATTGTAAAGGCATATGCTAATTTGTTAGCATATTTTCCTCTAGGTTAGTATAATTGTGAAAAGCATGTGTATTTTAGAGCTTACAAAGATAGTTGTCCTTATCTTTGTACACCTGTATTTTGTAACTGACTGGTATACTACCTGATCTTTCTATAAAGGCATGTATTACCATTTGTAAAATAGAGAGATTTTTGAGCAACTTTGTACAATTTGTAACAATTAATATAATCAAGGGAATTCTACAAGGATTGTCTATGTTTGATGTGTTGATTGTCATTTTAGCTTTTCTCTCAATTGCTAGTTAAGGCCTTGAATTTGAATGGGGTCTTGGAATTTTGAGTTGTATCCTTATAATCATAGGGTTTCTACTTTTTGAAACATGCTAGATTAGCTGAAAGATCTTTGGTTCTCCTTCATTTTCATTTTACTATGTTTTCAGATGTGCATGTGCTATTTGATAATGGTAGTAAATCTTTAAAGAAGAATTGGTTCTTACTTGTGATTCTTCACACTATCTTTTGAAATTGGCCTAGTATATAGTGGAATTTGAGCTTAGGATATTTTACATTATATATTGGTTTGAATGTATATTTAGTTTAAATTGATGCTTTGGCATAATGTTTAAGGCTAAAATTGGTAACCACTCTTTTCTCTTTTGCCTTACCCTTCTCTTTGCTCCTTTTTACCCCAATATCACTTTAATTTTAGGTTCATTAGAAATATCCACTTATATTAACCTGTAGCTTAAATATGGAATGGAATTCACTAATTATTAGCATATATTCTCAACAATTCATGAAGAACAAACCAAGGTGGCTCTCAACAACCAAATTATATAAAAATTGTGGAACAGTTTGTCTTGCTTTGCTGCTATTTCACCACAAGCAAATAGATTGCCAAAACTTGTAACTCGTGCCTTGAATTTTCCAAATTCTAAAATGATAATTGTTCTTTAAACACTAAGAGCACATGTGGTTCATTTAGAAACATCAATAGGAGAAGCTCTATTGGCACTAGAAGGAGGGCCTGGATTCTTTGAATCCTTACTGATATTAGTCTATTTTATCTAAAGATTAGTATATCTTTGCATTTTTTAAGTGAATTCTTTGCTTAGAAGTATAAATATCATTGATATTTGCTATTTTTAATGCATCTTTATGCTTCCTTTGAAATTCTTTGGGCATTGATGCTTGTTTCTAGTAAATATAGCTTTAACTTTGAAAATCCATAGTATCTGAGGTTAGAACAACTCATTTTGATCAAAGGTGGGCATATCTTTCATAGATATGAGTTCCTTTAGACTTAAACTTGTAAATATAAACCATTACATTGTTAAACACATCTTTGAGCTAAATAAATCAAAGATCAATGTCCTTTGCAGCTATCCATACCACCTTTGCAAAATAAGCTTAATGTGTAGATCTAACTCTTGTTCTTTATAAAATTTAACTTGACACATTATATTTCAGGTATGATCCTCAAATTTCAAGCTAGAATTTCCCAAGATTAGAACAAGATCACACTCAGAGACTAGGGAACCTTTGGTCAAACTTGAGGTCCACAAAAAATCCAAACGTGACAAAGGAAGACATAGAAGATCCAATTCCCTTCCAACTTCACCCCTTCAAGGTATCTATGCTTTCAATATTCATCTAAATATGGCTTGGTTGGAAGAGTCTTCCATTAATATACCAAGTGTGGTACATGACCTTCCTCAAAATCCTAAAAACTATTTTCCTACATTTAGTCCAATAGGTATAATAATTGTTAAAGAACATATAAAATCTTTTAAATTAGCCTCAAGGTTGTTAAATGTTGTGCATGAGGATGTAGCTTGCAGGTTATTCCCCTTTACCTTTAAAGATTCTGCTTATGAATGGTTTTTGAACTTGCCTAATAATTACATTACAAGTTGGGATGATTTCAATAATGCATTCATTGATCAATTTGGTAATATTGTTAGTCCTTGTGTTATCTATCATCAGTTCACCATGATTAGAAGAGATGCAAGTGAACCTATTAGGTCCTTCAATGCTAGATTTTAGAAAATGTTTAGTATGACCATAGACCCTTATAAACCTGATGATGTCTTAGCTTTAGAGATTTACAAAGATGTAGTGGATCCCATGACCTCTATATTTTTGAAGAGATCCATGCAAGCCATAACTTCATTAGTTAGATCCTATGTTGAAGTAGTAACCATCAATGATCAAATTCAGCCCCAAGGGAAAATGGCATATTATATGCCAAACATCAACCCACAAATGCCTGTGGTGAACTTGTTCCCAAATAACAACCAAAATATCTTAGCATTAAACAAGATCCCAAATTTAAATTAGTTACCATTGAGTCATGCAGCTTCCAATCAAAATTTAGGATTCTTAAATCATCCTAATAATGGATTTAATACAAGTGATCAAAGAGCTTTGGTACCATCTACTAATAATAACTAGGTACACAATTCTAAAACTCCTAAAAATGAGAATGAATCTATCCTAAAAATGGTCTAAAATTTGAGCACTAATTTTTTTTGTTGAAAAAATAAGTTAGAAATATGGTTAAAAGTTTAGGTAGGAACTTCTCATTTCAAAGGTATAATAGGCCAACTAATAGGTTTTAGAATGATAGTTTTTATAATAATAGGAGTAATGATTCATCTTATAAAAAGAATACTATGGATATTAACCTCACTGATATTGTGCTACCTAACTATTGCAAGGTACATTGCACAACCAAGCATGGGGAAATTAATTGTATAGAATTTTTCAATGCCTTTAAGGCTTTTCAAGAGGATTTCGATATATTTTAAGTGGTCCTTAATAAGGATGGAGGTGTAGGTACCTCTAGATATAAGTCATTTGATCAAGCCTTAATGGTGGACACCTTTGATTTCCCTTTCCAAGAGGAAAATGAACTTGATGAAATCCCTAAGGAAATCCAAGCCTTTCAATAGTTCTTAAAGAAGATATATCCCTTGAGGAATAGGGAGCAAAGGTAGCCTTTGACTACCTTAACACCTCCAAATAATTTTGGAACTCCTCTAAACACTTCTTCAAGCAACAATCCTGAGCCACCCAAAGGGAGTACTTCCAAACCCAGCGCTAAAATTCCTAGTTCTTCTAAGATTGGTTATAACATAGTTGAGGACATGAAAAGGATAAAGGATAATATCACTTTACATGAACTTATGTAGATTAAAAATCAAAGGGACCTTCTAATGGAATCTTTGTCAAATAAATCCAACAATCCACCACAAATTGATCATGCCAATGTGACTATGCACAAAGCCAAATTTGAGTCTCCTCCTTTCTTGCTCATTATTCAGATGTTTGGTAAGAACTTACATAATTTCTTATTAGATTCAATATCGTATAACAATATTATGCCTAAAGGTATATTCAAACAACTTATCTTGACTGCTATTAAGTTTGATAGGGTTATCACCCAATTAGACAAATTTAGAGTTAGGGAAATCGAGGAACTTTTAAATGTTCATATGCAATTAGATTTTGAGCCTAGGGTGAAGAAATTCATTGATATTCAAATTTTTAATATACCTAATGTTTATGAATCTTATTGACCAAGGAATGGACCAAGGCTTTAAATGGTTACATGTCCATAGATTGCTCACATCTGTGTCTATCTTGGAAGGTTCCTAATCAAATCAGGGTTGAAAGCAAGCCAAGAATGAAGCATATGATAACTGAGTACAATGTTGTAAATGAAAGTGTCAACATAATTGAATTAGACTTAGGGGTTTCCACCCTAGAGACTGATAAGGTATGTGACCCCAAATATGCTTATGTTGTTCTTGGTCTATGGAAATTACATTTTGACAATGCTAGGTATAATGTTGGATCAGGTGATAGTATTGTTTTAATTAACCCTGATAATAGAAAGTACCATGCTTCTTATAGGATCCAATTCCTTTGTAATAAAAATCTTTCTAAATATGAAGCCCTTATCCTAGGCTTACAATTTTCTATAAAAAACAAAGTCAAATAACTACTAGTTCATGGGGACTCAAAACTAGTGGTTAACCAAGTTAGAAGCAAATACCAATGTAAGATCTCATATCTTAGGAGGTATAAGTTTAGGGTTTGGGATTTGATTAAATCCTTTGATTCCTTTGGCATCATTTCTATCCCAAGGGGAGAAAACCAAGTTACTGATGAGTTGGCATTCGCTGCAATGAATCTCATACCCAATCAAGATTCCCCTAATTTTAACATTGAGCTAATCCCTTGTCCTTCAATGCCTAATAATGTTAACCATTTCTAATTATTCAATTATGATCAATAAATATTAGATTATATGACTAATTCTAGTGCATTTAATGTTCATATCATTGATGAGATTTATGAAATTACATCTAGAGAGGACAAATTTAATGGTAAAGTCATTCAATTGAATGACAACAAGATCCCCAAGGGGATGATTACTTTAGAGAGATTGTTTGATCAAGATAAACTGACTGAGGTTCCCAAGCTAAATGGGAAAGATTAAAATGTTGTTAATCTTGGTCTCCATGATCAACCTCAACTATTAAATTTGGATTCACCTATACAAACATTAAAAATAAGAAATCCAAAGAGCTCCTTACTCAATACAGGGATGGTATAGCATGGTCTTATGATGACTTAAATATATTTGATCCAAGGGTCATCACACATACTATACCCCTTAAAGAAAGTTTCAAACCATTCAGATAGAAATAGAGGCCTCTAAATCGTATCTTAGAACCTATGATCTTTAAGGAGGTCAAAATATTATTAGATGCTAGGATAGTCTTCCCCATCAGGCATTCTACCTGGGTGGCTAATTTGGTGCCAATCAAGAAGAAAAAAGGTGAGATTAGATTTTGTATTGACTTTAGGAACTTGAATAAAGCATTATAAAAGGACAAGTATCCCCTTCCTTCCCTAGACCAAGTGATTTAATTTATTTCAAGTTCAGTTATGATGTCTTTTCTTGATAGATTTTCAGGTTACAACCAAGTGTTGGTTGATAGAGAGGACAGGATGAAGACAACTTTCACCATAAAGTGGGGGGCTTTTACTTATAAGAGGATGCCCTTTGGGCTAATCAATGTAGGTTCTACCTTTCAAAGAGCTATGGACTATGCCTTTCAAGGCCTAATAGGTAAGTGCATCATTATTTATATGGATGATCTAATATTTTTTTATAAAAATAGGGAAGATCACTTCATCTATTTACAACAAATTTTTGAAAGATGCAGAAGGTATGGCATTTCCTTTAACCCTACAAAGATTATATTTTATGTGATTGAAGGGAAATTATTAACTCACATTATAAGCAAAGATGGGATCTCTATAGATCCTAAAAGAGTGGAGTCCATATCTAGAATATAACCTCCAAACAGTAAGAAAGAGCTAAAGTCATTCTTTGGTAAGATAAATTTTGTAAGAAAGTTTATTTTTGGTTTTGGAAAAATTGTTAAGCCACTGAATGACATCCTAAAAAAGGATGCCAAGGTCACATGAAATGAAGATTATAGAAAGGCATTCAATGATATCAAGAAGGCCATTGACCAAGCTCTAGTCCTCATAAGTCTTGACTTTTCAAGGGATTTCTACCTCTACTCCTTTGCATCTGACCAAACTATGGCTATAGTGTTAACTCAAAAAATTGAAGGGTGTGACCACCCAAAAGCTTTTATGATCACTAATTTTAATAATGTTAAGTAAAATTATTCATTGATTGATAAAAAGGCATATGCATTAATTAAGGTAGTTAAGAAATTCAAGTATTACATCATTAGGAATAAATTACATGCTATCTTACTTGACCTTGTAACCAAACTTATGTTAATTCAAAATGAATTAGGGGAACGTAGAGGTAAGTGGATCTCAATTTTGAAATAATATGACTTGGAGATGAAAACAAAAAAATTGGTAAGGTGCCAAGGTTTGATTCAGATTATTGATAATACTAACCCTAGGTTAAGTATTATGTAAGTAGATCAACAAAACGTTCAATCTAATGAGTGGTATGATTCAATCATACACTTGTTAATCAATAGTACTTGTCCTATAGGATTATCCACAGATTAAAAGAGGGCCTTAAGATTAAAGACAAACCACTACTTGATCAAGAATGGGGTCATGTATAGGATAAATTTCAAATCAATTTATTTGAGATGTGTCTCACAAGAAGAAGCCACCAAAATCATGAGCACTTTTCATGAAAAATTAGGCAATGGACATCTATCAAGGAAAACCACAGCCCACAAAATTATTAGATCTGGCTATTATTGACCAAGCATTTTTAAGGATACTCACAAACATGTGAGGGAATGTCACTCATGTCATATATTTAGCACCAAGGAGCCAAAGGTAGAAATACATCCATAACTAGTCATGATTGACAAACCCTTTGCTCAACAGGGGTTAGGCTTTATTGGCATAATCAACCCCAACTCATCTAAAGGTCACAAGTATGTCTTTACTACCATAAATTATTATATAAGGTGAAGTTGTAGCCACTAAATAATGCAAGATGGAAGATGTGATCAACTTCTTGGAAGAAAACATCTGTACCAAGTTTGGAACTCCAGTATCTTTAGTGTGTGACAATGGGTATGCATTAATATCTATAGAGATGAATGAATGGGATTATGATAATGGAATCACTATCAAGTTTGAATCCAACCATTATCCCCAAGGGAATGGAGTCTATGAGTTAATAAATAAAAACCTAATGAAGGCATTCAATAAATCTACTACAGACAAACCCAAGACTTGGCACAATTTACTTAAATTTTCACTTTGGGCTAATAGGATAAGAGTCAAGCAAGCTTTGAGAGACTCACCATTTATATTGGTGTATAGATAGGAACCAGGCTTTCCTATCACTCTCAAGTTGCCTAAATATAGATTTATATAGGAATATATGGAAGAAATCTAAGAGCTTTCCAACTCTAGATTGTTAGACATCATTTAGATGGAAGATGTAAGAGAGAAAGCCTTTGCTAATTTTAGTAGGAATCAAACCACAGTTAAGAGATGGTTTGATAAAAGGTCCAAGATCAAGGTGTTCAAATAGGGAGACTTGGTTCTCCTTTGGGACAAAGCATATGAGTCTAAGGGAAAACATGATAAATATACACCATAATGGATTGACCCATACCAAATTTTAGAAACATTAGGGAATAACACCTTCAAGCTCAATGTTCTATAAGAAGCAGAGTTCACATTGCCCACCAATGGGAAATACCTCAAGCACTATTTCTCTGTTGCTCCTTCAGAAGTCTTCATGGAGTAAAATGTAAGATGGTTAGATTTAGAGTAGGTAGGCTAGCTAGTTTCCTTTCATTTATTTCCTTCATGTCCCTTGTTTGTATAAAAGCATGTATATATTTATTTGTTTTCCTCTACTATCTTTCTTTCCTATTTTCTATGGTGTGTTTCTTTCTTGTTGCTTTGTTACTTGATTCCAATAGATCCTCTTGGAAAATCCTAAACTCAAAATTTTGGAGTTTGCTTGAAAGTTCCCAATTTTAGAAATGTAGGTATGGAACCCCATGCATAGGATGACCTTGGTTCTAGAATGTAAAGCATAATGCTATAACCTGGAGAAACTAGTAAAGACCAATATAAAGGCTAATCCTTATATGAGAACCCAACCATCATCTCAACCTCAAGCTAGTTTTAATAAATACTTGTAATGGTAGGGTGAAAACTCAAATTATCATGGTATACCCATACTAGCACTTAATCAACATCCTTGCCTAGAGTAAAATTGTATCCATAAGTGATTTTCTATAAAAATCAAATACCTGACCAAATCTCAAGACCTAGCTGTCCTAGTTTCCAACCTTGCTAAAAGCATAAAGATCTAAGAAAATACAAAAATAAGGATACAATACAAAATCAAAAGCTTTCAGGCACAAGTGATTCTGGAAATCTCCACCAGGGATACGGACACCTGGTTAGTAGTATAACAAGTCCATGAGTGTAGCTAGGGCTATGGATTCCTGGTTGGCATCAAAGCAATGCCCAAGCCTTCCCTAAGCTAAAAACATGGTTCCTAATAAATACACATACATGTTACAAGTCAAGTATTAGTGATCTTGGAATTTGGAAGTTGTTTTTTAGAATCCATGGAAAATAGTAAGTGGAATCAAAGCACACATATAGTGTAGTTATGTCTTGATGTTTAACCCTTTAAGTTTCCATTTTTTAGGGCCAACATACCCCCATTTTTAAAAATTGGGACCCTTAAGAAACCTAGGGTTTGAAAATGGAGTGTAACATGTTAAGGTCATTTATAGAATCTAAATATCTTTAATTTTGTTAAAAGTAGGCTTACTTGGTTTTGTTTTACTTTAATTTGGACTAACAATACTGATAAATATTCTTTGTGACTTTTAGTCACAAGTTCCATGGTGATGTTCCTAAGAAATTCATGTCCCTAAACCCTGGAAAAACCCCCAGTTTAAATTTAAATGTTGGTTGGAATCAAATTGGTAGGAACTATTTTAAAATCCATTTGTGCCTAAAGATGAAACTCATGTTTTAAACTTAGTCATGTTTTTTAACATATCTAAAACTTAACTTAAAATGCTTGGTCCACTTTGTTATGTTCCCCCTTTAAAGGTTCCTTTGTATGCCTAACTAAGTTATTCATTCTATAGGGTCATTTTAATATTTCCTAACTTAGCCTAAGACTATAACCCTTAGGCCTCATAGTATTTATTAATATTAATAGGACATTAGTCTTAATGCCTTAGCCTAATTCTAGTTCCCTGAGTCCCCTTTTTATGTTAGAGTGGTCCCTCACTTATACCTTAGCCTAAGGTTTTAATTCTAAGACCCCAATGCATTTATTAATACAATTAAGACCTTAGTCTTAACACCTTAAGCCTATGTCTTTTACATCTCTATGATCTTAACTTAAATTCCTTACATCTTGTAGGATCCAATAGCCTGCACTTTACCATGACATTTTGATCCAATGAAGTGAGGAAAACTTGAGCTTTGTTTTAAATAACTTACATATTTGGTGATCTAATAGTTCATACTTCATCACAGCCTTTGATCTAATGGTGTGAGGATAGCTGAAAGAATCCCACATCTAACCCATTAGACCAATTGCATTCAAGCCCTTAGATATCTATCAATGGCCCTCACTTTATCACAAGGATCCGAGTGGATGAAGTGAAACATAGTATAAAGGTCAAAGGGATTTGGAAGACCCAAAAGGTCAACATGCATCTCTTTCACATTAAAAAACTAAAAACAAATGGGTCTCACCCGAAAAAATGAAAAACCATAAGTAAGCTCTTGGATCGTAATCAATAGTTGACGCTTCATCATGGATTTTGATCCAATGAAATGAATTAAGCCCAAGATCTTAGGAGGTCGCATGAATGTGCCAAGTGGCATTCTCACACTGGGTCATAATAATTTGATGAGATTAAAATTGGCATTCACATGACCATCATTTGACATCCACAAGGACTTATTTGGCATCCACATGACCATCAACTTTAAGCTGATCAAATAAAAAACTTCACTAGCTTAAAATTGACATTTACACCACCATCATTTGACATCCATGAGGATGTATTTGACATTTATATGACTGTCAAATTTAAGATAATTAATTATCATGTTCAAGGTCAAAATGTACTCCAAAACCTTGATGGAAATCTCAAAAATAGATTTAAAGACTAAGGAAAGTGCTCAAAAAAATCTCAAACACTATAGGTCTTCAAATTATAAAATATGGAAATGGTCTTATAATCTAAGTATGCAAAATAAACCTAGTCTAAGTCTATACTTTAAGATCCCTGTGACATTTTATTCAAACATCATGAACCTTAAATTATAGACTCATACTAAGACTTATTTTTAAAATGTAGTCCTTATAGGGTAAAATCTAGACCAAATGATCTAGCTAAAGGTTTTAATGTGTTTTATCAATACAATAAAATCTTATGTGTTATTGGGCCATTATGTCATGTTGATCCTTTTGGGCATGTTTTAAAGCCTTGGCATAAATATTGTAAACCAATGCACATATTGTGTTATTAAACATGGAATAAATATTAGCCTAATATTATTTAAGACATGACCCCCTTGTATATAAATCTAAAAAAGTAGGCATAAACCCCTTAGCCTAAGGTTTATTTTGTTCTTGATAAGTGAAACAAATATTATTCTAAGAGACTTAAGCCTAAGTCACAGTCTTAATAATATGCTAACTTAATATTCAGTCATCTCTATAGATTAACCAGATGTACTTTATCATTGTGTTTTTTCAATGAGGGCCTAAGAGCTCACAAACTCAACATATGGTG
This sequence comes from Torreya grandis, assembly GCA_037957365.1. Lineage (NCBI taxonomy): Eukaryota > Viridiplantae > Streptophyta > Pinopsida > Cupressales > Taxaceae > Torreya > Torreya grandis. The sequence goes on from JARHVA010002114.1 coordinate 2,372,073, forward strand.
AAAGTGTATTTGAGGCAAAACTGGTAAAATGATCTTATAGTTCATGCTTTATCACTAGATTTCAATCCAATGACGTGATGGAACTCAACACTTTTTAAAGGCCTGTAAGCTCATTTTTTGGCCAATGCTCATTCAAAAAAGGATAGATAAAAGATGTGGAGTATGGAGAAGACATGTAAGGTGCCAAGTGTCATGACCACGGGGTTTACAACAAAAAGAACCATTCACGACCAAGGGCCTAAATTATAATCAATGGCTCACACTAATCCAAGATTTTGATCTTATGATGTGAAATGAATAAGGTAATTTAAATACCAATGGCTAGTGTTCAATTGGAATTTATGAAAAATGTCATGAAAGATTTAGACCGATGCCACATAGACTCCACACAAGTAGAAAAAAACAAAATATAAGATCTTGTGGGCTCAAAAATGCAAAAGTATGAAGGTAAACGTCTAAATAAAATCCAAGGGATGTATAATCCCAAGCCCAGATATATTCTACCATTAAATCTCCAAAACCTTAGATCCTACATAAAAGCAACCCAAATAGACTCAATTGGTCACAATTCAATTAAAAAAAGATCAATTGTGTTTTGTGAGTGCAAAAGAGATTCCACAGAGACCATTTGTTACCAGTACAAGAAATTTTTAGGAAAAAAAATAATGAAAACCTGTAGACAACATTTGAAGGATGAAACTGACCTTTCTTTGTCAATAGATAATGAGGGCTGAATCTTGAAAGACACCGAATTGGATACTACAGCCCTGAATAGCCCTAGCATTAGAAACTGGTCTGAACTCTTCTTCATGATCAAGGAATTGAATCCAATCATAAAAGAAGAGAAAATAATTATGGTAATAAACCAGAGGCACTATGACCTAGTTCTAGTCTATATGGCTAGCCTTCAACATGTCATGGCAAACTTTGAGGTACTACATTGCATAGATGTCTTTGCCATTATTTTTGTTGATTGTAGAATTTATAATGAATGGATCATTAGGGAAATAAACTCTAAAGAATATCATATATTTCTCCTATAGTATTTTAAAAATATTATAATCTCCCTTTTCCTCATGTGGATTTGGCTAAGATCAAGGAGTGGATAAGCAACCATGATTTGGATTCTATCCTTAGACCTTGGCTGCACCAAGGCCCTCACATCTTCAAAGATTTTGAGGGTGAAATCCCAGTAATCCAATTCAAGGAGGGAATTAAGGTAATAATGACCTTATTTAACTAAGTCTTTGTATCCCTCTCAACCACTTATGTGAATAAAATTTGGGTCTCATTTATCCATTTCATGGTGGAACAAAAGCTTACCCCTCCAATTGGAGATTTAATTAGTGTCTTCCTCACCAAGATATTCACTACCATAAAAAGGAAGACCTCTAAGTAGTTTTATATGATGTCATACCTATTAGATGCCCTTCTTTCCTTAATCACATTCCCTAGGATTAGGAATTGGACCCTAAATGGCAAGACCACCATTTCACACCATTATTCCAAATTGCATATCTTCAAGTATAAGAATCACATGTAGTTTATTTGGGACTGTGTGTATCCAACCACATTTGAGACCATCACCGATGTTCCCATGCCTAGGGTCCACCCCCTAATCAAGAACTATATTGAATTAATGGGTGACATTTGGTATTACCCTAACTACACAATTATCAAGATCAAAGGAATCATGTCCTAACAAGTTTACCTTATAGGTTACCAATGTATGTTCCTAACAAGTTTGTTGAGCAAGAAATCACTCCCATTTCCTACATGGCATTGATGGTACTTATAAAGAAAATAATAAAGTTCTTTTAAACCCCTTCCCCCTGATCATTAGAAGGACCATACTACAAGACTGGAAACAAGTTGAGACCATGGCCAGATATAAGATGAACTTAAGATGTGGGATCTTAAGGGTATAGTGTCTAGCCACTTGAAGGAAAATAAGCTCCCAAAACCTAAATATGTACATCAAATTGGTGTTCATGACACCATTTATATCAAAGTTGAGAATTATGAAGAAGTACTGGCCAGGATTCAAGGCCACAACATTAAACTTGAACATAGGTTAACCAGAGATAATAATCCCTCAAGTGAAGCTTGGAAATTGCATCTTTTGCAGTACCATTTATTACCTGGTCCATATGGGATAGCTTAAGATCAACCCCAATTAGAACAACCATAGCCACAACCTCAGGTCCAACCATAACAAAATCAAGATGATCAAGGCAAGGGCAAGGAGAAATTGGGAGAAGTAAGATTAAAAGAGAGACCTAGGGAGGGACCCTCAACTTCAACACCATCTTAAAGGCCACCTTCCCTAATTCAATACATAGACATGATAGCCTTGAAACTAGAAGAGACACTTGAGAGTGCCCTCAAAGATCTCACAGAGGCCTATGACTTAGATAGGGAGGTGGAGCCCCAAGAAGATGAATGAAAATAGCTTGTCCTTATGGCACCCTAGGAGAAAAGGAAGGTAAAGTTAGTATTGGTTCCTATAAGACTAATAAATATGCCAAAATTGACCTTATCTTACCCCAAAATTGAGGTAAATTTGTTCAATTATGAATTCCCTGTTCATGGACCAGTCATTCCTGACTGGTTAATTTATGGGAAACTACAAAAGATTTCCTCCCTTTCCTACTCATGGGTTATGACAAGGGTTGCTGACATCATAGTACATCATGACATGAAACCATGGATTAGAGCCATAGTAAAAGAGCAAGAAGAATGAAGAATTGTGGTCACCCAAAGACTAGAAAATAAAAGGATGGATGCTCTGGGAGCACCTAGTAGCTTAGGTGTGGAGGTCCCAAAACTTCCCAAGTTTAAGGATCCAGTTACTACCATCTATTTCAACCCTAAAAGAGCTAGGTTGGAGAGAAAAACAACAAGGATAGCTATGGTTGGAATAGAAAAAATCACTTATCATAAGGTGGAACCCTTTGTGCAATTAACCCCAGTGGGAGGCCAATATCTTGGTGAACCTACAATTCATGATGAGGATGTGTAAAGTCTAATTGAGGCCCAGTCTACATAGGCTAAATTTGGAGTCCAAGGCTTGAAGTAGAGGATCCTAAATTTGCAAAAGGAAAAATAAAACTTGTAGACATAAGTAATTTTATTAGTGCTTGAGTCAATGACCAAGATTCTTGTTGAGTCATTCTATGACATGTTTGAAGCCCTCAAGTCAATGAATCTGAGGCAAAATGCATTAGAGGGGTAGTGTGCATTGGTCAAAATCATGGTCACCCAATGGCAATTATTAAAATACAAATTTTCCCAACTTCTCAATATTTGAGAAAGGAAACATATCCCAAGATTCAAGACCATTAGTTTGGGGCATTTGAGTATAATTAAGGGGATTATGATTGAAATTTTTTAAAGTTTAAGTGCATGGCATAATGGTCTAATAAGGAACTAATTTCAATAATTAAACAACTTTTTGGGACCATGCTTATAGAGCCTACACAACCTAATGCCCTTGGAATCATAAGTGATGGGAAATTTAAGCATAGGGATACTTTGGTAACCCAAGAAATCAAAGGGAAAAGTTAAGGCAAATCTGGGGTTGATAATAGTAAAATCCTAGACATGATATTCAATGCATGAGAAAGGATAAATGAAGCTAAGAGCATTAGAAAAGCCATGGCTAGGAACGACAAAGAATTTTATGACTTGGTGGATCAAGAGGAAGAGCAGATCCTAAAGCCTATTATGGATCTAGAGATAATTGATGAGTAGTATTCAAAAGCCATGAGCATCCTCCAATAACCTAAAATAGAGGGCCCACTGGCAAATTAAGCAATATTCTATTTTTTAAAGTTTTTTAAAGTTTTCAAATAGAATATTCATCCATTGTAAAGGCATATGCTAGTTTGTTATCATATTTGCCTCTAGGTCAATATGATTGTGAAAATCACATGTATTTTAGAGATTAAAAATATAGTTATCCTTATCTTTGTACACCTATATTTTGTAACTGACTGGTATACTACCTGATCTTTCTATAAAGGCATGTATTACCATTTGTAAAAGGGAGAGATTTATGAGCAACTTTATACAATTTAGAGCAATTAAATAATCAATCGAATTCTACAAGGATTGTCTATGTTTGATTTGTTAATTTTCATTTTAGCTTTTCTCTCAATTTCTAGTTAAGGTCTTAAATTTTAATGGTGTCTTGGAATTCTGAGTTGTATCCTTATAATCACAGGGTTTCTATTTTGTGCAACTTGTTAGATTAGCTAAAAGATCTTTGGTTCTCCTTCATTTTTATGTTACTTTGTTTTCAGATGTGCATATGCTATGTGATAATGGTAGTAAATCCTTAAAGAAGAACTAGTTCTTACTTGTGATTCTTCACACTATCCTTTGAAATTGGCATGGTATTTAGTGGAATTCGAGCTTAGGCTATTTTACATTATATATTAGTTTGAATGTAGACTTAGTTTAAATTGATGCTTTGTCATAATGTTTAAGGCTAAAATTGGTAATCACTCTTTTCTTTTTTGTCTTACCCTTCTCTTTTCTCCTTTTTACCCCAATATCACTTTAATTTTAAATTCATTATAAATATCCACTTAGATTATCTTGTAGCTTAAATCTGGAGTGTAATTCACTAAGTATTAGCATAGATTCTTAACAATTCATGATGAATGGACCAAGGTGGCTCCCAACCACAAAATTATATAAATATTGTGTAACAGTTTATCTTGCTCTGCTACTATTTCACCATAGGTTACTAGACTACCGAAACCTCCAACCCATGCCTTGAATTTTCCAAATTCTAAAATGAGAGTGTTCTTTAAAAACTAAGATCACATGTGGTTCATTTAAAAGCATCAACACCATCTTACTCACTTATAGATATAAAATTCATGAACTCAGCATCCCTTTTTATTGTAAAACTTCTTCTAAGAGCATGTGCATAGAATAGGAGCTAAAAATCTCTATGATATAATTATTGTTCTAAAAATGAAAATGTGGGATTTACTTTGTGTCCACCCCAAGCATTGAAAATTTATTGCCTCTTCATGATGTAAGGAATGATAAATCCCATTTGTAGTGACTCGTCATGTTATTATAATAAATAATAAATTTTACATGATACTTCCTAATTCTTCTTACATGCCAAGTGCAAGAGATGGAAAACTCAATAGTGACATTTACCTTGATCCTCACCAAACCATCTAGATCACATATGCAAAAATGAACTTGGACTTGAATCAAAGAATATATATGGTCACCACTACAAATTATGTTCTTGACCTCAATACACATATTATAATACTTCCTAGGAGCATGCTTATCATCTGAATTGATGAATAAGCATCAACTCACGTAAATTTTGTATATGGTAGTCAAACGTTTGTAAGATTCATGTTTCAATGAAAATTGTAAAAGGTATGAAGCTATTTTTACCCCATGTAAATGTTAAATAAATTCACATATATCTAGATGGAGGATATTCAACATAGGAAGTTAGTATAGTAATAAGTCATAAAGTTGTTAAATAAAATTGAGATATTTTAGAGCAAGTTTAGATAAAAGATAAATTTCATTCCATTAAGAAATTGTTTAAGATAGTATAAATATAAGGAGGGAGGAAAATGGATAAGGAAGATAAATAAAAAGGTTGAAGGAGTTTCAAAAGTGTGAAAAATAGGTGAGAATGATTGTAAGTATAATATGAAGAAAATCAATAATTAAGTCTTTTTCTTCAAGTTATAAGTGAATTTTGCATATATTCCATCTTGTAAGTATTGAATTTGGATAATATATTAATATTGAAATAGATGTGTATGGATGGGTTTGTAATAGTACATGAAAATCCATATGTGTATAATATAAACCAAATAATGATGGGCTTTTGGTAATGTTTTCATTCTTGTCTCAAATTCTACAAAGGTATTTTGTTATGAATAACCTATTGATGAGGATTCATTCAAATCAAAGAGGTCTAAAATTTTATATTTGATGATTTAGTTAGATGAGTAAACAATAATTTATAATCTATTTTGATATTAAATCACACTTGACACAATTTGCCATAGTAATATTCTGTATTGGAATAAAGTATCGAGTTTACATACAAAATGAGTCATGATGGAAATTAAATTTGTATGGATAGAAATGCATCACCTTTAAATAAATTTAGTTAAGGAAAGATTTATACAAACCTATTGTTAAAGTTTTATGACAGACAAGTTTTAAGGATTATATGTCGAAGGTCATAAAATTGGTTAATAGAGATAAAGTCCATTAAGAAGAGAACATGAATTGTATTAGGTGAGTTGATCTACAAATAAGAATATTATCTTCTTATTTTTAGTATTGATAATCTAATGAAGCTTGGATAATGATGTAAATACATGATAGTCTAAAAGAGTGGATGATTCCTAAAAATATTGAAAGAGTCTTTGAAATTATTTGGAGTTCAAATTAGATAAAGAAGGATCTTAGGTCTATCAGTTCAAACTTAACATGTCACAGGCAAAATAACATAAAAATTTTGATGATTTAGATAGAACTTGAATCATAAATGTTATGTTATTATATATAGACCTATGTGATCTATTGGAAACCTGAGAAAATTCTTAAATTAATCATTTTAGCTATTTTGAGTTATCATTATTTATAGAATGATGACAGTCTAAAGAAAGCTTGCTTCTGAGATTGTTAAGACTTAGATTAGGTTTATCTTGTTAAAAGGATGTCATGATGATACAAAGGAATTTTAATATTCTATAGATACAAACTCTCGGTCTGAGGTATTATGATGGGTGATAAAGTTATACAAAGGTTTGGGTAATAAATAAATTTTTAATAAGAGAGATTGCAGACCTAAGTAACTAAATAAGTACAAATAAGAATTGGTCATATTGAAGACACATATAGATGGTGAAAGAGACCTAAAATTTTGTCTAGACTTAATCAAATATAATTCAATCAAGTATAAAAATATGAGTCTCAAATACATGGGAGATTTTTATTGATCCTAAGATTTGTTATCAAGTGGTATCAGAGTTGGTTGCTCTATAAAAAAAGGTATGATGTTTGCATAGAGTTGTTTGCATCTACCAAGTAAATGTTGGAATTATAGGAAGCTTAATAAGTTTGAATGAAAGTTTAGATCCAAGTAAGAGAGTTATTTAAAAAGGGTATGAAATTTTTTTAGTAAAATTCTATTGAAATTTACAAGTGCAGTGATAAAAGTTTTGCAGGGTTCAAGGCAGTCAAAGCCAAGGAAGGCTTGAAGAGAAAAAGAGCTAGTGAAGCTCAAAGAGGAAGAGCATAAGGGACAATCAAAGGGTAAATCCAAGGAGGATACTTGGATAAGATTCCAAAATAATAAGGTGAGATAGATTTAGGTGAGGCAAAGATGGAGCAAGAAGACTTGCTTGCAAAGGTAAAGTTATTGATAGAGGAAATACAAAAATTCAAGAACTAGATAAGAAAGAAGCATGACATAAAAGATAAGAAAATAGAGGAAAATTTCCAAAAAGAAATGGAAGATATAAAGTGGAGGATCACTTTGATAAGGCTCATGATTGAGAGCAAGAAGGACCCATGAAATGGATTGTTGATGAAAAAGAAAGTAAGATGGCCAATTAAGCAAATAGGAGAAATAAATATAAGGCAAAAACTAATAATTTTCTTGAATAAAAAACATAGAAACTTAAGAGAATCACAATATGTTACATCCTAATTCTTCTCTAGACTCATCAATCTATTAATTTCTATATTTTATGATTAATGATTGGTTAGATTATTATGTTAGGTAGTTAGGTTTGTAATATGTTGATTTGTGGATAGTTATATATTACTTATTATCTTGGTCATTAACTTATTTTTTATCTATTCATATTTTGTTATGGTAAATTATGATCATGATTGTTCATTTTATTCATTTACAACAATTTATTATGGATTATTTTTTATATAGTCTAACTATCATTTATTGCATTGAGGTGGATGTAGGATAGAGTCCACCATACAAAATATAACTAAGGGAGGGTATCATTGGATAGGATGGATTAGATGGAGATGATTGGGGGATGAGAGAATGAGGCTAAAAACCCTACACATACCACATATCTTAGCATATTGATTTTTGTTTGTTGATTGTTTGATATTCACTATTCACAGCATGCATTATACTACTAATGTGTTTCCTTGCCTTATATTTTTTCATTGATTGGTAATGCTTGATTATAATAATTGTCACCTATAATCAGATAGAATGTGACAACAATGAAGAATGCAATTTCTAAACCACTATCATACTACCCCAAGATACTGCTTCTTTGTGAAATACTGGATCAACTACTAAAACTTCATCTAAATCCCCTCTCTAAGGGTGCCTAAAATACCAATAGATCATAACCAAGGTCAAAATTGGTGGGTAAGGGAGGATATACAAATTTGATCAATTAGGGAAGGTGCAATACATAGTATGATATAAGGAAGGTGATATTATAATACAATATAAATGATCCTGATAGATAATACATCAGGTTTCTCAAGTGAAACATTACTTGAGGTGTATTATGTTCATGGGATCATCAATTTCATCTTATTATAGTGTAGTTAACATATAATCTCTAGAGCCATAATTAGCAATAATGATGTAAGGACTTATCCAATTAGGCTTGAACTTGTTTTTCTTTTTTTTCTCAGTCATGGTGTTCTTCTAGTTTTATTTGAGGACAAGATCACCAAGCTTGGACTATGTGTTTGCCACACTAGTTATACTACCCACATAGCTAGTTTTGATATGCTTGAAGGTTTTTTATAGTGGTCATAAATTTTTTGTCTAGTAATTCCAACTCTTGCAGACAAGCTACTCTGTAATCATCATCATCAAGGATATGATTCAATGAGATATACAAAGAAGGCAACTCAACCTCAATGGGAAGAATGGACTCGATGACATATACAAGGGAATATGGTGTGGCTTATATTGGAGTATGGTAATTAATATGGTAAGCCTAGAGGGCATGGAATATTTGTAGGTGCCATTCATGGCTAGCATCATTGACAATATTCTTAAGAATATTGATAATGGTCTTGTTAGATGCCTATAACTAGCCATTACCCTGTAGGTAATATGCAGTATAAAAATGTTGGGTGATGTTAAACTTGGCACAAAGTGCTTTGACACCCTTATTCTTAAATGATCAGCCATTATCAGATATAATGTCAGATGAGATACCATTGAGACAAATGAAATGGCTGAAGATGAATTTAGAAATTTATTTTTTTGTCATGTAAGTGAGGGGTATAGATTCAACCTACTTAGTGAAATACTCAGTGGAGGTAAGGATATGTTTATGGTTATCTAAGGAGGTAGGGTTAATCTTCCCAATGAAATAAAATCCCCACATTAAAAATGACCATGGTTTAGTCATTAGTTTATGTTAATCCCCTATTTTGATAAGTGTGGGATTCATGCTAGCATGATGAACACCTCAGTATAAGGCAATCACTTGGCATGATGATTTTTATTTTAGGATCTTAGTGTAATTTGGAGGATATAGTGCACACCTTATGCTAGCTAGTAGGTAATTAATCATTTCTAAGAATCATAGGGCATCTTCTAGGTTAGATGATATGTGGTAACTATAGCGTCAATATTGTAAAGTGATGTATCTAATGGAATGATCACCAAGGATCTAGTAAGGTACTTCATGTGCACTCTCCACCCTAGACAAAAATGTTCTTGTAGGTTATGAAATAAGATCAAACTAGTGAAGCAAAGAGACATGAATTGATGCAACGAAGCTTTAGAGAATTGGTTCTACATGCATTGTGATAGCCCCCATTAGTATTAGATATAGCTCAGATGCCATGAAGGCTCCATTTATAGTACCCAAGATCATATGTGAGCCTCTAGGTCTTTAAGTATTTTGAGTTAAGAATATAATCTATTTCTAAGTGTAATGGACACTATTTTATATTTGAACTTTGATTAATCAAGAAGGTTATTGCATATCATACAATTTTTTTGGTTTATGTTTCATTGGTGTTGATATCTAAATGTGCAATGGTTATAATGTTATAAGTTCCATACATTTACATTAAGAGTGTTTTTTACAAGCTTCTAGTTTATGATGTTAAAGACATCCTTATAATATTAATGACATCGACATATCTTATATAAATAGCCTAAATGTAGAGAGAACCTACACCAAATGTCCTTACTCTTGCCAAGAAGTGCTAAACTAAGTATTAATACTTAAAGTAAGAGTAGTCCTTAAACCCTTCAAAGTGCCTATATGACTTTAGGCTTAGTCTAACTGAATCTTGCACCCTTATGAATCTATAACTAGGCCCCTTAAAGGCTTATGCCTATAAGCCACTAAGCATAATCCATCAAAGGCATGCACTAATGAAATCTATTAAAGCCTTTCTCTCAAATGTCTAAGTCCCATAATTGATGCCTTATTCCATGGCACAACTAACCAACATGGGCCCTAATTCTTTCTTTACTATGCTTCAGGTGAGTGCATAAGGCATGTGCTTTATGTGAATTAATGCCAATGTAGTCAAGTGTTGAATGTTCAGCACATAAAGACAACCTCATGTTTTCATCTAGTTGTAATGAGTCTAGAACTGACTAAGACAACCTTGCACCCCTTGATAAGTAATTTTCTATAATATTTTAGCTCCATTGACAAGACCCATGTTGAATTTTTTTATTACAATGGTGCGAGAAAATGATGCTCTAACTCTCCCTAGAAAACATTAAATGATGGTTTCAATAGGTGGAAGATATATTTTCACTAAAGCATCTAACCTATATAAGACAAAATCCAAGAAAGTGGGTTTATAACAACTTGTATGATGCTCTGTATGAGGTCTTTTTTTTTTAATTTCTTGAGAATGTGTAGCAGTGGTTGGATGTATATTCAACCCATATAAAGAGTTATAGATAGTGTTATGAGTGGACAAAGGAGCTCTTAAAGAGGCTCAAGACCCTATATGCCACTTGGACTAGAGTAGTAGATAAATGGTAGCAAGGAGCATTAAATAGTTGTATGCTTGAGTTCATAGTTTTAACATACTCATGCCCTAAGGAAGTAGAGTACCAATTTTTTAATGAACTGTTAGGCATGTTTGTAAATTATTTTGATGCAGAGCTCAAAAATTTAATGGTGGATTATGCCTTTGAAACTTTAGGAATGGAAGGCTAAAATCATTTTGTGTATTAGTAGTGCAAAGGGGGAAAAGGGGATGTGTAAGTGAAGCATAATAGAAGGGGATGACCAGATTAACACTTGAGAGATCAAAATATAGACCTATAATAAGAGATGGTGTAGGCTGATGAAATATATGGAACCTAAAAGTGTTGAGAAAACCCATAGCGAGTGGGAAGGGCATGGGGAATGATATCTTGAAATATAATAGTTTATGGAGTAGATATATGATGAAGTGATGGATTGAGCTCAATAGTTGATGAGTGTAGAATACGTTAGGTTCCTACAAGACTTGGTGACTTAAGATACACTTAATGTGCCTAGCCCCTTTAAATTTATAGTGCACACTCATGCACTAGATCCCTCACTTGAAGAAAGCATAAGAGTGATAATTGACTCTATTATCGACATAAATTTTAGATGATTTGAAAATTTGGAGTGGAATTTTATGATTGAATAAACTATTCCTTACAAGGAGGTGAGTGAAACTAGCTCTAAACCACTAGGCATTATCTCTTAATCAAAAAATTTGAGTGCAAGCATACCATCATAGCCAATGTTAGCATCTTGAAGTGGACAATAGCCTATGGGAAGTGGTCTAATGCCACAAGTCAGTAGTATAGTGCCATCATCATCTACAATGCCAATAATAACTACAAGACTAGTGCCTAACTCAATGGTTGGAGGCATTGGAGGTTATCACCAAGACAAACATTAAGGGGATAAGAATCTTAGATGCCAGCTACCCCCCCATAGAAAATATATTATGAGATGGCCATGCACTTGATATAATATTTTGGCATGGAAAATGCCATAGAGCATGTGCTAAAATGTGAACTACAATAGTGTACATGGGGAATAACATAGTCAAAGCACAAGGTAACCTAATTTGTAACCACTATGCTTGATTATGTCCATAACTGGTATAAGAAAACTGACCCTAACTATGCTATGGTAGATTATGACACCATAAAGGAGGCATTCCTTAAGGAATTTGACATATCAAAGTTTGAATAGTAGAGCATCACCACACTGAAAGAGATAACTCAAGGACTCTTATAAATCATGTGCCTATACAACGCAAGATTCAAGGCTCTCCTTTTGAATATACCTTATGACATACACCCTTCCTAGCATGTGTATGGTTCATTGGAGGGTTGTTAGTACCATTCCAAAGAGATATTTCCATGAAAACATTTACAGACCCTCATGAAGCATTTGAAGATGTACTCAGAGCTGAGGTAGTTGGAAGTGCAAATACTAGGATCAGTCTATTCATGGAGGTGTAGATTGCATCCATGTCATTTCAACTCCAAAATATTATCACTAATTCATCATAATATTCTCAAAATAGATTATGGTGTACCGATTGTGAAGCAGAAGGCCATAACAGGAATAACTACCCTTAAAGGAATGTGTGCACATTGCTTCTAATTTATGAAGTTTGTTAAGAGGTGCATGATTTTCATAACTACCCTTTATTTCAACATGCCAACCAGGTCAACACAACCATCTATTATTGATTGTGTGATGCCTACACTCATACCATAAATAATTTCCAAGTGATTGATAAGATACATGAGAACATGGAGAGAGGTGTAAGGCAGGCCATTGCAGTAGTCAGAGGGTAGGCTAACCAAGGAAATGAAGGTTATGGCTAGGAAAACATAGGGTTTAGAATATAATGAGGAACTAAATGGTGAGGTGGAGGATGTAGTGATATAAGGTTCCCACCCCAATCATGTTATAAGTATGGCTTGATAGAGCACTATCAGTGTGATTTCCCTACACATCCCACATGTGGATATTGTTGAGGGACCCGTAAGGTCAAGGAATGCCCAAACTTGTAAAAACATTTAACCCAAGGTATACCTAGCATAGACAAGGGTATAATAATGATTAGGCATGAGACAAAAATGGATAAGTGAACTCTAAAGGTGCAACCAACCCATGCAAAGATAGTTAAGGTGTAGGCAACTACTCATAGTGAATTCATAACTCAGTCACCAATTACACTAATATTTGAGTTGCATTTATAATATGGGGATAAGAGTTACAGAGAGTGCATAATACAACCTAAATATAAAACTACATCTTACCCAAACCCATCATTCTAAAAATATGTATTGCATCAAGCCATGAGTGTAATTTAAAACCTGTAAGGAGAGATCTAATTGGCTCAAGATATAAAAGTGTATGTTGATGCCTATCAAAATAAGCAAGATAGCCAGAAGGTGGAGACACAAGAATTAATAGAGATCATGTGCCTCCTACAGATAGAAGGAATGATGCCCCTGTTAAAAAACTTGCTCTTGGAGTATGTGGGGTAAAATCTATTAGAAGTCACTACACCATACATGGAATAGGTGTGAAAAGTTAGGCATACATAAAATGCATAATACAAAACACTTGGATTGTTTGAAGCCAATTTCCAAGAGTGATCATACCTTTCTTTCTAAAATGTAGGGTTACACTACCTATTTGAGTTTAGCTTATTACCTTTAAAAAATCTAAGTATTTTATATTAAACTTAAAATTCAATCTTTCAAATCTTAGATCCTAAACTAATCAAGTCTATGCCAAGATACAATAAGGGTATGACCAATGATTGGTAGATTAAGATAAGGTGGTGATGGGAAATAATATAAAATTATGTACAAGATACAATATGGCAAGGATGTACAAGAGTGGGTATGACTAGACAAGATGGGAGATAGGATAGGACCTAGACAAGGATATATAAATATTATATGTATAATGGGATGATGACTAAGATGTTGATTAAGATATGTATAAAAGGGAGGATGGGATAGATATGTACAAGGTGATATGTAAAAATGACCTAGATAGGTATGGATAGGTAAAATGTTGACTCGGCTCACAAACAACACAGGTTTAACACAACACACACCCAAGCAAGCAATCCAAAACCTATGATTAGTAAAGAATGCCATTATTGATGGATGGTATATATGTGAGGTCCTTATAGACATAGGCATCAAGGTCAACATCTTGACCAAGAATGCATGGGAGAAAATGGGTAGGCCAACCTTGAGGCTTTCCCCTCATGTACTTTTTATGGCCATCAAGACTTGAGTGTATCCCATCAAAATTTGAAGATCATAGTTATAGACATCATGGGAAATGAATTTTTCATTAAATTTGAGGTGATCGAGTTGGTATAATAAGATAACGACCTAGTGATTTTCAAAAGGTGATGGTGTTATACGAATAATGTATGTATGCACTTCAAGAAGCACTACATGACATTCAAGAATGGAAAGGAAAGGGTAGTTATACCCCTCTCATGAGACCAAGGACTCCCCTATGTCAAGAGTATGGAATTTAAGGATGAGATCAACCACATATATAACATTATGGTACAAGGCACTGAGATACTAAACCCTAATGATTAAGGAGTGATTTCTTAAGAAGATGGGTAATCAACATCAAACACCACCGATCTTTATTATGACCATTGGGTCAAGGAAGCCTATGAGAAAACTGGTCAAAAGTGCTAATTGGTATGCACAAAGGCACTAAAACCAATAAAGATAAGTTGGGTCCAAATTGACCACACTTCTAAAAGGCAAGTCCCTTGCACCAAGAAGAAGGGAAAAAGAATGTTTCACCTTAGTAAGGGAAAACTTGTAGCACTCCCAATATATGTATTGAGTAATCCAGTAGAAGACTATGTTTCAGACCTTGAATCATGCATCCCAAAAGAAGTGGATAGGATGGGTACACTATTATATACATTAAAGATAAATGTCACTCATTAGTGGGAAATACAAAAGCCTAGCTTGCCAACTTGGCAAGATGTGAAGGCAGCCACTTGCACTAGATTTAAGAAGAGAAATGAGGACCTAGACATCTTTTCCTACTCTAGCAACTCTGACCCTATAGTGCATATGCACTTATGTGAAGAAACATAAGCTATATATGGTGAGAATACCTCAAGGAATCTATGGGTGCATGCATTCTATAAGATCTCAAAGACATGGGTGTAAACTTGATACATTTTCAATGAGACACATCATGAGACAACTAATTAGGATTCACTCAATGAGCAGTTTGTTCACACCTATTTTTCTTCAAAAAATCTCAAACTGATCGAGCCACTATAGATAGTTCTAAGGTTAGTGTTTGAGGACACTGCAATATTGGAAGAACACCTAAAAGACATGTTTGGTGAAAATGGGTTGGCACTATCGACATTCTTTGAAGAGTAAACCCTCAATAGTGACTCTAGTAATGAGGATGATGAAACATGAAAGGTGTGTAACTAGACAAACCTAACAAGAAAAATAAAGCTAGTATGTCAAGTTGAGTATAGTGCTTCAAAGGAAGAAAACCGTACTCACCTTTACATAGAAATAACTAAGGGTACTATGCAAGTCAAGGATTTTCATCAGGAGAAGAATGAACCCTACCGCACACCTCTAAAAATGATAAAGGTAGATATCAACTTAAAAAGGGAACCAAAGATTACTACTTTGGGTGCCTATTGGTCTGATGCAAAATTGGTGCACATTATGAACCTCCTGAAATAATTCCAAGATTTTTTCCCTAGAAACTATAGAAACATGATGACACACACCCATCCCTTAGAAATATGAGCATCAAGCTAGTCAATAGCATGAGACCTATTTGAAATTGACCTTAAAGGATGAATCCCAATCTTCATGCCAAGGTCAAAATAGAGATTGATGGTATGCTAGTCATAGGAATCATTTACCCTATGCAATAATCTAAATGGGTTAGCCACATGGTTCTCAGTATCAATAAGGATGGGTGCATTCAAATTTGTGTTAACTATAGATTATTGAATGTTACCTGCATAACTGACCCATTTCTAAATCCATTTACTGATGAAGTTTTGGGTGGTGTAATAGGCTATAAAATATATAATTTCATTGATGGGTTATTAGGATACCATCAAGTCTAGATTGAGGAGGAAGACAATCCCAAAACTAAATTTGTGATATAATAGGATTGTTTTGCATACAATGTGATGTCCTTTAGAATCAAGAATGTGCCAACCATATTCTCCCAAGTGGTGATCACCACTTTCAAGGACTTCATTCACAAGTTCCTTCAAGTTTACTTAGATGATTGGACTGTGTATGGGTTGGTGAAGGATCACTATGACAAACTTGTACCTAATGTTTTAGAGGTGTAGATAGTTATAAATCTCTTTTAACCTCAAGAAGTGTGTCTTCATGACACCATTAGGCACTTTTCTTGGGCACATCATCTATAAGGATGGTCTTCTCATTGATCTAGTGAATATTGCCATCATCCTTCATCTTTAGACCCCATCAACATAGTAGGATGTTCACACCTTTCTTGGACACTATGGATACTATATAAAGTTCATAAGGAACTATGCAAAGATTGTGGCATCTCTAGAAGAGCTCTTACATAAGGATGACCCATTCTATTAGGGTGAAGTACAAGAAAATACATTTGAGACATTGAATCTCAAACTAAAGACTACAACAACATTACAATTTCTTGATTGGATGACTCTATTCCACATCCATGTCGATGAATTTGGTTCTATAATTGGTGTCATTCTAGTGCAACTAGGCAAAGGCAAAATGGATCATCCCATTTCTTTTTCAAGTAGAAAATTAACCAAGGTAGAACATAACTACACCATAACTAAGTGAGAGGTGTTTGCCATGGTCTATGCCTTGAAAATTTTAATGTAATATTTATTGGAGACCCCATTCATCTTATTTACTAATCATGAGGTGCTTAAGTACCAGGTGAACAAGCCCATTCTCCACAGGTAGATCTATAGATGAATAGTTTTGTTTCAATAGTTCCAATTCTCTATGGTACTCAAACTTGGGAAATAAAACTTGGGCCGAGACCATCTATCCCAGATTAACTCTAGTGATGTAATAGTGCCTATAGAAGATGATATACCTGATATGTAGCTTTATAGGGTCCAGTGCATCCTGAAAGACTTGGAAGAGATCATTACATTCCTAAAATCTAGATCTATGCCCTAGACTATGACAACCAAAGAGAAGTAGCTCATAGTTTTCACTACCCATTTTCAACTTATTGGATGGGAATTGTACAAGTTGAGCCAAGATGAGGTCCTATAATGATTTATTAGATCACAAATGGGAATCAATCTTATAAGAGGCACACAAGGGGATTGTTGGAGGCCATTGCATTGGAGACACTACGATGCACAAGGTGTTGTAGTCAGGCTTATGGTGGCCATCTCTCTTTTAGGATGCAAAAGAGTGCACCAAGGCATATGACATCTACCAATGCATAGGAAAACCAAACCATTAGGATGAGATGCCTCTCATTCCCATTCTTACCTAGGCACCATTTAAAAAATGGGCCATTGAATTTATTGGGCTTATTACTCCTATTGTGAGGTGTATAGGCACATGATACATTCTGATAACCACATATTACTTCACAAAGTGGGTCAAAGTTGTATTAAACAAATATAACATAGATACTACTATAGTAAGGTTCATCTATGAGAACATCATTAGTCGTTATGAGTACCCTCTTAGCCTAACTAGTAATTATGGTGTACACTTCATCAATAAAACTATGCATATCTTACTGATTGAATACGTGGTGGCACATCATAAGATAATACCTTATCATCCCTAATATAATGATATAAATGAGGAATTTAATAAGATATTAGGGATGTGCCTCACAAATATATGCAAATTTGGTAACAAATATTCGGATGATTGAGTGTTAGTAGTATTGTGGGCCTATTGTACTACAAATAAGTACCTAAATAAAACAATACCATTTCAACTTGTGTTTGGTGTAGGTTGTTTTAATGATGGAATTCATAGTGCCCTCACTATGTATTATGTGTATTGGTCATTTAGATGACCAAGAGTCATTGAGCACATGATTAGAATACTTAGAGTTCATAGACAAGACATGCACCCAAGCAAGATGGATCAGTAAGTAGAGAAGGCATTTCAGAAGCTATGACAAGTTGTAATGAACCTTACTGCATTAGTCATGTTATATGATTTTAGTACCTTAAGCACCTAGGCAAGTTGTAGATTAGATGGATGTGACCTTACATCATCCATAACATATTGAAGACTATTGCATGCAAGTTATGCATATTAACGGGTAAAATGCTCCCTAAGCATTTTAATGGCAACAAATTGAAACCTTATAGTCTCCCTAAGAATTTTAGTGGCAATTTATTGAAGCCTTATAGTCAATATAATTGTGTTTTTACTATTATAGATCGACTTCTTGATCATAATTTAGTTATGTTATGCTGACCAGAATAAAATTTGGTGTAAGCCAAATCTTTGCTAATGTTTTTATTGTTTGTGTTGAGTGAATAAACATGGTGCTTTCATTCCTATATAATAACTCTTCTAACACTTACATGTATAACTCCAATTGGGTGAGTTGAGCACAAATGCTTTATAAGAACCTGAGGCCAAACATCTAAGTTTTTGGGTGCATGGAATTTTCCAAACTTAAAAGGATATGAAGACAAGTTGACAAAGGAAGGGTGCATAAGATGTTAGTGCAGAAGAAACCAAGAGAGAGAAAAAAATTGGAGGACTAGTGTAGGAATTTTTATGGGGTAGGGGAAGGCCAAAGTAATAATAGACAAAAACACAAAGAAATCAACCAAGAAAAGGAAGTGTGCTTGGAAGGAAGCACAGCTAGAAGAAGAGATGGAATCGAGGAGGCTAATTCATGTGCATATGAAGTGTTGTGCCCAAGTTACCATAAGAAGGGTGAAGTTTTCACCAAAGTGAATGAAGTACAGGAGGAAGATCATCAAGACAACTAAAACCTACCCAATGGTTTGTGGGAAGTGACCATTTTAATCACTTGTCACTTCATCAAATAATTTTTTTAAGAGAATTTAATGAATGTGATGGTGGAGGCACAAATATCTACAATGAATGAAAATGTGGTGGCAAATTTTTGTAGATTTTTTAGTTTTAGTGGATTTAAATAAATTGATCCACCACCATGCCATTACTCATTGATCATTAATAAGGTAGCTAAAATTAAGGTATAAAGAAGTAAATGATAGACTGAAATAGGTTAAAAACCTTGTGTAAAATTTGAACCCAAATGCAAAGCCAAATATAAAATCCAAACCAGACCTAAATGAGAAAACACTACTAAAGTGAAATTTAATAGCACCCATAGACACCAAATGAGAATGGTTAAAAATAGAAAGAGATTGTATTTTAGTTGATATTGGAATGGACGTGTGTGGAGAGAGAATTACAAAAGAACCAAGTAGTAAAAATTATGAGTGTCATTGAGGCCACCATTAATGACAAACAAATCTCAAGAGCCAAAGTCATAGTTATAGACCCCATAACTGTGAATAAGCATGAAGAAATATTAAGGGCTTTAGAAATATCAATTGATCTCACTTTAATAGTAGCTGATTCAAAATGGGAAAGAAGAGGTTAAGCTCAGTTCCACCATAGGTATTAAAGGATTCTAAGAAATTGAAGATGGTAGAATAAATAGCCACTATAAATAAAAAGGTGTAATTGGTAGAAAAGTTTAGCATCACTGAGATGAACCTTGAGGCAAGCACAAAGCTTTCATATAGAGAAATGCAATTTGCCCCTAAGGTCAAAGTGGGGAGACATGGATATACTTTGTAAACGTGTACAAGTTGAATGAGTACAACCATCTCACATCGATCAATGTGTAATATCTTAAGTAATATTGTGTGGTTGACACAGGAATGAAGATGAAGGTGGGTGTGGTGATATTTGACATCTCAATTTGAGTCAAGCTAAAAACCACCATCATGACCTAGTTATATGAGCTACCAATTTTTTACAAGCCAAAATAAATAGTGTAATTCCTCCTCTCGTGCATCCATGGTGATCTCTTTTACTTCATAGGAAGGCACATACTGATATCGACATGCCTCATCAATAAGATCATAGGTCTCCCAAGTGTAGGGATGGACATTTTATAGATGATGGAGGATGATGCAGAGGTGGAGAGGGTTATAAAACTCTTATGTTGCTACAAGGTAGGGTTTGCATTCCCTATTAAGGACATTCAATACCCTAGCATGAGAAAATTGATGTGCCTCATGAGTTCCAATATTTTCCCTAGTAGATGATGGACTGACATAAGCAAGACATACTTATGCATCACCCACTGCATGATATATGAGGTCAAGTTCAATATTGAAAAAATTATTATTGAATATATGGTAAAGAATACACTAGAATTCCACATGTCATATGAGACCTTTCAATGGGGAACCATGATAATTTTGATTGAGATGGATGAGATTGACGTGCCTAATGGTGATGATGACAATCTATGGATGTTCTTACTGCATAAGGAATCCCTAGCATTGAAGTATCAAGAATTCACTTACCCACATAGATTTTCCCAAAAGTATAAGATAAGAGTGTAGGGTTGGTGTGATTGATACATAGAGGCATTCAAGATTGAATGGTGAATCCTCTAGGATCTCCCCTAGCACATGTTAGGCATGATGAACTTTTCCATCATGTAACATTTCTATGTAGTGCACCTAGCACTCATAGAAGGAACCTATCTAGCTAGCTCAAACTACCTTATGCATTTTTCACTAAATATTTCATAGAGGTGATAAGGAGGATTCCTAATGCATAATAGATGGATATCTTGATGAAGGTCATGGACCAAGAAAAGAGAAGATTGAGGCACTAGTATGTGTGCCTAGGAGAAAAAGCCATAAAGGATGAGGAGGATGACTCTAATCTAATAGACCTCCATCCCCTCCATAAGGAAATAATAATTGGGTGCCTCTTCAATTTTTTTTATGAGATGAATCCACAGAAGAAGGGCATCAACCTTGGAAAAGATGATGATACCTTGTTCTTGATTGGTGATGAAGAAAATCCAACACTGAAGATGTAGTAGAAGTCTCCCTAGAAGAAGTGGGGAGAGACACTTGAGGAAATATAGGAGCACATCAAGTTGAGGGTTGCCTCTAATGAACAAGCTATACCTTCAACTCCCAAAAAGTGCATAACCTTCATGCCAGAGACTGCTTCCTCTAGTAATAAGTAGAAAAAGAAGTCTACTAGACATGTTTCACTCTCTACAATAACTATGGTGGAAATAGAAGAAGAAGAGACCCTCATGCATGGATAGGAAGAAGAGATAGAAGAATAAGAAGGAATAAAGACTTATATCATGCAAGTCAAAGAAGAAAATGAGCCTAGCATCGAGGATGTTCAAAAGGACCTCTAAGGTAGTAGAACCATCATGTTTAAAGAATCATATAAGTTGGTGAGCTCCTCATCCAAAGAAGAACCCTCCACATTTCCTCCATGAATAGATGAGGAGAAGAGAAGTTTTTGGAATAAAATGTGCCATAATGAGGAATGAATTGAGATGGTGCTTATATTTGAGAAGAATAGGAGGGCTTGGAAGGAAATGGGCCTAAGTCAAGCAAATATTAAGCAGGCTAAGGTTGAGGAAGATAAGGCTAAGAATGAAAAGAAGATGAAAAAGGTTCCTATAAGCATGATACCAACCATTAAGAAAGGAAATAAGGTTCCTCGTATCCCTACCGAGAAAGTAGATGAAACTGAACAATAGGCATGCCCAAGTAGTGAAGGGGTGCCTCAAGAAAAGGAAGGTGATACTAGTGCTTTGGAAAATTAAAATGAGATTGAAGAGGAACCTTAGAAGGAATAGGAACAAGGTGAAGCTAGCATAGAGGGTATACTTGGAGATGAGAATTGAGAAACCCCAAGAAGAGGAAGTGGATAAAGGGGAAATTTTCAAGGAAGAACCCCTTGTAAAAAAGGATTCCTTGAAGGAAAGTGCCAAAAAAGAAGTGATATCAGTGAAGAGGACAAAGATCAAATAGAGCTAGCCATCATCAAAAAGGATGATGAAAAATTAATCATTAGAGAAAAGGTGAAAAAGGGGTGGATGGATGAAGACTTATTTATGTTTTACTTCATGCCCTCCAAGGCCACCACATCTAGGATGTGCAAACAACTTGTGTTTTCATTTTATCACTATATGGATGAGCCTCATTTTGAGGCACCTTGAAAGGCCATATTGGGCACAAAAGAACCTAAAGAAGGGCATGACTCCCTCACCATCAACCCTCATGCCATGAACCTATTATGTTTTGGGAATGCACTTATTTGAATGGCCGTTAAAGTTACACATAAAAATATCATCAATAATGGTAGGGCAAAGAAATGGGAAAAACTCTATAAAGATGTTGAAGATGAAGTGCAAGCCATGAAATTCAACCTGAATCAAATATGCAAGTGCATAGAGATAGCCAAACCATCCCTTTTGGTCATCATGGATAATTTAAACCTCTCTAAGGTTGATAAAATATGTGTGTTAGTGGAGCAGATGCTCTCAAGGATGAAACTAAAGTTGATGCAAGAAGAAGAAGATCCCTACACCATAATACAAAAGGATCTTGTTGATAAACTTGAAGAGGTAGATGATCTCTTCACGAAGCTATAGGAGGGCACAAATGTATTCAATGCCATCTTCTTAAGCTTTTCTAAAAAAATGTCATTCATAGATGTGCACCTCAAGTAGGCAAAGGAGAAAAAGGAAAAGTTGATGTCACAAGTGTACTCTACAAGTAGGTCAGAACTTGTGTAGATAATGGGGAAGGTCAATCCACCAAGCACCTAGATAAATGACTAGGAATATAACTTAGAATTACTCTTTTTCTCCTTATAAATTAAGGCCTACAATCAAAGAGCAATCCTAGATAGGGGTATGACAAAAGCTAAGGCAAGTTTATAAGCCTTCATAAAAAAATTAGATAAGACTAATCTACTCTCACTTAGTTCTAATTCCATGGAAATAGTTAGTGTTGCTAAATAAATCAAGCTTTCTATCAAGGCCTTTGAATACTTTAGTACCAAGCTTAAGGAGAGTGCACTTGAGTTTTTCATGTCAAAGACTTTGATATCCTAGTTTAAGGGTGGACTAGCAATTTTATAAGGGGTAATGTTGGGCCCCTATTTTGATAAGTATGGGATTCATGCTAGCATGATGAACACCTCATCATGAGGTAATCACTTGGAATGATGATTTATATTTTGGCACCTTGGTACCAACTGAAGGATTCAGCACACACCTTACACCAACTAGCAGATGATTAACCATTTTCAGTAATCTTGGTGCATCTTCTAGGTTGGATGATATATGGAAAATACAATGTCAATATCATAAAGTGATGGAACTATCAGAATTGTCACCAAGGCACCAACAACACACTTCACATGCACTCTCTACCTTGGCCAAAAATGTTCCTATAGGCTATTAAAGGAGCTCAAAATAGTGAAGCAAAGATATGTGAATTGATGCAATGAAGCTCTAGATATTTAGTTTTGCATGCATTGTGATGTCCATCATTAGTATTAAATATAGATTGGATGCCATGAAGGCTCTATTTTTAGTGCCCAAACTCGCCCATGAGCCTTTGGTCCATTAAGTATTTTTATTTAAGCATATACTTTATTTTTAAGTGTAATGGACTATGTTCTATATTTGAAATTTTACTAAAAAAGAAGGTTGTTGTGTATCATATAATGTTTTTGGTTTATACTTCCTTGGTGTTGATATCTTAATGTGTAATGGTTATAAGATGTAAGTTCTATACATTTACATTAAGAATGTTGTTTGCAAGCTTCTAGTTCATGACGTTAATGGTGTCCCTATAATATTGATGATGTTAACATATCTTATATAAATATCCTAAGTTTAGAGAGAGCCTATACCAAATGTCCCTATTTTTACTAAGAAGCACTAGCCTAAGTATGAATACTTAAAGTAAGAGTAGTCCCTGAACCCTTCAAATTGCCTATATAACTTTAGGCTTAGTCTAACTAAGGCTTATGCCCTTATGAATCTGTTGTCCCCAAAAAATATCACTCATTTTTGGGACAACATTTGAACTATTTTGGTCCTTTAGACAAAAATTGTCTCTTCCCTTTCTGAAATTTGTCCTGGGCATTCAAGTTCCTCATTTTTCAAGCTTCTCAGAAAATCTACAGACTCTGCAAGCTTAAATCTACAGACTCTATAGTCTTAAATCTACGGACTCTGCAAAAAGAGAAAATCTATGAACTCTGAAGGCAGGTTCATTTCTACAGGTTTAAAGGCTTCTACAGGTGGCTTTAATCAAAAGAATCAGTTTCCAACATAGTCATTTTTGGGATTGGTTCAATTAAAAATGTCCATTGGCAAGCATCTAAACAAAGAAAGCTTGAACCATTGAACCGTTGAAACATTGAACCACTTTGGTTCAAAGGTTCAACGGGTTCAAGGTTCAACAGGTTCAATGGTGGGTTCAATCACTTTGGTTCAAAGGTGGGTTCAATCAAATGGTTCAACACTTGGTTCAACCAAGTGGTTCAATGCTTTGGTTCACTCAATTGGTTCACTCACTCGATTCAACACTTTGGTTCATCAGTTGGTTCAAAGGCTTCATTTGAACCGTTGAACCAAAGCTTGGTTCAACGGTTGGTTCAATGCTTCAGTTCATTCAATTGGTTCATTAGCTTGAACCATTTTGGTTCAAAGCTTGGTTCATCAGCTTGGTTCAACATTTGGTTCAACCACGTAGTTCAATGCTTTGGTTCAATCAAATGGTTCACTCAGTTGGTTCAATCAAAGGGATCATCGACTTGGTTCAAAGGAGTGGTTCAAATGCAAAGTTCAAAGAAGCCTCTCGAAGGACAAGTGCTCTTGTGGAGGGCACTTGATCGACAAAAGCACCCTTCAAAAGGGTCATTTTCAAAGAAGGCTGCAAAGGTAAATTCTTTCAAAATTTTGTTTAAGGTAGAGAAAGGCATAATTCTTTCAGACTTTTGTCTGAAGGAATCTAGGAAAGCAGCTATGGGCAGAAAGCCCGAAGAAATTTCCAAAGAGGCAAAGTGATCAGAATAATTCCACAAAATTTTTATCTACAAGAAATTTTTGCAGACTTTTTTGTTTGTAGGAAAATGCCCGTAGAAAAAGCCCAGGGAAAATGCCCATAGAGAAAGCCCAATGAAAAAGTCCATGGGAATGTCTGTGAGAGACTCCAAAGAAAAGGCTACTGAAGGACCTCAAAGGGTAGGTGCCCTTGCGGGGGACTCTCGGCTGCCAAATTAAAAGACACTTCCCAAAGATGAAGGGTCACCTTCCCTTTAGGAGGATGCAAAATAGGAAAGCCAAAGAAAGACCAAGGGGTGACGTGCTCGAAGACATCAAATTCTAGAACAGTGAACTAGCTGTTGAAAGCGTATTGATGGGTGTGTAAATGTCAATTTCAAAGCTCATAAAATAGTTGTTGATCCTTGTAGATTTAAATCTATGGTCCCAAATGCATTCAAAGGCTTTAAGGCTAAGATCAGTAGGAAGCGATTAAAGAATAGAGTATCAGATTGAATCAAGGACCCGATTCAATTAACCAAAATAGGAGGAATGATGAAGAAGGATCAGATTACCAGGTGGATATTGAAAGTTACAAACTTCAATTTTGTGACTTGTTTCTCTACATTGAGAAAAATAAATGGGTAGATGCCCCTAAATTCCAACCTGTCTTCTTAACAAATTTCAATGCAACATGATGTGTTACTATACCTGAGTCCTTCTTGAAGAGGCTATATAAGGGACTCTCTTTTATTGTAAATCAATATCTCTTTCTAGCAATCAAAATGAAACTCTACCCAAATTGAAAGGCATTACTGAGACTTTGAGCTCAGATTGTTGATCATATTTTGTTATTGGAATAAGAAATCAAGTGATTTTTCAGACTTTGTGTTGTGATATCTTTGATGTTGAGGAAACTTTTCTTATGTCTTTTTCCTTAATATATCTTTTGTTCCTTTAATTTAACAAGCAGAATTAGTGACAGCAGTCAGGAAGGTGTCCTGAAGTCAACTGTAGAGAGACTTTGTGCCCCTATAATTACCTTTTAGTGTGTTTTCTTTTCATTTCTGTGTAAAGGACCTTGGGATGACTTTGTGCCCTCATTGTCCTTCGTATCTCACTCTTAAGCAATTCAGGTGGAGACTTTGTGCTACACCTCGATTTGTTGGTTACTATGTCCTTGGTTACATTTTGCATTTACTACTAGGATTATTCTTGTGGTTTGCTAAATAGTACTTTTGAAAGAAGAGGAGTGATTTATGTCATTTCCCTTGAGTTTTTCCTTTGATTTTCATGCATCATCTCTGAAAAAAGAGAGATGGATAGTTTGTCCTACCCTTAAGTATTATTTTCTATATATATATATATATATATATATATATCATATCCATAGGGAACCTCCCCTTGATGAGAGGAGAGATTAGTCCCCTTTTGATGTGGTAAACCTACACATTTGGATGACCAATCTTCCTACTTTGGCTGATTAGACCTATTTTGTTTATTAGTATGTTGATCGACAAAATATTCAACCAATAGTTTTTGGCAACTCCGTTGGGGATATACATATTTTTGTGCAATTTAGAACCTCAAGTTTCAGATTAAACATCACCTATGTCTTACACATTATCATTATAACCCTTATCCATTACAGACCCTGGCGACTCCATTTCATGTCTTACCCATTATTCATTATAGCCTTACCATCTTCCTCCACCTCTATTATTTTATCTAGTTTAGAAAACTAGAGCTGCTAGGAAAAAGTGCGCAGTTTGAAGCCTCAAGCTAAAGCTAAGCCAATCCTTTTCCATTTTCATTCTGTAATCTAGCTACTCTGTCCAAATTTGTTATCTCTATTTTTCTTAATTAAATCATGGTAGTTCAAGGCCCCTGGGGTAAATCTTTTGGCCCACTCAACTTGACTCCACCTCTGCATGAACTCTCATGTATTTCAAGAAAGAATTTCCCCAAATTCTTTGGTGATGGGATAGTTCACCCTGATGAACACATTGTAGCCTTCCACATAGCCTGTGGTGTTATAGGGGTGGAATTTGAAGACATGGTAGTTAGGCTTTTTGTGGAGACACTACAAGGTGCTGTTGTAGACTAGTTCTACCATCTGCAAGCTAGATCAATGACTGACTGGAATACACTCAAAGCCAAGTTCAAAGCAAGGTTCAAGCCCATAGAAGATGCACATGCCTTGCTGGCCCATCTCACTCAGATGAAAAAAGAGCCTCATGAGCCTATGAGGGATTTTATTGCTAGGTTCAACAAGATAAGGCACAGGATTCCCATGGTCGCCCAGCTGACACCTTAGAACCTCAAATGCTTCTTCATCAATTCACAACTGCCTGAAGTGAGTTTTTTGCTAAGACATGCTAGTCAAATAGATCTTACTGCAGCTCAAATTTTGGCCACTAAGGTAGAAGATGACCTTATCTTGGTAGGAAAGATAAGGAGAGACCCAAATAGAGGCAAACCCTCTTCATCTTCTGAATATTCACCCACAGTCACCACTGACCCAATGGTACAAAAGTTGGCAAATGAATTGCTAGCCTTGAAAAGAAAAATGGCACAAAGTATGTCTTCTACGCCTTCATACAAAGATATGCCAAGAAGAACATTTCCAAATCAATCATATCAAGGCAATGCTGCCAAGAATCAAGGGCAGCTAGATCGTCTTCCTCCCCCACAAGGTAAACTTGCCCTTGAAGCTCCTCCAACCAACTCAGCAGTTTGATATTTGGAAAAAGAACATGTTTCCTATTTCCAACCTAAGTTTGAGCAAGAAAATGGTGCTAATCTCTTTAGGGAGGATCTAGAAGAATTAGCTAACGACTCCCACATTGGTTTCTTGAATTTCTAGGATGAACCCAGAAGTGAAGGTGAAGCAATCGAAGGATTATACGCACTATTCACCAAGTCTGAGAATCAGTCAGCCCAACACGCTGACAAAGAGAAGACAGAGAAGCAACCCCAACCATCAATTTCAATTGCTAAGTAGAGAACCCCTCTTCCTTTTCTTTTAAAAGACCTGATGATTGCCAAAGAAGTAAGTACATTAAACATCTCTACACCTTCTATTTTAGATTCGCAAATCAGTCCTCCCCCTCCCAAAAATCAAAAGGATGAACTCCCATCCTCTCTTCCAAATCCATCTCAGTCATTTGCCATGATTTATCATGTCAAGGAATCCAAAATTCAAATGACTGAGTTTGAATCCCTGCAAGCCAATCTTCAGCAATTAGACATTGATGGAGAACCAGGTGCAGACCTGTCTAAGGCAAAAATTGTGGTTACCCAAACATCAGCCCCTATAGCTCAAATTCTATTTGATCCTTCAAGTAGGGGTAATTACTTCTTGACCACAGAGGATGCTCATGTCTCAGCTGATGAAAGTCCTATAGCTGTAAATCTAGGATTTGATCCAAACAAGGCATCAAAAGAATTAGTAGGGCACAGTATAAATCAAGAAAGATCTTCCATCTCCCATGAAGAGATATCTGATAGAAGATCAGACTATGATGATGCTTGGATCTTGGAATATGATGGTAGTAATTCTTCCATAGCTGGATATGGGTCTCTATTGCTCAAATCGAAGACTGCTCAAGATGAAGAGGTAAAACTCCTTCACACCAAAGGAGATGATGAGCTGATGGTTTGTCAGGAGTCTGATGCTGATAATCAAAGCATGTGTTGGATTAGACTAGCAAAACAATAAGCTATGGTGGTGGACCATATTGTTGTATTCCAAAGTCAGCAAAAGGAACTCTTAGCAGGGAGAGCAAAGAGTTATGGTTTTTAGTTTGAAGACCACATCCTACCACGAGGCAAGAAGAAGAAAAGACCAAGAGGAAGACGCAAAAAATTGGTTTCCTGGTGGAGATCTCCATTTGCCCATCACCGTTTCTAGGGACAAAATGGTTTCCTGCTAGTTTACCAAGATGGCACAATATTTTCACTGCCTCTCAGGAAGCAATATATGAAACACTTCAACTCTTGAAGTATCAGATTATTGCATCTATACATATGTATATTTGTATAGTTTTTAATTCTATTTTGTTTTGTTTATTTCCTTTTTGATGCCTTTCATTTCTGGGTAGCATGACTCCATAGCCCAATGGCATACTTCAAGGCACTGGAGATTCTAAATTCTACTCCTTCAGTTCTTTTTACAATTGATAAAAGTTCCCCAACTGGAGCCAGCTATTGTCCCCCAAAAATATCACTCGTTTCTAGGACAACATTTGAACTATTTTGGTCCTTTAGACCAAAATTGTCTCTTCCCTTTCCAAAATTTGTCTTGGGCATTCAAATTCCTCATTTTTCAATCTTCTCAAAAAATCTACAGACTCTACAGGCTTAAATCTACAGACTCTGTAGGCTTAAATCTACAGACTTTGTAGGAAGAGAAAATCTATGGACTCTATAGGCAGGTTCATTTTTACAGGTTAAAAGGCTTCTACATGTGGGTTCAATCAAAAGAATTAGTTTCCAACACTTAGTCATATTTGGGATTGGTTCAGCACCTTGGTTCAATCAAAAAGTCCATCGGCAAGCATCTAAACAAAGAAGGCTTGAACCATTGAACCGTTGAACCATTGAACCACTTTGGTTCAAAGGTTTAACGGGTTTAAGGTTCAACAGGTTCAATGGCGGGTCAATCACTTTAGTTCAAAGGTAGGTTCAATCAAATGGTTCAATGCTTGGTTTAACCAAGCGGTTCAATGCTTTGGTTCACTCACTTGGTTCAACACTTTGGTTCGTCAGTTGGTTCAAAGGCTTCGTTTGAACCGTTGAACCAAAGCTTGGTTCAACAGTTTGTTTAATGTTTGGTTCAACCAAGTGGTTCAATGCTTTGGTTCAATCAAATGGTTCACTTAGTTGGTTCAATCAAAGGGATCATCGACTTGGTTCAAAGGAGCAGTTCAAATGCAAAAATTCAAAGAAGCCTCCTGAATGACAAGTGCCCTTGTGAAGGGCACTTAATCGACAAAAGCACCCTTCAGAAGGGTCATTTTCAAAGAAGCCCACAAAGGTAAATTCTTTTAGAATTTTGTTTAAGGTAGACAAAGGCATAATTCTTTCAGACTTTTTTTTGAAGGAATTCCTTCGAACAAAAAGTCTGAAGGAATTTGAGAAAGCAGCTGTGGGCAAAAAGCCCAAAAAAATTTCCAAAGAGGCAAAGCAATCAGAACAATTCTATAGACTTTTTGTCTATAGGAAATTTCTATGGACTTTTTGTCCATGGGAAAATGCCCACAAAAAAAACCCAGGGAAAATGCCCGCAGAGAAAGCCCGAGGAAAAAGTCTGCAGGAATGTCTGTGAGAGACTCCAAAGAAAAGGCTAGCGAAGGACCCCGAAGGGCATGACCCTGTGGGGGACTCTCAGCTACCAAATTAAAAGACACTTTCCAAAGCTGAAGGGTCACCTTCCCTTCGGGAGGATGCAAAACAGGAAAGCCAAAGAAAGACCAAGGGGTGACGTGCCCGAAGACGTCAAATTCCAGAATAGTGAACTAGCTGTTGAAAGCGTATTGATAGGTGCATAAACGTCAATTTCAAAGCTCATAAAATAGCCATTGATCCTTGTAGATTTAAATCTATAGTCCCAAATGCATTCAAAGGCTTTAAGGTTGAGATTAACAGGAAGTGATTAAAGAATAGAGTATCAGATTGAATTAAGG
Organism: Torreya grandis; assembly: GCA_037957365.1. Taxonomy (NCBI): domain Eukaryota; kingdom Viridiplantae; phylum Streptophyta; class Pinopsida; order Cupressales; family Taxaceae; genus Torreya; species Torreya grandis. The sequence goes on from JARHVA010002114.1 coordinate 2,402,896, forward strand.
ACCCAATTCAATTAACCAAAAAATGAGGAACGATGAAGAAGGATCAGATCACCAGGTGGACATTGAAAGTTACAAACTTTCAATAGCACAACTTATTTCTTTGCATTGAGAAAAATAAATGGGTAGATGCCCCTAAATTCTAGCCTATCTTCTTCACAAATTTCAATGCAACATGATGTGTTATTATTCTCGAGTCCTTCTTGAAGAGGCTATATAAGGGACTCTCTTTTATTATAAATTTATATCTCTTTCTGACAATCAGAACGAAACTCTACCCAAATTGAAAGGCATTACTGAGACTTTGAGCTCAGATTGTTGATCATATTTTGTTATTGGAATAAGAAAGCAAGTGATTTTTCAGACTTTGCGCTATGATATCTTTGTTGTTGAGGAAACTGTTCTTATGTCTTTTTCCTTAATATATCTTCTATTCCTTTAATTCAACAAGCAAAATTAGTGACAGCAGTTAGGAAGGTGTCCTGAAGTCAACTGTGGAGAGACTTTGTGCCCCCATAATTGCCTTTCAGTGTGTTTTCTTTTCATTTCTGTGTAAAGGACCTTGGGATGACTTTGTGCCCTCATTGTCCTTCGTATCTCACTCTTGAGAAATTCAGGTGGAGACTTTGTGTTACATCTTGATTTTCTTTTTACTACGTCCTTGGTTACATTTTGCATTTACTACCAGGAGTATTCTTGTGGTTTGTTGAATAGTACTTCTGAAAGAAGAGGAGTGCTTTCTATCATTTCCCTTGAGTTTTTCCTTTGATCTGCATGCATCATCTCTGAAAAAAGAGAGATGGATGGTTGTCCTACCTTTGAGTATTATTTTCTATTTATATATATAGCATATCCATAGGGAACCTCCCCTTGATGAGAGGAGAGATTAGTCCCCTTTTGATGTGGTAAACCTACACATTTAGATGACCAATCTTCCTACTTTGGCTGATCAGACCTATTTTGTTTATCAGTACGCTAATCGACAAAATATTCAACCAACAGAATCCATAACTAATCCCCCTAAAGGCTTATACTTATAGGCCACTAAGCATAGTCCATGAAATGTGTGCATTAATCAATCTATTTAAGCCTTTTTCTCAAATGTCCAAGTCCCATAAATGATGCCTTATGCCATGGCAGAACTAGCCCAATGCAGGTCCTGGTTCTTTCTTTGTGTGCTTCAGGTAAGTGCATAAGGATTATGCCTTATGTGAATTGATACCAACACTATTGAGTGTTAAATGTTGAGTACATAAAGATAACCCCATGTTTTTACCTAGTTGTAATGAATCTAAAATCAACTATGACAACCTTGTAACCCTTGACAAGGAATTTTCTATAATAGTTTGAGTGTTCTAGCTAGATCATGAATTAAATTTGCATGTCTCTGACATTTTTTACATCTATTCACATAAGTAACTGCATCTACTTCCATGAATTGCCAATAATAATTAGTATGTAGGAGTATTTTGGGAAGGACAAACCCACTAGTGTGGGCTCCACAAACTCATGTGTAAACTTCCCCTAATGCTAATGTGGCTTCTACTGAATTAAAATAATGAAGTAGAGTTCCATCAAAGCTTCTACAGTGAAGGGTTGGCCAAGTAGGGTATATTGAGAGGATTGGTGTGTGAAGTTTTTTTGTTTTTTTCATGAAAGGTCTGGTGGAAGGATTTGGTAATGAAGGTAGTTATATAAGTCTAAATAGTAAACAAAACTAGGACTAATAATATTAGAGATACTTTTAATGATTGAAGGTTCATGAGTAGGTGCTAGAAGATTTTCAATGAGGAGCTGATAATATTTTTCCTTGTTTGTGCTAAAAATCAAATAACTAATGGTATCCATGACATTTTTTATCTTTTTATTGGCCTAAGCTATGTGTTCAAATTGAATGTGGGAAATTTACTAATTGAGAATGTCCACCATGGCCTTGTATGGTACCAACTTATCATCCTTTGTATGGAACTAGTATGTAACATGATTGATGATTAGCTAAGAATCACCATGAATAAAGAGATGTTGAATGTTCCATTATACCACTTGGTGAATCCCTCTAATGAGTGATTCATATTTAGTGATGTTATTAGTACAAGGAAATCTGATACAAAATGATTTGGGAATGAAATCCCCTTGTGGTGTAATAAAGAGCAATCTAGCCCCTGATCCATGAGATGTGAATGACCCATCAAAATATAGCTTCAAGTGCTACTTCTTAGGAGTTGTTTCTATGATGGTTATGATGTACTCATCTATAAATGCAAAAGTGGTTGGATGATTATCTAAAAGGGGAGATTCAATAAGCTAATCTATAAGTACTTGTCCCTTATAGGTCTTTTGATTGGCATAATCAATCTTAGATTTACTCAAGAGCATGATCCACTTATCCATGTACCCCTATAAAGTGATTTTTGATATTAGATACTTGAGTGGATCTACTTTGGTAATGACTATGGTCTTATTGTGAAGTATATAATGAGGTAACTTATAGGTCGCAAAGACCATAGCTAAATAAGCTTTTTAAATTGGTGTATAGTTATGTTCATATTGTACAAGTGTAAAGCTTAGATAATATACAATGTGTTCTTTTTCATGTTCATCATGTTGGGTTAAAAGTGCCCCCAAGGCATTGTTAGTGGTAGATAGGTATAGTAATAATGGCCTCCTTAAGAGTAATGGTAATATAACATGTGGATTAGCTAGGTATTCATTCAGGTGCTCAAAGGCTTTTAGACATTCTACATCCCAAAGAAACATAATACATTTCTTCAATAAATGAGTGAAAATATGGCATTTATCAGCGAATTATGAAATGAAGTGTAATAGAATGGATTTTTTCCTAAAAATTATGAAGTTGCTTCAAAGTGGAAGGTGGAACCATCTCAATAATGGTTTGTACCTTGGTAGGATTAACTTCAATGCATCAATGAGAGATAATTAAGCCTAATAGTTTGCCTAAAGTGACACTAAAGACACACTTCTTAGAATTAAGGCAAACCTTGTACTCATGAATCTTTTGAAATATCCTTCATAGTATGGCTAGATGATCTGCATGGGTCTCAGATTTACCCAATATATTGTTGACATCGTCTTCAATAATATCATACATTATGTCATGGAAAATAATGGTCATACCCCTTTGGTATTTTGCCCCAATATTCTTGATACTAAATGACATAACCTAATATAAAAATGTTTCCTAAGGAGTGGTGAATTTTGTTTTGTGTTGATCCTCTGGCATGACCCTGATCTGATTATATCTTGAAAAATCATCCATGAGGGAAATAATTTCATACCCGACTATGGAATCGACTATCATGTCGATATTTGGCTGAGGAAAATAATCATTCCAGTAGGCCTTGTTGATGTCTCTAAAATTAGTGTAAATTTTGATCCCTTATGGTTTATTATTGATAGGCACAATGTTGGAGATCTACTCTAAATAATTTATTAGTTTAATGCATCTTGCTTCCAAGACTTTTTCTAACTCTTTATCAACTAACATAATAATATGAAGATGTATCTTATGCAGTTTCTACTTAATAGGCTTGGCATCAAGGTGTACAATGAGATGGTATACAACCAAGGTAGTGTTCAACCCTACCATGTTTGAATAGGCCCATGAAAATATGTTATCAAACTCCCTTAAAAGGGCTATAAAAAATTCACATTCTTCCTCAGTGAGGGATGCACCTAATTTAATCCACTTCGAGTCCTCTGGCATCCCAGTGTTGACTTCTATAATATCCTCTACTAGGAGAATCAAGCCATATTCTTGAATAGTTGGTAGGGATGTAAATTAGCTAGCAATGACAAAGTCCTTTTTTTATAGTGTTTTTCAAACTCTCCTACGTAGGATGAATCTTAATCTCCTAATTGTAGGAAGGGCCATGTAATGAACATTGTTGGACATTATTGATCAAGTTGATCAAAGGCATGTTATCCCTCTATATTGAGATCAGATCTAAAAGTAAGTTAATTTGTTTAAGGTCTCTTGAGATTCATTTTAAGGGTCAACATCCTCATCTAGTGGTGCCTAAAACAAGTTTTCAACAAGAGACTAGCCTTTTATTTTCTTTTACCCTAGTCCAAAAGCAGCTCAAATAGATTTTCACTTTGGGAACTCAATATTTTATTATTTTATTTTTGGATAAAGGTGTTCACCCACTCTCAAAAATAGGTTGTAGGATCCATTTTGATAGAGAACCCTTGTTTGTGGTCTCCTAATGAAACATTATCTCTTAGGCCTAAAAATTCATAAAAGGCCTAATCATTTTCAAACTTGTCTAAAGGTACTTTATATTCCTATTAGTCCCAATATATTAGTTGAGGATGATAAAGGGTAAGTGGGCAATGTCAAATAAATATCATGATGGTGCAAATGATATATGAGTCAAATAAGTTAGTACTGGTAAGGTTTTCATATATGCTATGATCAAACTCTACTTCATTGCTAGCATCGCCATCACTAATCATTGGTGCTAGATCATGAATAAGATATATAGGGTCACCCCTAAGTGGTATAAATCTAAAACCATGATTTTTTTTGTATTTGGTTATAGATATTGGCTCAATGGTACCATGTTGATTTGCTCATAGGCCTCTCTACCTTCATACACTTGGTTATTCATAATCCTATTAGGGATGGGATACTTTGTACTTTGATATCAATTAGCCAATTTATCATTTTATAACCAGGAACCATCATTGGTAAGTGGGTTCTATTCTTCAGTAGTGGAAGGTGTGAAAATAATAGGTGTTGGGCTATGAAATTTTCCTTTTCCCTTTCTTTATGATTCCATGCAAACTGGATTAACTTTGGGCCTTCCATAGGTCTTGGGATTCTACAAAAACTTGTAAATATGGAAGGTGTCATGGGTATAATACTCTCTTAAACCATTGTCCAAAATGGTAAAATGATTAGACATTTCAATAGGAGGCACATGTGAATATGAGGCAAGGCTATCAAGGTCTATGCAATTGGTCTCTAAAAATTCAACAAGTGTCTCTTTGTCTTTGTCCTTTTTTGGTATTGGGTCTAGACCAAAATGATAATTTTAACTTTCATATTCAGCCTCCAAATGCTTATAGTGTTCATATGACTGTAAATATCCATGGATAGTCACCTCCATACCCAAGTGACAAAACTTGATACACTGGTGCAAGTTTGAAGGTATTGCATAGATTTCATATATCCATGGTCTACCCAATTAAATGTTATGAGAAATCTAGGTTTACCACATGGAAAAGTGTATCATGGGTCAAAATCCTGATGATCATTGGCAAACTAATGATTCCTTATGATTCCCACTCTTCATTATCATAGGCCTTGATATTAATAGTCTCTAGCTAAAGGTTAGTTCTTATATATGCCAAATGCTTGATTAGCTTCATAGACATAATATTTAGGCCCTATCCCTTTTCTATGATGACACATTTGACTTTGTGTCATGTGATAACAACTTTAATGTATAATGGATTAGTATGGAGAGGCCCAAGGGATGGCATATCACTTTAGTCAAAGGTCAACTATTGTCCTAGGGCTCGATGTCCAACCCAAGCTTAAAATTTATCTGGTGTAATGTCATTTAGCAATTGGAATTTACTTAGGAGATTTGTAAGGATATTTTCTTAGATGTTAGACAGGCACAACAAATCTAAAATAGAGATATGTGTAGGTGTATTTTGGAGTTGTTGCACAATATCATAGTTTTTTTACTTATTAGTTGTAATTAGCTTACTCCTAGCCAGCATAATGCATTGGATCAACTCATTGGTAGGGGTTTATAGGTTAGTGATGGTGATTTTAGATCATCGAGTTATGATTATGTAATCTATATTGAGTACAGGACTATTGTAACTAGATAATGATGCAGATGGGCCAAAGAAGATAATTCTTGATTACCAATGTGCTTGGTTGTGGTCACAAGGTAATGAAGGGATACCAGCATAGCGTCCTAAAATGGTAATCCCTGGTTGTTTTTGTGATTGGCTATGGTGATAGGTCAAATAAGGATCACTAACATTGGTAGGTTGATTGGAATTGTTAGGAAATGGTCTCAATTTAATGTCATTTAGTCTAGGATTGATGGTAATGGTAAAAACATGACCACCCACAATATGACCTACAACTTTATTATAGTTGTGTGCAACTACCTAATAGGTCTCTTGGTTTTTGGGGTTATTCTGGCATTGGTTCCTTCCATTTTGTGTTTGATGTTTTTACAACTACTGATATTATTATTTCTATGGATGTTGTTGTGGATGTGGTCTTGATTGTTGCTATTGTTGATTGGTAATTTTATATTATGGAAAAAGATTTTGGTAGATTCCTAGGTTTTGATTGGAAGTAGATGCTCTTTTATCCAATTGGATTTCACCATTTTCCAACATATTCTTGATAAGGTGCTTCAGCTGCACACAATGGCATATAGAATGTCCATGAACATGATGGTATTCATAGAACTCATACTCTTTGTACAAATATGGATAAATTATTCCCTTAGGAAAATGTTTTGGAATTGACCAACTAATCATATTGTATGTAGATAGTTTATGAAACACTACTTCAATAGGCTCACCAAGGTTTAAGACTCTAGGAGTAGGTCTTCTTATTGGAGGATGGGTTTTCAAAGGTGGTGGTTGTATCATTTAAGGAGATGGCCTAGGTTTGTTAGGAATCTAGAACAACAAACATGCTCTGATTCCACTGTTAGGATCTAGGAAGCACAATTGATTACCATGTACAAGCAACTTAACATGCGGAATTAAAGCAGAAGTAACAAGTAACTAGAATTCAAAAATAGCATAGAATATGAGAGACAATACCCAATTGTATTAATACTCTTCTAGAAAGAAATTACAATGAAGAGACGCCACACTTTTCCACACCTTACAGGCTTCCCACACCAAGTGTACAGTAATTCACTTTCAAGAGCTCACTCTCTCAATTACGGTCCTAACACACAACTCAAACACAAAGTTGGTGTTCACCTCTAACCAGTCAGTATCACTACTGCCAGTACCACTAGTCAGTATCACTACTACCAGTACACAAGTGCTCCATGCACTCCAAATCTGAGTATACACTGTACTCCAAGTACTCAACATACTCCAAGTAGATCTCACCTAATCTTGCTACCTGTTGTGTTGCTAACCTCCTTGATCTTGCACACCTGCAAATCAACTTGGTTCTACACACTTGTAAACCTAGATCTCTCTCACACACACACACCTGTAAATCAACTGATCGTACTTACCATGTAGATCTCCAAACCTAGCCTTGCACACCTACCGACCAAGATCATACACATAAGAAGAACCCTTCTGATTCTCCAAACCAGCACCCCTGTGGATCTTCTACCAGAACATGCATAACCTGCAGCTCTACCTGATCATACACACTTAGCACCCCTATGGAACTAGGAGGAACACACCTTGCTCTCTTCACTCTGAAAGAGCTAACCTTGCTCTTACTCAACTAGCCCACTTTACAATACAACCCATGAGTCTATTATATAGATCCCATGCAAACAATAATTAGACATCTAATTACAATAATTAGATCCATAGCTCTAAGACTAAAATTAGCCTTTAACATGCAAACAACCAGTTCGTTAACAAACTATCCATAAAACTCACAGTTCCAAAACGCATAGGCAACCGGCATCGGTCCCTGTCTAGCTGGAGATGATCGACGTCGGCTGATCCTGACCGATGTCAATTGCTCTGCTTACTAGATATGACCGACGTCGGTTGATCAGATCAAGGGTGGTTGCTCTGTAACTCAACAACCTCTCAACAACCTCCTGCATGTCTACATCAGTGAAGCTTTTAGCTCCACAACGTAACAAGGTTGAGGCATAGATTATGCTTTGTTGGATAGGCTATATTTGTGGAATAAGCTATATTTGTAGCATAGGTTGAGCAGATGGTGTTTGCACCATTTGAATGTGACGTGACTTATTTACTCCATTACTAACAAAATTCTTGTTTTGGTTTTACGGCTTAGGTTTTTCTTAGTTATTAGCTTGAGTGGGTGTAGATGCTTATATTTATACTAGGTTAGGTCTCTAATTTAGGCCTAAATTTTGGTTTTGGCTTTGATTTTAGTTATGATTTAAAGAAGATAACTTGATAATCCCTTTGTTGATAAGGTCCTTTTCGATGTGTATGCCTTTTTTAATGAACTCCTTGAATGTGTGAGCATAATGAAGCTCTAAGTGATAAGATATTTTATTGTGTAGAATTTTGGTAAACATAACTACTAATTTTTTATCTAGTAGGTTATGGTGAAGTGATTATCAAGCACTCTCCATTATTGTAAATAATTCACAAAGCTCTTACCAATTTTTTGTTTGACATGACTCAAATAAACTACTAAAATCTCATGTTTGAGATTGTAGGATAAATGTTATACAAACTTATCTAAAAAATCATTAAAAATAGATATTGAGTTCTTTGGTAACTTAAGAAGTTGCTCCAAAGCCTATCTAGCTAGATGTCAAGGAAAAAGAAAAGGTAGGTAGATGTCACTATAGGCCACTAGTTAGAAATCGATAAAAAAAACTCTTTTAAATTCTCTCTAGGGTCTCCTTTACACTTGTACTTGTCAAAATTTTATGGCTCATAACCTAAATGAAATGGTATCTAGAGATATTCCATGTTAAATACATATGAACACACATTATCCAATTTAAACTTCTTGGTTTTATTTGAATGGTTTCAATTGCGTCCTTCATCTATTGTAGTTCTTAGGCTAAGAAAATTGATGACACAGTTGGTTATGGTTATGGCTAGGTAGTCAAAGGTGGATTACCTTGACCTGGGTATAATAGAGGTATGGAGTATAATGAAATGTTGGTTTGATAGACCAATTGACTAGGAATATACATCTATGCATTGGAATTAGACTATTGATATTGCATGCATTATAGGTAAATATTTTGGTTTGGATTCAAAATATGGCCTTGGGTCTGAGAGAATTGAGGTTGTGATGGAATTATGTGTCTTTGTGGGAGGTATTGTCTTTAGAGTTTGAGTATGAACTTACTATCGACTAGTCAAACTTGATTATATAAATGGTACTTGTTGAATAAGGCTTTGTGTTTGAATATGTGGCACATGATGGGTAAAAAGCAATAGTTTCCTAATAGGTATTTTCTAGATTTAGCCACCTCTTTATTGAACAAACACCTATTATAAACTAGATCCTTGTTGGATGTTTGGTATTTATTGTTGACCAACAGGAACACATTGTTAATTAGACAATGTCTATGATTATTAAGGTATATTGGTGTGCAATTATTGAGGAACATTCATTCCTACCTATTGAGGTGGAGCATTTGTTTCCACCTATTGAGGTGGCATAGTGTTGTAGCTTTGATTAGGTGGTAAATTGGTCAATGTTTGTGGTAGAAGAATATTATCCACCACCTATTGAGGTAGGATAACATTCATCATTTTTTGAGGTAAAACATTATCTAGCACCTAATTACTTATCCCTATTATTGCATGCTTGAATAAGTAGTTGGATGGGGAATGGGATTAACTTGTTATGGTTTGGAAGGAAGCATTCATCCCCCTATTATTTTGAACCATTTATAGTATTGGCAAGAGGTACTTGTGGATTATTTGGTGGTGTATTTAACCCACCTTCTCCTAAGTTAGGAGACACTTACGTGTTATCCACTATATTTGGCATATGGTACTGAGTATAAGCCACATTCACTTCCTCAATGAATGAGACATTAAACATGTCATCTACCTAAATTAATTTGGGTAAATGGGTCTAACAAATCAACTAGTAAAATTGCTAAAGGAGTTATCTCTATAAGTAGGGTATTTGATATGGTTATAGCATTTAAATTTTGTGATAGCATATAAATTTTGTGCTAGATTAAGATAACTCTGATACACTTGTTATATTTGCATGAATTGGTCCACCATGGGGCCCTTTACCTTTGCAATCATATTTGAATATTATTTTGACATTGGCATGAGTTTTTGATGGTAAATAGTATAGGATTGATCGATGGTTCTAGTATAAGGTACATTATGAGGCACTCTAACTAAACTAGGTAGGTTTTCATGGGGAAAGTATTATAAAAACTTGGCCCCTACCTCTATGACTCTAACTAAAACCTAATCCTTATTTTCACTCAAGTGATGATCAAACAATTATGGGTCATAGGTTGATGGCATGGTAATGTAGTAAGGTCATTGTTAGACTTGTTCGATAATAGATAGCATACTAGCAAGGTATTGAGCTATTTATTTTTGTCCCTTGCCTATATAAGGAGGTGTATTAACCAAGTAGTGTGTTAGTTTATTTTGTCCTTGTTCCATATATTGATTAGTATAAATAAACTATAGATCCATCTCAAAAACTACGTCATCTCCATATGGGTATTAAACAATGACATCATTCATGACTACACTTTCATAGTATAGATTGTACATGGTCATACTACATGTGTAGAAAATCATATCTAAACCCATGACTAAAATCTCACAAAAAAAGGTCTAGAGTTCATAAAACTCTTGAAATGCAATCTAAAAATATTAGTCGATGCTTGGTATGTCTTTGAAACTTGATCTAGATAGAAAACTCAGTCTATTATTGTGAATGGTTTAAACTTGGCCTAGAATGGAGCTCTTCTCCAAAATCATCAATGTTAAGCTTGGTCTCAAATATCTCCAAGATCTAAGGTCTTGCACACAAATGGTCAAATGAAAGGCATATTTGAATCATGGCCTTGGAAAAGTATTTTGAAGAAATATAATCTAAAATGAAAATGTGCTATGTATTTGGAAATAAGGCATAAATCTAGAGTCAAAAGACATGAACTATGTCTAAAAACTTTAAGGCACTGCTAGGTCTTTGGTAAAAAGTCACAAAGCTAGACTTTAAAATAAACTAGGTCTGAAAACTATAAGGCAATGCTAGGTCTTTTGTAAGAAGGCACAAAGCTAGACTTTAAAACACACTAGGTCAAGGTAAAAACTTGCAATTAATCTAACTCTAAGGTAAAAAAATTTAAATACTTTGACTTGATCTTGGCACATGGATTTTAAAACAAATTTGACCTTGGTATAAGACATTCACTCTAGGCACATGCCTAAAACTAATTGGGAAAGTCAATCTTAAGTAATTAAAATAAAAGTGATGAGTAAAGCATTCAAGATCAAGTGATAAGCAAGGTTCCAATGTAAACTAACTATGATTATGGTTTTATCTAAAAAAAGAGTTTTGAACTTAGTTTAAGATAACAAATTAACTTGAGGCACATGGAAATAAACCACTTCCTAGATCTAGGCAAAAGGGGGTCTTCAAAGTATTCAAGGAATTAATCCAAGTTACACAATTCAAAGGTAAGAGGTAAACACTTGAGCTAAAATTAAGTAAGACTAAAGTGTAGACAAATCAATTTTGAATCTTAACTTTGCAAGACAAATTCTAAATTTGGTTTAAAAGACTTGGATTTTACAAATGGAGAACATCCTAGACCCAAATGGATAGCCATAATAACACTACTTCAGTCAAAAGGTTTGTTAGTGGTTTTTGATTCAAAACTCTAGGGAAAATACTTGGGATGAAATGGGTAGCATAATTATGAACCATTTAAACAAGTAACACACACATAAATGTTTTTGGGATAAAAAGTCTAAGGCAAAAGTGTGACACCAAACAAATAGAATAACACCTTTTGGGCAAAAATGTGATAAAAACATGTGATGGTTATGACTCATTTTGAATAAACGAATAATTTTTAGTCTCAAAGAACACATGTAAATCAAAGAAAATAGAAATAACCCAAATGGCTCGTCCTATCCCTATAACTAACATGGGTGTGCATAGCTTTAGCCAAAATTTACTCTGATATACCAATGCTTGTGAGGAATTAAGTGTTAATCCAAAATTAAAGTACAAGTGTAGGTATCATTTTTATGCCCTCCTTTTTCTCTTAAGAATTGGTATGTGGCACGAACTTAGAGTGATGAACACTCAACATTTGGTAAAAAATATTATGATAAGTGGGGTTGACTAAAAATATATAAGTTTCATATGTACTAAATGGTCCCAAGTGTGGCTAACACAAGGGCATAATCATGTCAATTGGGTTCATACTTGCTAACTTACTATGTAAGAATATATTCCTTTGCATATCAACTCTAGCTATGTACTAATTAGTGGATTTCAATGTTTAAAAAGACCTCGCCTGAGTTTTCATTAGGATCAGAGAGGCTAGCCACTCAACCCCTTGATAATCCCAATATCACGTACACTGATTTATATAAATCATCATGGAGTGAGGTTGGTATGATGTTGGGAGATGAATCCCAAGGTCAACACATCCCTAAAGAACTCATGGGGAGGTGATGAACTCCAGCCCACAAGCCAAATACATAAAAATAAATAACTGAAAATGGAAAGAGTTTATAGGTCACTTTTGAATCATCCAAATCACTCAGAGCTTAAGGAGAGCAGACATGACATTCTTTTTAACATAACTTTATAAACAATGGAAATAAACCAAACACTTTTGGTAACCTAAGTTCCCTAAATGGGATGGGGGAGAGCATACATGCTAGAATTTGTGTTTGCCAAAATCAAATAATCTAATCTAAGTATTTGAAACTAGTTAAAGAACAAATAAGAATCGAAAAAGCCATTAGGAGCTCTAACTAAAGATGTAGGTTCTTTTTACTAACACCAAATTGAAATGTGTTTGAAATTTTTTTCCCTTGCCCATGTTCGCACTTGTAAAATCCTGGAAATGCTAAAATACAGATTGTTAAGTGATTTTTAAGCACCTTAACCAAATGTGAATGAATTTTAACTTTTGTGAATTTTTTTGACTTTGTAAAATGGAAAAAATTGATTCAAAAGCACCCAAACTTATTCTTTTTTGGCTCAACTCTCTGTAAACATAGTTAGTGGATTAATTTATACTTAAACCAAGGTGATATTTTTGTAACTTAGCTCAATCAAACACAAAATTTAACTCTCAGGTTTCTAAAAAAACATAGAGAAATCATCGATGATTATTGTACGGATCATTGCCAATTTTAGTGATCGACATCAATTTGTTATGATCATTATTGATTCTTGTAATCATTCCAAAGATAGACGTGTTTTTATATATTTAAAAAAAAATTAATAAAAATTTCAAGCTCAACTTTCTTATTGCCCTACAAGAAGGTTAGACAGGTAATAAATAGATTATTAGGCACCAAAAAAAGTAAGAAAGAGTTGATCTTTACTAAGTTTCTAGTTTTTTATGTTTTGATGTAGATATCAACATCAATTACTATAGTGATCCTTGCTAATTCAGAATGATCATCGACAATCTAACACGATCATTGTCAATCCCTATGACTACTAATGACTACACAATTTTTGGTTGAGAGCTCAAATTTCTTCACTTTTTTGGCAATCAGATCAAAAACTTTGCATAAAAATGGTTATAAAAACATTCTAATAAGTAAATATAAGAGTTTTGTGGGGTGTGCATCCCACTAGGCATGCCATTATGTGATTAATAAGAATACAATAAAGGAGTTATTATTATGTTAATATGATAAAAATCAAATAAAAACACACTAATAAAGCTAACACCTCAAGCCTAGACACTCAAGGAGAAAGACAAAAATACAAGTAACTATCAATAGAAGACAAAATAAACATTATTTACCTTCCTTGAAAGCAAGAGTTTTATATTGGCTATGGATAAATGTGTTCGATCGTGTGTTCAAATAGTCTTTAGCAATGGTGCTCCTTGCATCATCTCTCCTTGACACATTAGCAATGTTAGGATTGGTTTTGGCTTGGCTTCACTTTGATCTCTCTCAACAAATAAACATTATAACATTACACAAAAGGGCTCCTTGAAGGTATTTTTACATGATAACATTACATCAAAGAGCTTGTTGAACAATGGGTGAGGCCTTGTATTTATAGCCTTTCAAACTAACTCTAACCCAAGTGTAGTTAGGTTAGAGTTAACTACAATAAAGTTTAGTTTAACCATAATTGAGTCAAATAGGGGATAAATAATTAATATTTTGGATAGAGATCCCATTAATTAAGCATGGATCTCTATTTTTGAATTTAAGGTTTTAAGGGAGATATTTTCAATTCTTTGACTTTGAGGATGATGACATCATCATGACCTCAACTTTATTGAAATTATTATTTTTTTAAATTAATTTTCACTAATTACACATGGAAATTTCACTTAAGTATTTAATTTTATTTGCTTAGTTAATTCATTCTTCTTAACATTTTTGCACTTTAAGAATTGTTTAAGTACCCTGCTTAATAGGTCCAAAGGCCAAACTATCAATTTTCTAGGTCACAAGTTGATTGGAGATGAATATGTGAAAGTTTAATATTGTGTACATGATAATACCCCAAATAGGTATGCCTCAATATGATTATGAACAATAATATTTGATGTGTGATGAATTGAGATATTCAGTGATTCCTAGGCTTAATTTGAACAGTTTGGTAGAAATAAATCAGAAGTCTAGTTTAACATAGTTGTATCCAAAATGGGGTGTCTAAAATTATTATTTATATATAAATTACACCATACTTGTATTTATGATCTTTTTTGATAGCTATGATTCTTGTGTGTTATATTAGAATAATATAAAAATGATGATATATGCATTACTCTTTTAAACTTGTTAAATGTTTAATGATCTATTCATTGACTCACTTTATGTAACTCTCTTATCTAGATGTATATCTTGGTGACTAATTAGCAAATGGTATTTTCTTAGGTTTGATCTGTATGACTATCTTATTCTGCTATATTTGCATTGATTGAAACTCTTTGCTAATTTAAAATGTTGAGCACCATAGGGATCAAATGTGTGGCATGTTTTAAGTAATAGTTATTAAAATATTTAATTTATTAATCAAATATGTGGCATATTATTATGAGAGGAATTTGATGGGATAATTTATAGACCCATGGTTGTGTGTTATATCATAATAATATAAAAATAATAATATATGCATTACTCTTTCAAACTTGTTAAATGTTTAATGATCAATTCATTGACTCACTTTATGTAACTCTCTTACCCAACTATATATCTTGGTGACTAATTAGAAAATGGTATATTATTAGTTTTTATCTATATGACTATCTTATTCTGCTATATTTGTATTAATTGAAACTTTATACTAATTTAAAATACTGATCACCATAGCGATCAAATGTATGACATGTTTTAAGCAATAATTATTCAAATATTTGATTTATTAATAAAAATCATACTATTATGTGAGGAATTTGATGGGATAACTTATAGACCCATGTTTTACTTAATAAACATTATAGTTTTACATAAAATGTATTATTTTTTGTTAAAATTCAAAACTAATATTTTCTAAAATATTAAAAGTGATTATGAAAAAATCATATTCATGGAATCTAGGGCTTCAAACTAACTTGGATACAAGGCATTTCAAAGTAATAATTTTTAGGAATCAAAAGGGAAACTTCATCGAACTATATGGTTTTGCTATGATTGCATTTTTTTGTTAAAGTGATTAACTGTGAGTGGGGGTTATAGCCAACCGCCATGCCAAAATTACAAAGAATGGTTACAAAACTGGAGATTCATTTATTAGAGATCCAATTTAGTGGGGGTTTTTCATTTGTTTTGGCATGCATAAATTGAGCATTTGGAGATATATGGGGGGTAGATAGTTTTTGAGGAGTACACAATGGAAGGAAAGAGTTTGGAAAGAAATAGATTGGATTTGGACAAACCTAGATTGTATTCACAGGTAGGGTTTGTTGATTCAAATGCATAGTTTATCATTATTAAATGATGTATAAGTTATTTCTAGTATATGTCATTGATTTGCTTGAAATAAGTATTTATTTTTTTAATAGATTATTAAAAAAATACATGGTATATGTAATCAACCCTAGGGATGGGTATGGCCCATTTATAGGGTTGAATACATAAAACCCTACCCCTTACCTATATGGATGTGTGCTTGAGGTTATTGTGATAATCTAATAAAATTAGGGTTTTATTTGGGCTTAGATACAAGGGAAAATTTTGAAGCCTATTAAAGGCAACTTTAGGTTTAATAATGTCTAAGTTTTGCTTGAAACTATTCAATTACATTTCACATTTATAGTTATATTTATGATATTACAATGAGGTTTATTCTATTTTTTGTCTAAATAAACCTATGTTCAAGAATGTATGATAGTTATACTCTTTTGGGATTTATGGATTCCAGTATATTTAAGATTTTTTGTGATTGATATATGATATGACTCAATTTTTGAATGACTTTTGGATTTATTTATAAAAATAAATATAATATAATTACATATGTAAATGACCCTAGGGATGAGTATGGCCCATTCACAAGGTCGAGTACATATAAGCCCAAGCTTTGTGTTTTATGGTTGTGCATTTGGGTAGGGATGAGAGTAAAAATAAGGCAAAGTTTTCTTTGGTTGCCTGTATGAGTCGATATAGAGAAAATGTATAAAGAGTGGAATTGGATTATTTATTAGTGTTAAACTTTTTCTTGATTTGGGTAAGTTTTTGAGACCAGATGTTATTTTAATTCGTAGTCTATTGTGATGAGATGTAAGTGTATTTGAACATATTTAAATATTGAATCACTTGGATATATTATGTATTTTCTATTATAGAATTGTGTTATGGAAAATAGATGAGCCTTTATAATATTAATATAGACCTTGATCATGGATACAAATTGGTAGATATAAAATATTTAAACTCAAGAATAGTTTTCTTCTTGGGTAGAAATTGAGTCTAATTTATAAGAGTGGTATATAAGTATATTTTTATATTCATTTTGAGTAATTAATACTCTTTTTGAGTTTAGTTTTTTTAGGTTAGTTAGTTAATATGATATTTATAATAAAATAAATTTAATATATATATATATATATATACAAGGGTCCTTTATAAAACCCACACACACACACACACACACACATATATATGACACACGATGAACCATTAGAATTTGTTAAGTTGAGACCTATAGAATGTTGATTAATGAGGATTGGTTATTTTTTAAGAAGTTTTACTTTATAGATTGTATGTTTATAAAAGTGATTATTGGATGAGTTAATATGACTGAGTATATATGTTTATGTAATGGAGTAATGTCTACTGATATATTTCTAATTATGATGCATCATGTAATTATATTCATATGTGTATATGTGTATTTACATGGTATGGATTTTATGTGTATGGAACTTAAAGGAAATTGGTCATTAATTAGTTGTATGAGGAAATATATAGTTCTGAATTAATGTCATGATAAGAATATTTAGACTATTGTAGTTGTTCATATGTTATGAATAAATTAATTATTTTAGTTAAAAAGCTATGATTATGATAAACTAGATATTTTATTTTAAAAAGACTATGTTTATAATCAGTTAGCTAATTTATATTATCTAGATGCATATGATAGAAAATATGGGGTTATATGATTTCTTGGTATTAATATGTGATGTAGCACTTTTATATGGAAATCTATTAATTGAACCTTTTGATTTAAGTATTAAATATGTTTGAATTAATATGGTATTAATGACTCTAATCAAGTAGGTGAGATGGACTTCGTGTACTTAGTTAGTGCCATTAATATATAGATTTGAGGAAATCCAATTGAGTTATGTGTTTAAAGTTGATTGATTTTAGAGATTTGAAAACTATATTAAAAACTTTGACCAAAGTAATGTTTATGATTTAAACATTCTCAATTCACCTGTTTGATTTGGTTTGCATGTTTTGCATGATATCATGTTAGAATGTATTTATTTATGATATGTTGTATGTGATAGTTATCTTATATTACATGGGTTCTCATTGACATTCTTGATTCTTGCACCGTCGTTATCTGTGCATCTATGAAAGGAGGGTCATTTCCTAGTTGGGAGATTGTGTGGGGGATCTATGGTCCATGGTTGGTGTATAAAAACACTTGGATGATACTCTCCCTCCCATCCAGAAGTCAAATGATAGAGGATTTACTCATAAATTCTTTTTAGATAATAATGAGTTCATTTACACTCATATATTCTATGGAACATTTGTAAATGAACTACCCAAATTCACTATAGTAATGGATCTATTTGTATCACCACTAGGGTCATATGATGTGATCCTAGGAGCAAACTGATTAGCTAAGCATAAAATTAAGATGGATTGTTTTCTTAAAAAGGTATAATGTTTAGATGATTTAGGAAAACAAACCCAAATCTAAAGAGCAAAAAAAGAGCTAAAACTTAAACAATTTTTTGCAATTTAGTTAAATAAAGCATATAGAAAAGGGTGTCAATCATTTATTATTAAAAAATATGAGATCAAGGAATTGAAGGAACCTTTAATTGAGGATTTTCTTTTTATTCAATATTTTTGGGATGTTTTTATTGAAGAATTGCCAAGTTTACCTCCTAAGAGAGAGTTTGATTTCTCAATTGATATCATTTCAAGGTTTAAAATGCATTATAAATCCACTTATAGAATGATGACAACCAAATTAGTGGAACTGAAGGCTCAACTAAAATATTTTTTATCCAAAGGGTTGAATCGACCAAGCGTGTCATCATGGGGTGCACCAGTTATGTTTGTTAAAAATAAGGATGTACCCCTTCTCCTATGTATTTATTACAAGATGTTGAACAAGGTAATGATTTAAAAAGGCATCCTATACCTTGCATTGATGATATTTTTTATCAAATGCATGGATTTTTAGTTTTATTAAAGAATGATCGTCGAGTAGGATATCATCAGTTAAGGATTCATGAGGAAGACATTTCAAAAATAGCTTTCAGGACTTGTTATGAACATTATGAGTTCAAGGTTCTTCCTTTTGGATTAACAAATGTTCCTAAAACATTCATGAATCTCATGAAATTATGTTAAAGGATTATCTAAATCATTTTGTGTTGGTCTTTCTAGACAACATTATCATTTATTCATAATTCAAGGAGGAACATCTAGAACATTTGAAGTTGGTTCTGCAATGGTTGTAAAGACATAAACTTTTTGGGAAGCTATCAAAGTGTGCCTTTTCTCAAAAAAAGTTACAATACCTTGGGAATATTATATCTATAGAAGGAATATTTGTGGATGCTTTGAAGATAAAATCCATTATGGAATGGCTTGCACCTAAAAATATTAATGAAGAGTTTTATGGGTTTGGATGGATATTACGGTAAATTTACGCTAAACTTTTCAAAGATAATAAATCTTATTACCTCTTTTCAAAAAAAAATCAAATGTTTGTGTGGTCAAAAAAGTGAGATGAAGTTTTTTAGGAGCTAAAAAGAAGGTTTACCTCGACACCAGTTTTGAGAGTTCTTGATCCAAATGGCCAATTTATAGTAATAATCAATGCTTTAGGAGATGGTCTTAGAGAGTTATCATGCAAGAAGGTTCTATTATAACTTATGAGTCCAAAAATTTGAAATTGTATGAGGTAAATAATACCCCACATGATCTATAATTTACTGTAATAGTTCATGTCTTACAAGTTTAGAGGTATTATTTGTTGGGAAAATCATTTGAGCTCAAGACTAACAACTTGGGGCTCAAGTATAGCTTCACCCAACCTAACCTAAATGCATGATGGAGGTGATGGTTAGATTTCTTATTTCATTATGATTTTGATATTAACTACATAAAAGGTAAATAAAATAAGGTTGTAAATGCCCTTAGTCATAGAAGGTATATAATAGCTTTGGCTACCATTAAGAGTATCTTTCATGATCATGGAGCTAAATTTTCTCTAGGAGATGAATTTTATGAGCAGGTAAAGATGACATTATCTCAAAATGCTTAGGATCCTAAGTCTAATGGATTCAAGTTAGAGAATGATGGTTTCAAGTTTGAGAATGATGGTTTACTCAGGTACAAAGGGAGGATTTATGTACTAGACAAGGTAAATTTGAGAAATGTCATACTCAAAAAACTACACAATGCTCCTTACTCAGGTCATATAGGTGTGACTAAGCTCTAAGTAGAGCTAAGGCTAATATACTTCTAGAAGGGAATTAATAAAGATGTGGTAAATTTTATTTCATGATGTTTAGAATGACAACGAGTTAAGGTTGAGCATGTGCATCTTAATAGGTTATTTTACCCACATACCATACTAGAATGGAAGTGAAAAGTCATTAGCATGGACTTTATCCAAGGTTTGTTGATGTATTAGAACCAACATGACATGATTTTGGTGGTTGTTGATAAACTCACCAAGGTAGCTCACTTCATTCCTGGTAATATATCAAATGATGCACCTATGCTTATAAAGAGATTTTTGAAATAAGTGTATAGATTACATAAGTTTTTGGAAAAGATTGTTTTAGATAGAGATCCAAAATTGACTTATAGATTCAAGTTGACTCTCAATTTAGATTTGGGTACATAATTGAACTTTAGTATAGTGTACCATCTAGAAAAAATGGTCAAATAGAGAGGGTAAATAAGGTTCTATAAGATCCTCTAAGAATATATTGCATAGACCAGTAGTATAAATGATAAGAATACTTTTTATTGGTTGAGTTTGCCTATAATAACTCATACCAATTATCTCTAAAAATGGGTCCATTTGAAGCATTGTATGAAAGAAGGTGTAAAACACTAATCAGTTGGGACAGATTAGAAGATAGGGTAGTCATTGGTCCAGATATGCTTTTGAAATTGGAAGAGAAAGTTAAGTTCATAAGTCAAAGGTTGGCTAAAGCCAATGATAGATAGAAGAGCTATGTTAATCTGAAAAGAACAATAAGATAGCTTTTAGTGAGAGATAAAATATTTCTATGGGTTAACCCATAAAAAAGCTTAATTAAATTTAAAAAATCAACCAAGTTATCTCCTAGATATGTGGGACCCTTTAAGGTCTTAGAAGTTATCAATCATGTGGCATATAGGCTTGCTTTGACACTAGCTTTAGCACTCATGAATAATGTTTTTCATGTTTTTTATTTTAAAAATTATGTTGTTGATCCTTCTCATGTATTGGATTGGAATGCTTTATAGGTTTTAGATCCCAGGGTGGTCACAGTAGAGCCAGTAAGAATAATTGACACTCATAAAATTAGTTAGGAAAATAAAAGAGTGTCATAGTGTAAGGTCTAGTGGGACCAATAATATGAAGATAGTCCACTTGAGAATACTATGAAGAGTTTTATAAGTTGTTTCCACATTTTTTTTCTTAGTATTTTGTTGGATATTATGTTTATTTTTTGCTAAATACTATTTTATTTCAGAACTTTTATCGAAATAAGTGTCATTGGGATGATGACCAGCTTAGGAGGGAAGGATGTTACATCTTGATTCTCCTCTAAACTAATTAATATATTAAAATTTTAGATTTTATGGTTAATGACTAGTTAAATTATTATGTTAGGTGGTAGGTTTATAATAGATTGATTTGTGGATAATTATATATTATTTATTGTCATGATCATTAACTTGTTTGTTAGTTATTCATATTTTGTTATATACATTATGATCATGATTACTCAATTTGTTTAGTTACAACATTTTATTGTGATTATTTCATGATATGGTCTAACTATTGTTTATTGCACTAAGGTAGATGCAAGATGGAGTCCACCGTCTAGACTATAACTGACGGAGGGTATCATCGGAGAGGATGGAGTAGATGGAGATGATTTATGGATGAAATAACAAATCTAAAACTAATGCACACACCACATAACTTAGCATCTTGCTTGTTGTTTGTTGATTGTTTGATATTCATTATTCATAGCATACATTATACTACTAATGTGTTTCTTTGCCTTGTATTGTTTCCTTGATTGGTAATGCTTGGTTATTGTTTATATAAATGACACCATACTTTCATTCATGATATTTTGTGGTAGTTGTGATGTTTATGTGTTGTATCAGAATAATTAAAAAATAGGATATATTCATTACTTTTTAAAACTCGTTAAATGTTTAATGATATGTTATTGACTCACTTTATGTAACTCTTTTACCCAGTTGTATATCTTGGTGACTAATTAGGGAAAGATATTTTATTGGGTTTGATCTATATGACTATCTTATTCTGCTATCTTTGCTTTGATTGAAACTCTCTACTAATTTAAAATGTTAAGCATCATAGGGATCAAATATGTGGCATGTTTTAAGTAATAATTATTAAATTATTTGATTTATTACTCAAAAGGCATATTTTTATGTGAGGAAGTTTATGAGATAACTTGTAGACCCATGTTTGATTTAATAAAGGTTATAGTTTTAAATAAAAGGCATTATTATTCTGTTAAAATTTAAAACCAATCTTTTCTAAAATATTAAAGTGATTATGAAAAAAAACATATTCATATAATCTAGGGATTAGAACTAACTTGGATGCAGGACATTTCAAAGCAATGATTTTTGAGAATCAAAAGGGAGACTTTGTTGAACTACATGATTTTCCTATGATTGCATTTTAGTCATTGCTTGACTATTAGTGGGGGTTATGGCTAGCCACCATGCCAAAATTGTGGACAATGGTTATAGAACCAAAGATTCATTTATTAAAGACTTATTTTAATGGGGTTTTTTCATTTATTTTGGCATGCATAACTCAAGAAATTGGAGATATATGGAGGGTAAATGGTTTTTGAGGAGTACATAGTAGATGCAAAGAGTTTGGAAAGAAAGAACAAACCTAGACTGCGTTCATAGGTAGGGTTTGTTGATTCAAATTCATGGTTTATCATTATGAAATGATTTATAAGTTTTTTATGATACATGTCGTTGATTTTCTTGAAATGGGTATTTGTATTTTTGAATAGATTATAAAAAATACAAGGTATATGTAATTGACCCTGGGGATAGTTACAACCCATCCATAGGATCGAATACATATAACCCTACCCCTTACTTATATGTTTATGTGTTTGAGGTTATTATGATAATCTAATAAAATTAGGGTTTCATTTGGGCTTAGATACAAGGGAAAATTTTGAAGCCTATTAAAGGCATCTATAGGTTTTATAATGACTAAGTTTTGCTCAAAACTATTCAATTATATTTCACATTTGTAGTTATATTTTTGATATTACAATGAGGCTAATTCCATTTTTGTTTAAATAAACCTATGTTTAGGAATGTATGGCAGTTATACTCTTTTGGGATTTATGGATTCAAGTAACTTTAAGTTTTTTTGTGATTGATATATGATATGGCTCAATTTTTTAATGACTTTTGGATTTATATAAAAATAAATATAACAAAATTATATATGTAAATGACCCTTGGTATGGTATGGCCCATCCATAGGGCCGAGTACATATAAGGTTAAGCTTTGTGTTTTACAATTGTGCATTTGGGTAGTGATGAGAGTAAAAAATAGATAGGGTTTTCTTTGGTTTCCTATATGAGTCAATATAGAGAAAACGTATAAAGAGTGAAATTGGTTCTTTATTATTGTTAAACTTTTGCTTGAGCTAGGTAAGTTTTCAAGATTGGGTGTTATTTTAATTCATAGTCTATTGTGACCAGTTGTAGGTGTATGTGAATATATTAATTTATTGAATCACTTAGATATATTATGTATTTTCCATTGTAAAATTATGTTATGGAAAATAGCTTAGTCTTTATAATATTAATATAGACTTTGATCATGGATGCAATTCAGTGGATATATAATATTTAAACTCAAGAATAGTTTTATTCTTAGGCAAAAATTAGGAGTCTAATTTATAATAGTAGTATATAAGTGGACTTGTATATTCATTTTGAGTAATTAATACTCTTGTTAAAATTGGTTATTTTGGGTTAGTTAATTAATATGATATTTACAACCATATAAATTAATATATATGTTTATATGTATATATATAAACAGGGGTCCTCCATAACACACACACACATTTGTATCCATATATGATGAACTATTAGAAGTTGTTAAGTTAAGGCCCATAGAATGTTGATTAATGAGGATCAGTCATTTTTAAGAAGTTTTACTTTAAAAAGTATATGTTTATAAAAGTGATTTTTGGATGAGTTAATATGACTAAGTATTTATGTTTATGTAATGGAGGAATATGTGATGATATATTTCTAATTATGACGTATTGTGTAATTATATTCATACTTGTATATGTGTATTTATGTGGTATAGATTTTGTATGTGTATGGAACTTAAAGGAAATTAGTCATTTTTGTATGAGGAAATATGTAGCTATGAATTAATGTCACGATAGGAATATTTAGACTATTTTAGTTATTCATATGTTATGAATAAATTAGTTGTTTTAGTTTAAAAAGCTATAATTATGATAAATTAGTTATTTTATTTAAAAAGTTTATGTTTATAATCAGTTAGTTGATTTATTATATCTAGATGCATATGATGGAAAATATGGGGTTATATGATTTCCTTGTATTAATACATGTTGTGGCACTTTTATATGCAAATATATTAATTGAACCTTTTGATTTAAGAATTAAATATGGTATTAATGAATATAAGCAAGTAGGTGAGATGGACTTCACATACTTAATGCCACTAATATACAGAGTTGAGGAAATCTAATTGAATTATGTTTGAATTTTTTTGATCTTAGAGATCTAGAAACTATATTAAAAACTTTGGTGAAAGTAATGTCTATGGTTCAAACATTGTCAATTCACCTATTTGATTTAGTTTACATGTTTTGTATGATATCATGTTAGAACATGTTTCTTTATGATATGTTGCATGTGATAGTTATCTTATAGCATATGGGTTATAGTTGACATTCTTGATTTCTACACCATCATTATCTTCCTATCCATGAAGGGAGGGCCATTCCCTAGTTAGGAGATTGTGTTGGGGGATCTATATTAAATGGTTGGTGTGGGATAGTACTCAAATGATACTCTAACTTTCCTTCAATAATCAACTGATAGAGGCTTTACTCATAAATACCTTTGGATAATAATGATTTCATTTAGACTCATATGTTCTATGAAACATTGTATATTTGTAATTTGATATTCAGATATGTAATAATGTATATTTGTACTATTTGATGGTAATTTAATAATTATAGTAGATAATTATTTGTACTTGTACCTATTATGATATTTATTCCATCGGTGGTTGATTTATAATTTATGTATTCTGGTACTATTCTATGTTTTACTTGCAAAAGCAAATCAGTATTCATTATAGTGATCATTAACTAAATGAATCATGTGATTAACCTGCCATTTAAACAATAGTTACTTATTGATGCATTTAGTTAAATATCATTGATTTATGAAATTAGTAAAGATAATTTGTAAATGGTTTTTAAAAACAATTGACCTAATTCTAGTTTAACCTTGAGGGTTTGTTTCCCAAGATATGATAATATGAAATCCATAGAGTGGAGAGATGCTTGAAGATTCTGAAATAGTAGAGGAGCAACAACAAGAAGTTGGACAAGGGGCTTCAAAGCCTCAAAGTTTTACATATGATATTATCTTTAATGTTTTGTGTGAAGGAAAATAATTTGTTAATGGATAAAATGAAAGTTTTAAGACAAATAGTGAGCTCAATATAAGAAGATAGAAGTTGATATCCTCATTCAAGAGGGTAAATGCACAAAGATAAAGATGAAAGAGAACGTGAACAAAGACCAATAGATAGCTTGGATGGAGAAGGCAAATAAGAAGATAAATTATAAATGCAGCAATCAAGAGGATGTCCACATGTATGAGTGGATGATTGAAGAAAAATAAGCAAATAAAAATTGCAACAATAAAGGGCAACATCAAAGAAGACCATAAGTAGGAGCTCATGAAATATTTTGAGCCCATGTGTCTTATGCAGTTGCATCAACTCACTTATGTAAATTTTGTATATAGAAGTCAAAGTTTGTAAGAGTCGTGTTTCAATGAACATTGTAAAAGGTCTAAAGGTCCTTTTACCCCATGTAAATGTTAAATAAATTCACATCTATCTAGATGGAGGATATTCAACATAGGAATTTAGAATAATGATAAGTAATAAGTTGTTAAATAAAGTTGAGATATTTTAGACCACGTTTAGATAAAACATAAGATTCATTCCATTAAGGATTTAAGATAGTATAAAGATAAGGAGGGAGGTGAATGGAGAAGGAAGAGAAATAAAAATATTGAAGGAGTTACAGAAGTGTGAAAGATAGGTGAGAAGGATTGGAAGTATAATATGAATAAAATCAATAAATAAGTCTTTTCCTTCAAGCCGTGAGTGAATTCTGCATCTCTCTCATCTTGTATGTATTGGATTTGGATAAGAAATTAATCTTGAGATAGGTGTGTATGGATGGGTCTATAATAGTACAAGAAAATTTGTATGTGTATAAGATAAACCAAATAGTGATGGGCTTTTCGTAACATTTTCATTATTGTCTCCAATTCTATGCAAGTATTATTTTAGAATAACATGTTGATAAAGATTCATTCAAATCATAAAGGTCTATAATTCTATATTTGATGATTTAGTTATATGAGTAAACAATAATTTATAAGTTGGTTTGAGACTAAAACACACTTGACATAGTCTGTTGCAGCAATATTCTATATTGGAATGAAGTATTGAGTTTACATATAAACCAAGTCATGATGGAAATTAAATTTATATGGATAAAAAACTAATGCATTTGAATAAATTTAGAGAAGGAAAGATTTAGACAAACGTATTGTTAAAGTCTCATGATAGTCAAGTTTTAAGGACTATATGTCGAAGGTCATAAAACTGGTTAACAAAGATAAAGCCCATTAAGAAGAGAACACCAATTGTATTAGGTGAGTTGATCTACAACTAATAATATTATCTTTTTATGTTTAGTATTGATAATCAAATGAAGCTTGGATAATGATGCAAATCTATGATAGTCTGAAAGAGTGGATGAGTCTTGAAAAGATTGAAAGAGTTTTTTGAAAGCATTTGGAGTTAAAATTAGATAAAGAAGAAGGATATTGGGTATACCAGTTTAAACTCAACATGTCATGGGAAGAATAACATCAAAATTTTGTTGATGTTATATAGGATTTGAATCATAAATGTTATGTAATTATATATAGACCTATGTGATCTATTAGAAACCTGTGAACATTCTTAAGTTAATCATTTTAGCCATTTCAATTATAATTATTTATAGAATTACGATAGTCAGAAGAAAGATTTTTTATGAGATTGTTAAGACTTAGATAAGGTTTAATCCTATTAAAATAATGTCATGATGATACAAAGAAATTTTAATATTCTATATATACAAACTCTTAGTCTGAGGTATTATGATGGGTGACAGAGTTATAAAAAGGTTTTGGGAATAATGTTAGAGTGTTCACATTATTAATAGTTATTAGTTTGTTTATAGTCATTATTCAAACATAAATATTGTTAGCTTAATAATATTATGTATCTAGATTTATATTTTTTGGTATGTTGTTTTGAATAAAAACAATAATATATGGGTAGATTTATATAGCTTGTTGGTTATTTAAAGAGTTTATAGGGATCTTAGTATCTTCATATATATCTTATGCACTTCCTATAAAAGTGATATATAATGTCTCATATGATGCAATTGAAGAGTGTGTAGTATAATATTATTGATTTTTATTTTCAACCATGTTTAGGTCTCTATCTTAAAACTTTGAGTATTCTCATTATTTGGTATTAGAGTTGTATTGGTTTTGTGCCTGTAATGAAGTTTTAAAGTTTTATAGGGGTAGTGGTATTTGATCTGTGGTTCCCTTGTGTATGGTAAAATTTTTATGTGAAGAATATATTCCATATTTTTACAATTTTTACATATACTTAGACCTAAGCATTGAATTTGTATATTAATGTTGCATTACAAAAGTTTGATTTAGTGTTGGTATTGAACTCCAAGCTTCACTCAATTTTAGCCTACACATTACAGTAGTGAGCTTCAACCAAAGTGAAATCCTTGTTTGGACATATAGTTGCACTTAGGTCATATCTATCTTTGCTATGTCTTGCTTACTCCCCAAAGTCCTCACCATCTATTTCTCAGACCTCTAATTGTGCATTCTCCATGCATTCCTCCACCTCTATTTCAACATTTATTCTTGATCTGATGCCTCAACAAAAATATAATTGAATTTCATCAATGAATCTTGGATAATTTTACACCTTGACCATGGTTTTAAGCTTAAAATCTTAAGAGGGGAGATATATCAAACTTAATATTCACTGATTCAAACCTACATGCCCAAGATGATGTAGATGACTTTATATGGGGATAGGAAGGTTATTGTATTGAATGAAGTGTTATCAACCTCAATGATATGCTGGAGA
This sequence comes from Torreya grandis, assembly GCA_037957365.1. Classification (NCBI taxonomy): domain Eukaryota; kingdom Viridiplantae; phylum Streptophyta; class Pinopsida; order Cupressales; family Taxaceae; genus Torreya; species Torreya grandis. The sequence continues at coordinate 2,431,232 of JARHVA010002114.1, forward strand.
TAAGTAACTCTCTATAATATTATAGCCTGTAGTACACCACCATCATGCATGATTACTTTTAAGCTACATGTTTTTTTCCCATTGCATGCAAGCTATCTTCCAAAGCACTTCATCTCTCATTGGTGGTTTGACGTGTGGATTTAGATATTTTATTTAGAGTCAAAAGCTCTATATGGTAAATAATTCTTTTTTGCATTATTGTTTTAAGTTAATTCTTTTTAGTTTAGTTAGGAATAATTTATAGCTTGTAATTTAAATCCCTTCATAAAATAAATATCCCTTATTATTTAGACATATAGTCGATATGGTTAGTCTATAATATCATAATTAGAGTCTTAATTGAGTTTTTTTATTAGCTTACGATTAGCCATGCAAATTTGTGTTTATAATTCATTTTTATCAATAGAGTCAAATTTATTAATTGAGTTGTCATAATGTTATTTATGTCAAAAATTCAAAAATGTCAATAGTTGAGTCATTTTTATTTCAAAAGTATCGAAGTTAATCTCATCCTATGTAAAGGATGCATTTTCAGGGAAACCCAATGTCCTACATCAAAAGCATTAGTTATTTATGGGGGATTTTTGTCATCAAAAAACATCATGTAAAGGTTGAGCTTCATCAACACATTGACTGAGTAAGCAACGAACCTATTAGAGGTCAGAGGTAGGAGGTAAGAGGCTTTCTACACCTCTCATCAGTCACCAATGATGGGGCCACAAATATGTTTTGATGGCACATTTTATTTCAATTATGTGATTGATTTCAATTGTGTGTCAGTAAGAACAGATGATGTATTCATGTTCACATTTGTAACAAGTCAACCAAAAATTCCTTTGTATCTTCTTTGAATGTGTGATAGTGAAGAGAGCTAATAACTATATTGCACATCATGATGTGGTTGTTGTTAAACCACTTGAAAACCATCCCATTTTAGTTTTTGGTAATCCATATTCAAAACTATTATTAAGGTTTGTGATTGTCCTAAAAAAATCACCAAAGCATAAGCACAGGTGTAGATTCAATCTTGTTTTACCCATGTTCACATTAAGGAGGTGTATACTAGGAATTAATAATGTTCACAAGGGGGTGAATGTTAGAGTGTTCACATTATTAATAGTTATTAGTTTGTTTACAGTCATTAGTCAAATGTAAATATTGTGCTATGTACTTAGGGATATGATACATTAATATATCATATCCCTAGGTACATAGCGTATTGTTAGCTTAACAATATTACTCCATTATCCTAATATATTGGACCCATATAACTAACTAAGGAGGATGTTTACCACATGTCAGCATCTCCATCAACCCATAGACATTAATATATCATATCCTTAGGTACATAGCATATTGTTAGCTTAATAATATTACGTATATATATTTATATTATTTGGTATGTTATTATTGTGAATAAAAATAATAATATACATGTAGATTTATAGAGCTTGTTGGTTAGTCGATTAAAGTTTATAGGGACCTCAAGATCCCATATATAGCCTATGCACTTCCTATATAAGTGTTATGTATGTCTCGTATGATACAATTGAAGAGTGTGTAGCATAATATTATTGATTTTTATTGTCACCTATGTTTGGCTCTCTCTCTTAAAATCCTGAGTATTCCTATTAAATAAACAGATTTTAATCAGAGAGATTGTAGACCTAAGTAACTAAGTATGTACAAATAAGAATTGGTCAGAAAACACATATACATGGTGAAAGATACCTAAAATTTGGTTTAGAATTAATAAAAGATAAGTAAATCACGTAGAAAAATATAATCTCAAATACATGGGAGATTGTTAGCGATCTTGGGATTTGTTATCATGAATTAAAAAAAATATGAGGGAAGAATTTTTCTATCCTATCAAGCATACCATGGATTTTGACTAGAAGGTAGTCATCTCCAATCACCAACACATAAGCAATCATAGATTGGACATCAAATCTAAAATCATCAATATTATTCTAAATTTGTTGGTCCCAATTTTGATTTTTCTCATTGTTGCTTGCTTTGAGAACACCTTTGGATGTGAGGTGACATGTCTTTGGACCTTGAATTTGTCCCATGAGTTGCAACCTCTGAATTTTCATGATCTAGCTAGTGTTCAACACATATTTATTATGTTCCTCCAAGGTGTTGTGTGATCTTCTTTCAATCGTAGAACATGTAATAGTGATATTATCAATAATATTGATTTTGAAATCAAAAATTCCAACCTTAATGGGTCTCCAAACAACACCAAGATCACACATTATTGTTGACCAAATTTTGCCCCAGGCAAAATTTTTGGTCCCCTTCTTCCCTTGCTATTCAATGACAGTCATTTTTGGGTTGTGCAAGTTCAATGAGTTCAGTTCATGGCCTGGTTCAAGTGGTTCAGTGACCTTTGGTTCAAAAGGCCCATCTTCAAGTTCAACATCTCGATCCATCAATGGTTGAACCATTGAACCATTGAACCTTTTTGGTTCAACGGGTTTGGTTCAATGGGCTTGGTTCAAAGCAAAAGTTCATCGGCCTTGGTTCAATGGTTCATCAGCGCACAATGGTTGAACCCTTGAACCGTTGAACCATTTTTGGTTCAACGGCTTGGTTCAAGGGTATGCCCTTGGCCGAAGGGGAGTCTCCAAGTTCAATGCCCTTGCGTAGGGCAGGCGCTTCAACACATAAAGTTCAAATTCAGGTAAGTTCAAATTTAAATTTGTTCAAATTTGACTAAGTCCCAAATTCCTTCAGACTTTTTATCTGAAGGAATTCCTTCAGGCAAAAAGTCTGAAGGAAATTGGGCACCCTTCGAAGCAAAGGCCGGGATAGAATTTCTGCAAATTTTTTATCCACGGGAAAATGTCCACAGACAGAAGTCTACAAAAAATACACGAAGCCCACGGGGACCCAGGAGATCATCTGAAGCATCGAAGGACCCGCAGAAGGACCCCGAAGGGCAGGTGCCCTTGCGGGGGACTTCTGGCCCAAATACAAAGGGGCACTAAGCAAAGTCAGAGGTTTGTCAAGACTAAGTAAAGTTGCAGAGAGGCCATGAAGACCTGATGACATTTTGACGGGGACGGTGACATCTCAGAGGATGTCAAAATTAGTAGAACAAGTTAGCTGTTGGTTTTCAAACCAATGACGACCATATGAACATCAAAGTTAGCAAAACAAAATGGCCATTTGTTTTCAACTAAGAGAGAGCTAACCAAGGGGCCAGAATGTAGTGACCCGCTAAGATTCACCCCCGAGGGCCGAAGGAGCCAGAAGAGACAAAATTGAGAAATGACAAGGAGACAAGCATAGAGCAAGCAAACAGTTAATCCAAGTGGCACCAATTTGAGAAGTGACTCCAGCAGGTGAAATAGTTCCTGTAAATTGATCATTTGGGATGCAAACAACTAGTAAGGCAACTGGGTTTCTCCATTTTACATTTAATGAGTAGACAAACCGTGTATTGACCTTGAAAAGGCAGACTTCAAATAGACAAAGTGCATAGCTCATTAATGTTTTGAGCGACTTGTTCTTCCCAATGAAGGGATGCGATGGGCCACTTGTAAACAAAGAGCACCAAATGGGCCTCTTTTCTTCTCATATATATTTAGGACTTGTCATTTTAAGAGATATCTTTCACAGTTGTAAGGTGTAGCCCTGCTAAAATCTCCACCTGAATCAATAAACGTAGTTTTTACCTCTTCTTGGATAGATATTCTAGGTATGTCCTGAGTGTTAATTTGTGTTTAGTCATTGTCTTTTGATGCTCTCACAGGTTCAACACCAACACACCAGTTATCTACAAGGTGCCATTTATGTAGCTAATAGGAGAAGAGCTCTATTTGAAAGTGTAGAACAGAGGAAGTTACTTACAGTGTGCATTTCACAGCATCTTGGTGAAATCTCTATTTTTTGTGTTTTCATGAAAGCCTCCCTACCAATTTCTTGTAGCCTGGTCCTTTTGCCAAGTGAGAAGCGTATGTATGCATTTGTCTGGTTTTAAGTGTGGATGTGAGAAGATCATTTCATTTTGGTGTATCACCTCCTTAGAGTAGTTTGTATTCCTGCAATCTTTCTCCCTTTTCATCCCCCCAGTTTATATATCTAGATATGTATGTATTTGCACTTGCTAGAACAAACATGATGCATCAAAGGGAGCTAGCCCTTATCTAGAGACTCTCCACTCTAGCTTCGCCAGTCCCACAGGCAAGAGGGGAGTTTCCATAGTTGTGAGGAGAAGGCAGGAGCTCAGCCTCCTGCCAAGGGTGCAATCTCTTGCGTCAACAATTATTATACACAAACAATTTTGAATTTGATCAAAAATATCTATATGCTCTATATGACAAGTTGTCACCTTTACCTTATCATCTTTTTTAGCATGTTTTTCATGATGAAAAAATATTCTAGTGACATAGGAGGAGCAAAAAATCCAAAATATGATCATCATTATCATACCTTGAGATGCCAACAAAAAATTGATCCTCCTTTGGTGAAGCAGGGTTTGTGGAGATACCTCCAACCCTTCTATCCTTATGATTCCCAATATTTTCTTCAAACAAATGTCTCTCCACAATGTTGTTATGAGAATTAGTCAATAGATCATCCTTAATAAGTTCAAAGGATGGTGCATGTTATTCTACTTTGAGGTCTTCATATTCAACAAGTGAAGCCATGTTCACCTTGATTTTATCCATATTTTTTTGACACATGCATGGAGCATTTTCTTGGTTATCGCCAAGGTCACAAACACCATCAACTAGCTTCTTATTGATTGTTGTTTTGGAAATTCTAGCAATTGAACATCAATATTAACATCTAGTAATTGGGATTTAACACAAAATTCTCTCCCCAATCTTACAAATCTGACTTTCCTTCTTCCTTGGGCTCATAATTAGAATTTTCATCTCCTTTGGATGAAGTAGGAGCCTTTTATAGATTTACCTCCACAAAAGTAATATTTTCAAGTACCTTCCCAAATTTGTCCTGAAAATCCATCTCATATGGAAATGGCTCAATCATTAGAATGCTCATAAAATTGATAGGGGATTCTTGGAAAAGATCCTCTTTCTATTTGGTACCCTTCATCTTATCCTTAGTATTAGATTGATTATCATGATGATCAAAATATTGTAAGGACATAGTATGATGGTGATACAATAATTCCTTGTTATGAAGATAATTAAATTGCTTACCCTTCTCTTTAGCTTCCTTTAGGTGTTGTCTTATTTGAATGGCTATCAAATTTGCCTCTTACACTCTTATTATCCAATCATCACACCTCCTTTGGGTCCTTATCACATGTTTTATTCTTGCTTGTAAGGTAGTTGGTTTCCTTTCAACCCTGGGATCCAATTTTATTCTTTATGGTGGATCATTAAATTATACCTCACATATGTAATTTATGCCCTTCTTTTCTACTGAACTCTCAAGGAAATCAACCATTGGCATTTTTTTTCAAGATTTCTTCCTTGGCTTCATCATTCCTTTGCTCCTTTGTAGGGTTTTGGACTTTAGACCTCGACATTTTCATTTTCTTTTCTTCTACCCATGCCCTTAGCTCCTTTGAATGTTCTTGCATACCTTGAAACAACTCTAACATGGATTCTTCCATTGTCCTCATTATTTACAGGCTGACAAGATCACTATGATGTCCCTTTTAGGATATAATTAAACAAAAATAAAATTAACTATAAATCCTTAAAATAATAATATAAATTATGATTTTTATTAAAACACTTACTATAGAAATTTAAAAATTCTAAAAAGACTAATTTTAGATCAAAAATTCAAAATTTTATTGTCACAAAGCCATTCCAAAAATCATTAAAATACAACCATACAAAATATATCCACATCTAAATTTTTGTACCACATATATGGATAGAAAATATTATAAAAATATATACTAAAGCCATATATGATTAGACATCCAAATCACCATGAAATCTCCCCAAAAACTATAATTTCTAGCCCATGAGGGAGTTCATTTCCCTAGGAGAGAGATCCGAATTGCTACATTATCCCTTCAAGACCCTTCAATAGCTATGCTCAACCTTCAATTACCCTCCAATAGCTACGCTCAACCTTAAATGATTGTAAAACTAATTTGTTGACCCTCTAAGGCTGCCAATATTGATTCACTGCCCTTCAAACTACCCTAATAGGTTCCTCACTCTCTAAAAGTAACCTAGATGGTTGAATATGAATTTTCAAATCATGTGTGACCTATGAATAAGATCCTCAAATGATGTAATTGAGGGTTTTCATCTCTGAATACTGACACTAATGAGGGTTTCCATCCTCACCATCTATGATGCAAGCAATCATGTTTTGCAATTAGAAATTTATTCAAAGATAATAGATAGATTCCCAAAATTGGATCTCCTTATCTCCCTTTATACCATTTTTCCCTCCAATATACTTTCTAAATCAAGGGCTAACTTATATCAAATTAGAGAAGTGCCCTTCTTTATTATAATTAAATTTAAAAAGAAGTTGTTGACATGTTAATTTTTAGCAACTTAAATAGAGAACCAATGTTTCCCTTGATTCTTTCTTCTCCCCCCCACCTTAGACGAATGAAAATAAATTAAAATAGGCTAAGGGTATTCTTTCTGCTTTAGGATTTAAAAATATATATTTATTTTAATAAAAATATTATTAATTATTTCTAATTTAGAAAAGGGGACATTAAAAAATCTCTAGATTGCTCTGTATCTACATGAACTGAAGTGCATTATGATTAGAATGAATGAACCTCTCCTTAAATATAATATAGTTTCATCATTACTTGACTAATTTCATAATAGTGTACAATTATTTCTCATAGGTGGACTACCACTAAACCATTTAACTAACATTTGGGAGTGCTATGTGACACAATGTCCATGTTTTATGGTGTCTTTTTGAGGCATAGTCAGATGCATCAATGTGAAGTTTAAATAAATGTGAAATGTCAAGCATTATGAGAATAGGAATTAAGCATACACATTTATTGAGAGCCTCAAAAGTGTGTTACCATGCATGTGTCTAGGTGAAGGTTCCTTTGGCACACATGATCTAATTAAGAGGCCAAACAATGTCCTAGAAATCAAGATAAAATATGCAATATAAGTTGGTAAGTACAATAAATATTCAATTCTATGAGATTGCATAGATTAGGCCAATCTTGGATCACCTTGACCTTCTCTAAGTCTACATGTATATTATTATAGTTGATGATGTATCCAAAGTTATGAATGCTTGAGATGTCAAATGAACACTTGGTTAAGTTAGCTTACAACTTGTGTATGCATAGTGCTTAGGTAGTTTGAAACATGTTTTTGATGTTCATCCCAAGTCTTGTTTTAAATGATGATGTCATCCAAATAGACAATGGTGAAGGAGTTTAGATTAATGTTATATGGCATCCATCAGGTGCATGGATATTATTGGTGAATTGGTCAATATGAAAGGCATAACCATCCATTTTTTACTATTATTCACATGTCTTGAAAGTTGTCTTCCAAAATTCTTTAGGATTGACGAGAACCTAGTGATAACCTAACTTCAAGTCGGTCTTCATGAAGTATTGACCACATTAGATTTGGTCTAGGATGTCTTCAATGTATGGTAGTGGTAACCAATTCTTCACCTTGATTTTTTAGTGTGTGATAATCTATGTAAAGGTACCAAGTCCCAAATTTATTAGGTGCAAGGACTATTAGACTTTCACAAATAGAATAGCTATCTCCTAGTATTAAACTTCATCATTCTATCAAATTGATCTGCAATATAAAAGACTATTTAGAAGAGGGGATCTAGGAATAAAATCAATATGGAATTTTACTACATATTGTGTTGGGAGGCCTTTCATTTCCATGAATACTTCACCACACTAATTTGGTAATTTGTCGAGCTATTGTTATTGTAATGATGCTTACATGATGTGCATTGGCAATGATGTATTCCTTTCCTATGCACATAGATTAGGATGGACCATGAATAAAATGAACTTTCACATGCACAAGATTTATTTATGACATTGTTTGATAGATACCAATGTGACCTTGGTCATAGGCAACTACTCAAATAGGTTGAATAACTAGTCTTTGATGTGAACAATCCATTTATGTCGATTCACCTAACATGTATCTTCATAGTCAAACAAGTATGATCTTCATAGTAGTATGTCACAAAATTCAAGAGTTAATATGTTTGAAGTTGCATTATCCTCCATCACCTTAAATTTTTAATATAAGGAACATTTTCCCCAAATATGTATATATTTTATTGACTTGATCCACCTATGTGACTATGGGTGTGGATGTGTGAAGTGTGAGACATCAATTTGTTTTTTGATAAATTATGTTATTTTGAATCTTATTTTTATGATGACATGGATAGGTTGTCCTTTGACCCACAAAATCATCTGGAAGAGGTGCTCACACTCCTCTAAATTGTTTGGTGCAATGCTTAGACATGAACTACCTAAATCAGTGTCATATGTGTTACAAGACTTAATGTAGATTACATAAGCAATAATTTTTGGGTGCAGCATTTATAATCATCATGGGAACATAAGTGATGTCAGTGACACTAATGTTTTCCTAATTTATTATTTTATTTACCTAAATCAAGAGGCACAAAAGCCTTCAAAGTATTGTGCGACCTTCCTAGGTTACTCTACCTTGTGATATATGTTCTTCTTCTACAAAGGGGTTTGAGATGGTGCATTTTGCATGAGGTGGCTCTTACACATGCCAGTGGATGAAGATGTGAAACACTTATTTGTCTTTGCCTTGGCTTCAATCTTGGTGACATTATGATAGACTTTCCCTAGAGAGTTTGAAGTCAAGAACTCCATATTTGCAAGAATATAAGGTGAAAGTCCACTGATGTATTTTAGCACCTTATGTTGTTTTGATAGGTTCTCACATAGAGGTGTAATGTATTCATGGAACTCATTGGTATAGTCTTCCACTGACGACTCATTTCACTTGAGCAATTGGTAAATCTTGATGTATTCATTCTCCTTTAGCTAGTCGACAAAATTATTTTAAGACTCTATTAGAATACAATCTTGAGTGTGTTGTGTGATGAGAGTCTCCCACTAATGTGATACTAGTATAGACATATTTTACACGACAAAGGTAATCTTCTCAAAATTGGTGAATTGATTGATTAATATGTATGCCTCAAGTTATTAAACCCAACCATCCAATGTTGTGGTGTTGATCTTGTCTTTGAGCACTAGAATGCCAAGATTGTCTTACTTTGAAGGGGCTATTTTGTTGAAATCATTGGTGAGAGTGTTGTGAAGAGGAAGATGTAGATGTTGGGCTGAAGTGAAACATTAACTCATGGAATTGGCCAAAGAGCTCAGTACGTTATGATTCTAGGGAATCCTCAATAAGTTCATATATATTTGGGGTTGTCTTAAACTATTTTTGGGCATCAACTATCTTGTTGTTGCTCTAACATTTTTATGGATATGTTGAAAAAAATTGACTAGTAATCCTTCCTTATTTTGTTACACTCATGTGTTTATATGTATAAGAAAGAGCTATGCTATGATACTAATGATATCCATGGAAGTGCCCAAGTCCAAGTGTGGGGAGGATAAAGCCACACTTAAAGATAAATGGTGGATTTAAAAATTTGTAGGATAGATCAACTAGACTAATCTACCCAAGAACTTTTAAGATAAGCAAAAGATTAATATATAGAAACACAACTTTTGTTCCATGCATAAAATAAGGGAAAGTAGTTTAAGAGTGTAAGCGCTTGTGATCAAAAAGGGAATGCTTCCTTATTGATCATGTAGACTTATATAGAATAATGCAGGACTATATATTTGTTTGAGTACTGAAGTAAATGCCAATAAACTCCTTTCTAGTCTATGTGTGATATCTTGGCTCTATGGATGCATATATGTGTAGGCACATAGATTGATGTTAATGTGTGTAGTTACTTTCTCTATACACACACACACACACATATACATGTATGATTGTAGTATAACTGTTAAAATTAACAACAATTGTTGGAGAGATAATTATGAAGTTGTTTCATCTTCCCTTACAAAGTGACTATTAGAACCAACACATGGCATGCTGTGGAGATGCTCTAGCATGGGGCAAGTGTGGAGTGTGTCATTTGGCATATCACATGGCAATGAAGTGTTGGCAAGTTAATGTTGATGTGTAATGATCTTATACATTGTTGCAATAACATGTGGCATACGAAGAAGTAATGCACAAGAATGATGACATATTAAAGTCTATGATGTGATGCACAATATCGCAGAAGTTGTGGATGATGCAAATGAGTGACATTAAAAAAGTTACGAATACTAAATGTCAAAGTTGGCTCAAGTCTATAGTCGTTGAGAATGTTGTGACATGAGGTGTGCAAGATTTTAAAACTTGCAAGTGTTGTAAAGTGCTTGCATGGTACTACATAGGGCAATGCATCGAGGTAAAATGACACTTAGGTGAGATATGAGTCAAAGGGAATTTGCAAGGTATTATGCCATTATTGTGCATGACTGCAAGGCAACATACTTACTGAGAAACATTGCAAGAGTGAATAGCTCAAGTTTTGCAAGAGGAGTGAGAGGCTTTCACGATTGTGAGTGGTTGTGAGGTAGATTGCAAGTTTATGCATGGATCAAAAAATACCTCTAAGAGTTGATTAGAGACTATGAATAAAAAGGGTTTGTTGAAAATCACAAGCACCGTTAACATTTATTAATAAGGGTAAGCCACCTTGACATACAATTATTTCTGTGTAATCTACTTACAACCCAATCATGTATTGAAAGATGAATGTAATCCACCACTTTGGACTTCTCATCCTCTAACTTCGGTAAATCTTTTGGAGCATGTAATACCTTATAACTCTTACCAATGTGGGACTAACCGAATAACAACCAATCATATATTTATGTTACACAAGCAATTTAGGACTGACTGAATAACAACCCAATCATATATTTGTGTTCCACAAGCAATTTAATTAGATTAAGTCATCTCAAGATGACCTCTATGAAAGTCATTACTCTTATGACATTTTTCGTTGTATACATTTTGTAATAATATAATCTAGGAGAGGAGCAACAACATTTATTCGGGGGGAGGAGGAGGTGGGGGGAATGGTGTTGTAGTCCACCTGTTAAGTAATTGAAGGCTTCCAACATCAATTTAATTAGATTATTAATTATTGTAGGATTTTACTTGTGTGTTCTTAAGGCATCCCAAGATGACCTCCATGGATAGTCATTGCCAAATTGACATTTTCTCTCACAGACTATAACTATCTGTTAATAGAGGGAAGAGATAATGGTGAATTTAATCTACCGTTTTGGACTTCATACCCTCTAATTTCTTTTCCTAATGAAAAATTTTCGAAACATGTGATACTTTATAAATCATCTTTATGATACAATTCTTACCTATATAAAATTAAAATACAATTAGAATCTATTCATATTTTTATATCACAAAATTAAAAACTTCTACACAAAATTTAATTAAATAATTAATTCTTGAAAACAAATTTAAATTTTTACCTATATTTAAATTATCTCAAGATGAGCTCCACTTGTCTTATAATGTGGATGACCTCCACTTGTCTTACAATGTGGATGGCAGGCACCTCTAATATTAAAACATTAAAACCAAATTCATATGAGAGGCGACACTTAATTTTGAAATTATTTTTTTCCATTAAAAATAGGGAGGGCAGCTGTCTTAGCGACAATAAGTTCAAACAAAGACTTTTTTTTCACTTATTCAAATCTCCCGCGAAATCAATGAATACAACGTTGAAAAAAGAACGTAAACAATACAAAACAAAACATTGGCGTCGTACGGTGGACGGCAAAGTAGTATCTTTACAATTGTTTAAATACGTCAAATTGACTATGGTGATGTAAAAGATTGTCTATTGTATTATAGATACATTGGATGTTGGTATGATTTTTCCTCCTCCGTCTCGATAAAGAGTGTTTATTCATTTTACTTTTTAAAATGATAAAATGGATAAAATAATTGGATGACTTCATAGTGATTTATAAAAAAGTTTTCGACATGAACTTACGAATGATTTGTCACCTTTTCTTAAAATTGATATTTATGTTTAGACCAAATCCTCTAAGTTTTTTTTGTCATGCTTTATCTTAAGAAATTTAGTTTGCGAGTTATTTTTTTAAATCGTGAATATCATTTTTAGCATTTATATTTCTTTGACATTACTGATATTATGCTTGGTTGGAAAGGCCTTGTTTGTTTTTGATTTTTTTATAGGATACTTTCATTACAAGGAGTCATTCTGAAGATAAAAATTTATATTCTTGACTTCAGCTAGTAGTTGGGACATTATCCTTAACGACCTTTGACAATAATATGTAGTAAAATCAGCAAGTCTCTGTCATCAATTATTGGTCATCACTCCATAGACCAATGCTGGAGAATGTCAACATACAAAAAACATTCTCATGCTACATTTGCAAGCAGTATGAAGATGCATAAAGTCTATGGCTAACATTTTTCATATCATCAATTTTTTAAAAATTAAAAAAAAAATTGACAATAAAAATCTTTGGGCATTATTGGCAGTCTTGGGTTTGAAAACCAGTGTGCTGGCAGGTCAAGTATTGAAAAAATGAGCCTTGATTATAAAACTAGTTTTACTGGCTAGTCAAGGGCCAAAAATAAATAAATAAATAAAAATTGGAAAAAATTGAAAACCAATAATAGTTATTCTTTCCACCTGCAATAAATACTTGGTTATTGACTTTTTATGCTCTCATTTTCAGCATTGCTTAGGCTTTCATTCTTCAAACATCTTTTCCAATATGCTCCATGAGGTTGACATCAAGAAATATAAGGCGAACTGAAGTAGTGCCAAGGTATTTAGTTTTTTTTATTTCACTTTTAAATTTGCTTATAAGTTTTGTTATTACATAAAGATCCATTTTTTTAGAAGAAAAAAGAATAAAATATCCCCACACTTTATACATATTTACATTGGCATGCATGAGGACATGCATGGGATTAGGTGTGGGAGAGGAGAAAGAGAATAGTCTCGGCAACAAATTAAGAATGTGGCTTGGTAAGAATAAATTTGACTTTGATAGAGGCATATAGTTTCACCATTATTTTTTAAGAATCTCAAGCAACAAAATTTACTTCATATTTTATATCAAAGTTGCTTTGTAGTCAAAATAAATCAATGTAAGCACATTAAGAAATTCTCAACATAAGAACCTGCTCTCACCTCATTTAATTTAAAAAAAAAGAGGGCAGCATGAGAATTCCACACAATACCCTGTGCCAAACAGAAATCAAGGATAGAAGGAAAATTTTCACATCCTTGATAAATATATTTTATTTACCATTTTCATTGGAATATTTTGCCTATGAAATCCAAGAGGATTCTAAAAGTTAAAATTAATTTTAATTATGCAAGGTCAAATCTGGAAAGACTATTTGAAAATAATATCTAATTCATGCATTTGTATCTCAAAAAAAATTTAGATAAAGGAATGGCATGCATGAGGTTAAGTGTGGGAGAGATGATGAGACCATAAAATGGCTCATTATATCCATGAAATAAAATTCTTTTTCCTTACATAAAAAGTGGATCTAAGTATAATTTACGAACTTATGTTTTATTTAGAATGAAATAGAGAACTATATCTTGGTTATTTTTTTATAAATCATCGTCTTCTTGTTTGTTGATTTTTGTTACTAAATCTTTAAAAAAAGTTGTTAATGTGTATATATACAGCTCATAATAAGCAATATTAGACATGAGCATGAGGTACCAATCAAATATCAGTTTTGAAGTGAGCTACAGGCAATCTATACATAGTTATGACTCACCTCGTCTAACTGCAGACTCACCCAAATTTACTATGGACTCACTCAGTTCATATCTATGAATTCAGCCAGTAGCTCTACATTCATGTAGTTCATTGATTAAAGACCAATTCAAAGCATCAAACATCAAGGGAGCCATCATAGTCAACAACAATTTGAAGAATACAACTTGAAGAAAATCTACAGACTCTGCAGGGTCTGAAATCTACGGACTCTGTAGGTCTAAAATCTACATACTCTATAGGTCTAAAATCTATGGACTCTATAGATTTGAAATATATGAACTCTACAAGTTTTGAAACCTATGAACTCTACATATTTTAAAATCTACAAATTCTATAGGTTCTAAAGTCTACAGACTCTACAGGTTTTAAAATCTACAAACTCTACAGGTATATCTATGGATTGTACAGGAATATCTATGGATTGTGTAGGTCTATCTACAGACTAGCTCAAAATTATATCTAAATCTAGATTTGTGTAATTTATTCTATAAATAATTATCTTCATATTTTATGAAGATTGAGCTTATGTTGTAAATAGATAATAATGTCTCTCTCCATATTTTATGAAAGATCGAGATAAGCTAGAATATCTAAGTTGTGTTTTTTTTTCATATTAGGTGGAGAGCATCTAGGATTGTTATTCCTAAATAAGGATTTAGTTGGAAGCATGAGATTATAAATACAATTTTTCACACCATTGTAATCAATCTTGGTTATCAATAATATATTCTGAAGCTTTGTGACATAAATCTAGTGTTCTAATTAAAATCCTCTTCTGAGGAATGAACTGGCCACTCATTCCAAAGAAGATGGATAAATGTATTTTTATTTATTTTTTTATTGTGTAATTATACTTTTGAATTGTTATTATTTATTTTTCATGTAAACATTTATTTTATGTAAAGTTTGTTATGAACCTGCAAGTGTTTTCTGTGTTTATCATTTATTTTCAATTCAGTCATTTACTTTCCTACAAGTGTGATTTACTTTCCTGCAAGTGTGATTTACTTTCTTGCATGTGTGATTTAATTTATGTAAGTGTGTTTTTTTATTACTACAAGTATGATTTACTTTTCTTCAAAGTGTGGTGTGATTTACTTTCCTACAATTGTGTTTTTCAATTCCTGCAAGTGTGGAGCGTGGTAGAAGAGACCGGTTGCTAAAGATCTCTTTCTCCTATTGCATATAGCCTTGGACACCAGCCCTAAATTGACATTATTAAATAATGAATTGATGACTCATCAAGTATAATTATAAGTCATAAAGTTATTAAATAAATTTAAGATATTTTAGACCAAGTTTAGATAAAATATAAGCTTTGTTTCATTAAGGAAGGAGTTAAGATGGTATAAATATAATGAGGGAGGTGAATGGATAAGGAAGAGAAATAAAAATTTTGAAGGAGTTGCAGAAGTGTGAAAAATAGGTGAGAAGGATTGTAAGTATAATATGAATAAAATCAATAAAGAAGTCTTTTCCTTCAAGTTGTAAGTGAATTTTGCATCTCTCCGATATTATAAGTATTTAATTTGGATAAGATCTTAATCTTGAGATAGGTGTGTATGTATGGGTCTATAATAGTACCAAAAAAATTGTATGTGTGTAACAGAAACCAAATAATGATGGGCTTTTGGTAACATTTTCATTCTTGTCTCAAATTATATGACGGTATTTTGTTATGAATAACGTGTTGATGAGGATTTATTTAAATCACAAAGGTCTACAATTATATATTTGATGATTTAGTTAGATGATTAAATAATAATTTATAAGTTGGTTTAAGACTAAAACACACTTGACACAATCTGTCATAATAATATTTTGTATTGGAACAAAGTATCGAGTTTGCATACAAACCGAGTAATGATGGAAATTAAATTTGTATGGATAAAAAAACATTGCCTTTGAATAAATTTAGTGAAGGAAAGATTTAGACATTTACCTATTGTTAAAGTCTCGTGACAGCCAAGTTTTAAGGACTATATGTTGAAGATCATAAAATTGTTTAATAGAGATAGTCCATTAAGAAGAGAACAAGAATTGTATCAGGTGAATTGATCTACAAATAAGAATTTTATCTCCTTATGTTTAGTATTTATAATCAAATGAAGCTTGGATAATGATGTAAATATATGATAGTCTGAAAGAGTGGATGAGTCCTAAAAATATTGAAAGAGTCTTTGAGTTCAAATTAGATAAAGAAGGATCTTGGGTCTGCTAGTTCAAACTTAACATGTCATAGGCATATTAACATCAAAATTCTATTGATGTTAGATAAAAATTGAATAATAAATGTTATCTAATTATATATAGACCTATGTGATCTATTGGAAACCTATGAACATTCTTAAATTAATAATTTTAGCCATTTCGGGTTATAATTATTTGTAGAATTAAGATAGTCAAAAGAAAGCTTGCTTCTAAGATTGTTAAGACTTAGATAATGTTTAATCCTATTAAAGGGAAATCATGATGAGATAAAGGAATTTTAATCTTCTATAGATACAAACTCTTATGTCTGAGGTATTATGATGGGTGATAGAGTTATATAAAGGTTTAGGGAATTAAAAAAAATTAATAAGAGAGATTGTAGATCTAAGTAACTAAGTACAAACACGAATTGGTCATATTGAATATGCATATAGATGGTGAAAGAGACCTAAAATTTGGTCTATACTTAATCAAAGCTAAGTAAATCAAGTATAAAAATATGACTCTCAAATACATGGGAGATTGTTAGTGATCCTAGGATTTGTTATCGTGAATTAAAAACAATATGAGGGAAGAATGTTTTTATCCTATCAAGCATACCATGGATTTTGACTAGAGGGTAGTCATATCCAATTTCCAACACATAAGATATCATAGATTCGACATCAAATATAAAATCATCAACATTATTCTGAATTTGTTGGCCCCAATTTTGAATTTTTTCATTGTTGCTCGCTTTGAGAGCACCTTTGGATGTGAGGTGACATGTCTTTGGACCTTGCATTTGTCCCATGAGTTGTAACCTCTAAATTTTCATGATCCAACTAGTTTTCAACACATATTTATCATGTTCCTCCAAGGTGAGGTGTGATCTTCTTTCAGTCTCAAAACATTTAATATTGACATTATCAATAATATTAATTCTAACATTAGATTTTCCAACCCTAATGGGTCCCCAAATAGCACCAGGATCACACACTATTATGCACATTTTTTTAAAATTTGATTAAAAATATATATGTGCTCTAAATGACAAGTTATCTCATTTACCTTATGATCCTTTTTTGCATGTTTTTCATGATGACAAAAATATTTTAGTGACATACAAGGGAGCAACAAATCCTAAATATTATCATCATTATCATACCTTGGGATTCCAACAAAAAACTCATTCTCCTTTGGTGAAGTGGGGTTTGTGGACATACCTCCAACCCTTCTATCCTTGTGATTCCCAATATTTTACTTAACACATATCTCTACATAATGTCGTTATGATAATCAGTCAATGGGTCATCCTTAGGAAGTTCAAAGCATGGTTCATGTTACTCCACTTTGAGGTCTTTGTATTCAACAAGTGAAGCCTTGTCTGCATTGGTTTCATCCATATTTTCTTGACACATGCATGGAAAATTTTCTTCATTCTTACCAATGTTACAAACACCATCAACTAGCTTCTTATTGATTGTTTTTTTGTAAATTCCAGCAACTTGAACATCAATATTATCATCTAGTAATTGGGATTTAACCACAAAATTCTCTCCCCAATCTTGCAAATTTGACTTTCCTTCTTATTTGGGTTCATAATTAGAATGTCCATCTCCTTTGGCTAAAGTGGGAACATTTTATATATTTGCCTCTATACTATTAATCTTTTCAATTACCTTCCCAAATCTATCCTAAAAATCCATCTCATATGACAATGGATCAATCATTTGAATACTCATAAAATGGATAGGGGCTTCTTGGAAAATATCCTCTTTCTATTTGGTACCCTTCATCTTATCCTCATTTTTAAATTGATTCTCATGATGATAAAAATATTGTAAGTACATAATATGATAGTGATACAATAAATCCTTGCTATGAAGATAATCAAATTGCTTACCCTTCTCTTTAACTTTTTTTAGGTGTTGTCTTGCTTGAATGGTTATCAACTTTGCCTCTTTTGCTCTTATTGGCCAATCATAACACCTCCTTTGGGTCCTTATCACATCTTCTATTCTTGCTTGTATAGTAGTTGGTTTCATTTTAACCCTGGGATCAACTTTTATTGTTAATGGTGGATCATTAAATTCTACCCCACATATGTAATTTATGCCCTTCTCTTATGTTGAACTTTGAGGGAAATCAACCAATGGCGTTTCCTTTTTTAATATTTATTCTTTGTATTCCTCATTCATTTGCTCCTTTGTAGAGTTTTATAATTTAGACCTTGACTTTTTTGTTTTCTTTTCTTCTACCCATGCCCTTATCTCCTTTGAATGTTCTTGTATAACATTCAACAACTCTAACATGGATTATTCCTTTATCCTCATTATTCATAGGTTGACAAGATCATAGTTGTGATACCACTATAATGTCCCTTTTATGATATAATTAAACAAAATTGTAATTGACTACAAATCCTTAAAATAGAAATATAAATTTTATTTTTTATTAAAACCCTAATCATAGAAATTTCAAAATTTTGAAAAGACTAATTTTAGGCCAAATATTCAATATTTTATAATCACAAACCCTCTCCAAAAATCAGAAAAATACAACCATAAAAAATATCTCCACATCTAAATTTTTCTACCACATATATGTCTATAAAATATTATAAAAATATTTTTTAAAGGCATATATGGTCAGACATGTAAATTACCATGAAATCTCCCAAAAAACTATAATTTCTAGCCCACAAGGGGGTTTGTTGCCCTAGGAGAGGGCTCTCAACTATTACATTATCCCTTCAAGACCCTCTAATAGCAATGATCAGCCTTCAATAACCCTCCAACAACTATGCTCAACCTTCAATGGCTGCAAAACTAATTTTTTGACTCTCCAAGGTTGTCAGTATTGATTCACTACCCTTTAAACTATCCTAATTGGTTCCCCACTCTCTATAAGTAACCCAGACAGCTAAAGATGACTTTTTAAATCAAGTGTGACATCTGAATAAGGCCCCCAAATTATGTATTTTAGGGTTTTCATCTTTGAATATTGACAGTAATGAGGGTTTTCATCCTCACCAACTATGATGCAAGCAATCGTGCTTAGCAATTAGAAATTTATTCAAAGATAATAGATCTCCCTATCTACCTTTATACCCTTTTTCCCTCCAATATACTTTATAAATCAAGGGCTGACTTATATTAAAGTAGAAAATTTCCCTTATTTATTATAACTCAATTTAAAAAGAAGTTGTTGACATGTTACTTTTTAACAACTTAAATAGAGAACCAATGTTTCCCTTGATTCTTCCTCCTCCCCGCTTTGGCTGATTGAAAATAGGATAAGGGTCTTCTTTATGATTTTGTATTTAAAAATATATTTTATTTTAATAAAAATATTATTAAGTATTTTTAATTGAGAAAAAGGGACATTACAAAATTCTCTAGCTTGCTCTGTGTCTACATGAACTGAAGTGGCTTAAGATTAGAATGAATGACCCTCTCATTAAATATAATATAGTTTCATCATTACTTGACTAATTTCATAATAGTGTACAATTATTTCTCATAGGTGGACTACTGTTAAACCATTTAACTGAACATTTGGGAGTGGTATGTGACACAATGTCCATGTTACATGGTGTCTTGCTAAGGCATAGTCAAATGCATTGGTGTGAAGTTTAAATAAATGTGAAATGTCAAGAATTGAGATAATAGGCATTTATTGAGAGCCTCAAAAGTGTGTTACCATGAATGTGTCCAGGTGAAGGTTTCTTTGGCACACATGATCTAATTAAGAGTCCAATCTATGTCTTAGAACTCAAGATAAAATATGCAGTATAAGTTGGTAAGTCCAAAAAATAATCAATTCTATGAGATTGCATAGATTAGGCCATTCTTGGATCACCTTGACCTTCTCTGAGTCTACATGTATACTATTATGGTGGATGATGTATCCCAAGTTATGGATGTCAAATGAACACTTGGCTAAGTTGGCTTACAACTTGTGTTCACATAGTGATTAGGTAGTTTGAAACATGTTCCTAATGCTCATCCCAAGTCTTTTTTCAAATGAGGATTTCATCCAAGTAGATAATGGTGAAGGAATTTAGATTATTGAAGTATGTCATTCATTAGGTGCATTGATATTACTATTGCATTGGTCGATACTAAAGTCATGACCATCCATTTTTATAATTATTCACATGTGTTAGGTGTGGAGCCTGATTATCTTCCAGGATCAGAGATTAAAATTTTGATGTTATTTCAGTTGGGTTTGGATCCCATTCTTTGAATCCTTGATGGCATGGGGGATTTCAAGGGGGGGAACCCCCCTTGCAGGGTCTGGGGGGATGACCCACCCGATGGGGGGTTTGGGGGCCGTACACCCCAAAAAAAATCTTATTAAAATTGCCTTGTTAAATTTTAATTTTGTAGTCATCTAGGTCGTTAATTAAAGGTTTATAGATCTAACGGTAGAGGTTATGTTTAGGCATTTTTACCCTAAAATGTATTGATATATGCCTGAGATGTATTAGTGTGTAAAAATATTGAAATATTTTACACAGAGAGGACATGGAAAAGGTAGAGAGGTGTAACAGGGTTTGTTACAGGATTTTGTTTTTCCCTTGTATTGATGGAAATAATATATTGAATAAGTTTGGTGGATGTATCCCATCTTAGGTGAACCATGTTAAATCTGGCATCTCCTATTTTTTGCATGTTTATGTTTATTTTTTTTAAGTTTGATTAATTTGTTTCATAGTTTCTCTTATATGTGATTTGGGGATAGATCTAGGTTTTAATTTATTATCCAACATTCTACATGATTGACTAGAACCTAGCGGTGACCTGACTTCAAGTCAGTCTTGGTGAAGTATTTACCACCTTGGAGTTGGTCTAGGATGTCTTCAATGTATGACAGTGGTTACCAAATATTCACCTTAATTTTTTAGTGTGTGATAATCTATACAAAGGCACAAAGTACCAAATTTATTACGTGTAAGGACTATTAAACTTTGACAAATAGAATAACTAGACTTGATCTTTCTATAATCAAGGAGATCTTGTATCTAGTACTAAACTTCATCATTCTATCAAATTGATCTACAATACAAAAGACTATTTGGAAGAGGGGATTTAGGAATAAAATCAATATGGAATTTTAATACATAGTGTGTTGGGAGGCCTTTCATTTCTATAAATACTTCACCACACTACTTTGGTAATTTGTCAAGTTATTGTTGCTATAATGATGTTTACATGATGTACATTGCCAATGATGTATTCCTTTCCTATGAACATGGATTAGGATGGACCATGAGTAACATGAACTTCCACATGCACAAGATTAATTTATGACATGGTTTGATAGATACCAATGTGACCTTAGTCATAGGCAACTACTCAAACATGTTGAAGATCCATTCTTTGATGTGTACAATCCTTTTATGTGGATTCACCTAATTTGTATCTTCATAGTCAAAAAGTATGGTCTTCTCTATAGTATGTCACAAAATTCAAGAGTTATGATGTTTCAAGTTAAATTATCCTCCATCACCTTAACTTTGTAATATGAGGTACATTTTCCACAAATGTGCATATATTTTCTTGACTTGATCCACCCATGTGACTATGGGTGTGGATGTGTGAAGTGTGAGGCGTTGATTTACATCCTGATAAATTATGTTATTTTGAATATTGCTTTTTGTGATGACATGGATAAGTTGTCCTTTGACCCAAAAATTCATCTGGAAGAGGTGCTCACAATCCTTTAAAGTGTTTGGTGCAACGCTTAGACATTAACCACCTAAATCAGTGTCATATGTAATTACAAGACTTAATGTAGATTCACAAGCAATGATTTTTGGGTGTAACATTTAGAATCATCGTGGGCACATGAGTGATGTTGGTGACACTATTTTTTTCCTAATTTATTATTTTATTCACCTAAATCAAGAGGCACAATAGCCTTCAAAGTATTGTGTGACCTTATTAGGCTACTCTACCTGGTGATATATGTTCTTCTGTAAATGGGGTTGAGATGGTCCATTTTGCATGAGGTGGATCTTGCACATGCCAGTAAATGAAGAGGTGAAACACTTCTTTATCTTCACCTTGGATTCGATCTTGGTGACATTGTGATAAACTTTCCCAAGAGAGTCGAAATTCAAGAACTCCATCCCCACATGAATATAAGGTGAAAGTCCACTAATATATTTTAGCACCTTATGTTGTTTTTTCAAGTTCTCACATAGAGGTGTAGTGTATTTAAAAAACTCATTAGTATAGTCTTCCACAAATGACTCATTTCACTTGGACAATTGGTAAATCTTGATGTCTTCATGCTCCTTTAGCTAGTTGCCAAAAGTATTTTAAGTCTCGATTAGAATACAATCTTGAGTGTGTTGTGTGATGAGGGTCTCCCATCAATGTAATATTAGTATGGACATCTTTGACATGACAAAGGTAATCTTCTCAAAATTGAATTGATTGATTAATATGTATGCCTCAAGTTGTTGAACCCAGCCATCAAATGTTGTGGCGTTGATCTTGTCACTAAGCACTAGAATGCCAAGATTGTCTTACTTTGAAGGGGGTATTTTGTTGAAATCGCTTGTGAGTTGGTTGTAAGAGGAGGATGTAGATTTTGGGACAAACTGAAACATTAACTCATAGAATTGGCCAAAGAGCTTAGTACATTATGATTCTAGGGAATCCTCAATAAGTTTATATATATTTGGGGTTGTCTTAAGTTATTTTTTGGCATCAACTATCTTGTTGTTGCTCTAACATTTTTTTGGATATGTTGAAAAAATTGACTAGTAATCCTTCCTTATTTCTAGTACTCATGTGTTTATATGCATAAGAAAGAGCTATGCTCCGATATTAATGATATGCATAGAAATGCCCATGTCCAAGCGTGAGGTGGATAAAGCCACACTTAGAGATAAGTGGTGGATTTTAAAATTTGTGGAATATATCAACTAGACTAATCTACCCAATAAATTTCAAGATAAGCATAAGATTGATATGTAGAAACACAACTTCTATTCAATGTATAAAATAAGGGAAAGTAGTTTAAGAGTGTAAGCGCTTGTGATCAAAATGGGAATGCTTCCTTATTGATCACATATACTTTTGAAAAATAATACAGGACTATATATTTGAGTACTGGAGTAAATGCCAACAAACTCCTTTCCATTCTACGTGTGATCTTTTGGCTCTATGGATGCATATATGTGTAGGTGCATAGATTAATGTTAATGTGTGTAGTTTCTCTCTCTCTCTCTCTCTCTCTCTCTCTCTCTCTCTCTCTCTCTCTCTCTCTCTCTCTCTCTCTCTCTCTCTCTCTCTCTCTCTCTCTCTCTCTCTCTCTCTCTCTGTGTGTGTGTGTGTGTGTGTGTGTGTGTGTGTGTGTGTGTGTGTGTGTGTGTGTGTGTGTAGACACACACACACATACACATATATGATTATAATATAGTAGTTACAACTAACAATAATTGTTGGAGAGATAGTTATGAAGTCACTTCATCTTCCCTAACTGAGTGACTATTGGAACCAACACATGGCATGTTGTGGAGATGCTATAACATGGGGCAAGTGTGGAGTGTGTCATTTGGCATATCACATGGCAATGAAGTGTTGGCAAGTGAATGCTGATGTGTAATTATCCTGCACATTATTGCAGTAGCATGTGGCATATGAAGAAGTGATGCACAAGAATAATGGCATGCTACAAGTCTATGATGTGATGCATAGTATCACAAATGTTGTGGATGATGCATATGAGTGACTTTAAAAAAATTGTGAATACTACACGTGAAAGTTGGTACAAGGCTATAATCATTATGAATGTTGTGACATGAGGTGTGCAAGATTTTAAAACTTGTGAGCGCTGTAAAGTGCTTGCACGATACTACAAAATTTATAAGGACTATGAAACAAAAGTGTTATATGCATGATACTATGCAAGGTAATGCATGAAGGTACAATGACACTTCACAATTACTGCAAAGTGTTAGGTGAGTTATGACATTTTTCGTTGTATACATTTTGTAATAATATAATCTAGGAGAGGAGCAACAACATTTATTTGGGGGGAGGAGGAGGTGGGGGGAATGGTGTTGTAGTCCACCTGTTAAGTAATTGCAGGCTTCCAAAATCAATTTAATTAGATTATTAATCATTGTAGGATTTTACTTTGTTCTTAAGGCATCTCAAGATGACCTCCATGGATAGTCATTGCCATATTGACATTTTCTCTCACAGACTATAACTATCTGTTAATAGAGGGAAGAGATAATGGTGAATTTAATCTACCGTTTTGGACTTCATACCCTCTAATTTCTTTTCCTAATGAAAAGATTTCGAAACATGTGATACTTTATAAATCATCTTTATCATACAATGCTTACCAATATAAAATTGAAATACAATTAAAATCTATTCATATTTTTATATCACAAAATTAAAAACTTCTACACAAAATTTAATTAAATAATTAATTCTTCAAAAAAATTAAATTTTTGCCTATATTTAAATTATCTCAAGATGAGCTCCACTTGTCTTATAATGTGGATGACCTCCACTTGTCTTACAATGTGGATGGCAGGCACCTCTAATATTAAAACATTAAAACCAAATTCATATGAGAGGCGACACTTAATTTTGAAATTATTTTTTTCCATTAAAAATAGGGAGGGCAGCTGTCTTAGCGACAATAAGTTCAAACAAAGACTTTTTTTTCACTTATTCAAATCTCCCGCGAAATCAATGAATACAACGTTGAAAAAAGAACGTAAACAATACAAAACAAAACATTGGCGACGTACGGTGGACGGCAAAGTAGTATCTTTACAATTGTTTAAATACGTCAAATTGACTATGGTGATGTAAAAGATTGTCTATTGTATTATAGATACATTGGATGTTGGTATGATTTTTCCTCCTTCGTTTCGATAAAGAGTGTTTATTCATTTTATTTTTTAAAATGATAAAATGGATAAAATAATTGGATGACCTCATAGTGATTTATAAAAAAGTTTTCGACGTGAACTTATGAATGATTTGTCACCTTTTCTTAAAATTGATATTTGTGTTTAGACCAAATCCTCTAAGCTTTTTTGTCATGCTTTATCTTAAGAAATATATTTTGCGAGTTATTTTTTTAAAAATCGTGAATATCAAACAACCATCTTTTTACAGTTTGAAACTTTTATTATTTGGATTCTGAATCTTAACAACCACTATTTTATCGAATGCATTGTCACACCATCTACCAAATTACAAATCCTAAGGAATATAAAAAAGGGACGAACTTTATTTTTTTTAATTAATAAATTTGATGTTAAATTTTTAACTAAAAATTATACTAAAAAGGTGTAAAGAAGATGTTGATCAAGGCAGGGACATATTAACACGAGAGAATGGGAGGGAAAGCAAGGGTAGTAAATTTGAAGTTTGAAGAATTGGGAAATTAGAGCAGTGCAAGAAGACATGTGGAAAGAGATGAAATTAAGGAAATTTCAAGAGCACAATTGTAACAAGAGAGAAGTAGCTAGATGAAAGGAAATTGTGGCATACAATACAATGTTTACTCATTTTTATTTATGATTTAAACATATATGCTTTGTCTTGCATTTTTTGCTTATCGATGGAAAGACTAAAGAGGAGAGGTGTTAATGCCTTGCAATGATCATAGGAATTTTACATTCAATAATAGAAAACAATATTTCATATCAAATTGATTTTTTATTGTGAATGACTTAAAAACATTACTTTATTTCAATATTAAACAATATAGAATGATATCTTGAGCCAAATGAAGATTGAATTCCCTGTTAATTATACAACACTAGATGAAAACTTTTACAAAACCAAGACAACAAATCTGTAAATAAGTAACTAATGAAAAAATCCTTCATTATCTACATAGATCGGGTTAACGTACATTTATCCTTGAATAACGGTACTTCGTTAACACATTAGGCTACTTCTCTTAAAAGTGGGAATTTTTCACATTCACATACTATGATTTAAGAAACAAACTTTGTGATCCTAAGTAATTTAAAGGATACAAAGGTATAGTAGAAGCCCACAATTTCTCAAATATTTCACGATATAAAAATTGGGGCCAAGTTAAATATACGTTAATCAATCAAAACTATAATATAAACATTCTTATTTTAGTGCAATTTTTATTGTCTAGCTAAAAGTATAAAGTTGGGAAATTAACAGGTTTACTACAAAATGTTTTTGAAACAAAATCGTGAAAGTCATAAATACTCTCTTCCATGGACATAATTTACAACTTACAACTTCTATATTCAAAAATTAAAAAGCAGTAAAGTAGACTTCGAAATAAAATTTAGCAACATAACACTATTTCATTTCTCTATAATGTGGAGGAAATGACACACTAAATAAATCAACTCAGAGTTGTCACACCTCAATTATTTGCACAAATATGCAATGATATAATCAAATATTAAATCTTGTCACAAATATTGATAAGTAAGACCAAATAATTTCATATATAATTTGTGTAAATAGAAGGACAGGTTAATTATGGAAAGTTATAATGTGTGATGTCATGAATCCGACTAACTTATTGAATGAAAAAAACACTTAACGCCTTTATAAATTAAGTGCGAAAGAAAATAATTATTACAAAACCAATAACCAACCAAAATTTCATTCTAAGGTTGTTGCTACCTATTGAATTATACACACGGTGACCAAGGCACCAACATCCTTGTATAATGGAAACACAACAAGGCATATATGGAAAAGAAATTTACCAACACAACAACATTCAAAGGAATGGCAGAACAACAATAAATATATTAAATTTGCTAATAACCAACCAATGAAAGAGATAATGTTGTCGCATGGGTTTCACTAATGTTGTTGTGCAAATATGATTTGTTTCTGTAAATATGTGTCAATAAATATGACATGTGTTAGTAATAAATATGCCACCGTTAATATGATATGTACGTTGATAAATATGGATTACTATGATCTTAAATGCTATTAATAGGATTTGTTCGATGCCACTCCTCCTCTAGATATGCTCACATGGAATTAATGTGTGCATAAACAATTAAAACTTAGTGTGATGAAATTTTAATGAGAATGGATGGTGTAATAACAATATTGGTATGAGATTGCATATGAGATTGTGAAACAATAGTGCTTAATGTCTGCACCATAATTTAAAGCCCAACACAATGAACTAAATAAAATTTATATGAGCAACTCAATGAACTAAATTAAATTTTATGAGCAAGAAAAAATCTTGAGTTTATAAATGCAAACACCTCAACAATATATACGAAACAATAAACGAGTGAGAAAAAATATCAAAAATGGTAAAAACTTGTAATGTAGGTGTGCAAATCGATGGTAGTATTCATTATTTCTCCATTGTTCACCCAAATCCTGTTGAATTGGTAAACTTTTTTTTTTGACTATGTGTATATTTCAATAGACAAGAACAAACTTGGAAAGGATTTTGGGTCATTTTTTACTAGATATCATTTGATGATTTTATTTTGTATTTAAGCCTACACATATGACTTATATTTTTTGTTTTGTGCCCAAAAATTTAGTTGCATTTAGTGGTGCATGAAAAGCAAGGGACTAAGATTGATTACAAAGATACGAAAAACCCAACATTCACACAACCAACAATGCTCCAACATCATTGAATTTTTAAAAATAGCAAAATAGACATGGAAAATAAGTTTGCTAGCATAACAAAACTTGGAGGAACAATAGAGAAATTATAAATACCTTCAAATTTGCAATGAAGAGTGCCACCACAGTTGCCACCTTAATTCAATGTTTCACATGGTCCTATCTCAACCTGCATTCTTACACTAAAAGTTTATACCAAATTTGGAATATGTTATGTCTTGGTTATCTAAAATCGTAGATAAAAATATTTTTATTGCATCATCCATCCCCATAAAAAATCATGACGCTAAGCTTTAACTTTTGATTTAGACATTAATTTCACGCGAGTGTCACCAAAAGAGGAGTGGAATCTAAAAAACCCTATTAATGACATTTAATATCACAATATTTCATATTTATCAATGCATATTTACTAAAGAAAATTAACAAAACAAATTGTATCCATGTAGCAACATCACTCAAACCCACATGATAACATCAATGAGACCTTATCATCTTTATATTCAATAAAACAAACCCCAATTATAGATGGTATATAGATAACCGAAGTATGTCCCATTGTATGCAAACATAATGAAGTGAATTAAAGTTTACATGGAACCAAAAATATTGAGCTTATAAATTTAAACACCTTAACATTTTTTAAGGGATAATAATTGAGAGAGAAAACAAATTGAAGATGGCAAAAACTTGTAGTGTAGTGGTACAATTTATGTTGGAATGGTGTGGTAGCCAATGTTGCTCTATTGTTCCTTTAAATCCTAATGAATCGGTTAATTTATTTTTCTTTTCTTAACTATATGAATATTTCAATAGTCAGGAATGACTTCAAAAAAGATTTGGGGTATATTGTTTGATGATTTTGTTTTGTTTTTTAACCTAAAAATACGATAATTTTGTTTTGTTTTGCACCTAAAAAATTAGTTACACATAATGGTGCATAAAAAGTAAGGGACTACGATTGATTACAAAGATACAAGAAACCCTAGAAAATTATTAATGTTCATGATGTTTTATTTTTTTCCTTTTGATAGTTGTGTGGTCTCACCTATCAATTTTTGTGAGAAGGTTTAGTATTTGTTTAAATCCTTCTATATTTGTTCAAATTTGTCATATCTAGGTTTAAGGACCCATCAAAATTAAATTTTAAATTGATGAGATTTTGAATATTGCATTTCTTAATTTTGATGATTATGTAATGTCATATTATTTTGAAAGTGGATAGATTATTGTACTTTGTGTGTTAAGCTAGAGCAAAGCAATTTAGATGATATTTTTTGGATTTAACCGATTGATATAAAAGCCTATTTATATGTAAGTGCAAGAAAGTTGGTTAACTAATATGTCATTTCCTTCACATTATAGATAAATAGATTCATAGTTTTATGCTAAACTTTCTTTGCATAAGTACTTTGTTTTTTTTTTCAATTTTTGAAATTAGAAGTTGTAAGTTATAAGTTTTGTACATTGAACAAAATGTTTACCTTGTGCCAAACAAATATTTTATCAAAGACTTTAATGAGGAATATTGTTTTACGTATTCTTATTTGATTATAAATTGTGTGTATATTAAGAATTGACTTGATTTTATGGTAAAAACTCTTTCATTATCTACAAAGACTAAGGTTAATGTGCATTTACCTTTAAATGACAATTCTTCATTAACACATTAGTTTAATTCTTCTGAAAATGGGTTTATTTGTTCACATTCAGGTGCTATAATTTCAGAAATGAACTTTGTGATCCCAAGTAATGTAGAGGATACAAAAGCAAAGTAGAAACCCAAAACTTCTCAAAATTTTCATGATTTAAAAACTAAGGCCAAGTTAAATATATGTTAAGAAATTCAAATTGTACTATATAAACATTCTTATTTAAGTGTTAATAGTTTTTATCTAGCTAGAAGTAAATAGTTGGGAAACTATCAAATTAATAGGTTTAGTGTAATATGTTTTAGAAAAAAATGATGGAAGTCATAAATACTTCATTCTATGTCCATAGAACTTACATATTCAAAATTAAAAATGTAGCAAAGTAGAAATAAAAAGAAAGTTTAGCGACAACCATGATTCTATTTCTCTATAATGTGAGTGAAATAACACACTAGAGGAATAAACTCAGAGTTGTCCTACCCCAATAATTTGCACAAATATGTAAGGATATAATTAAATATTAAACTTTGTCACAAAAATTGATAAATAAAATCATATAGTTTTACTTATAATCAATGTAAATAAAATGACTTGTGCCACTTTAGGAAAGTTATAATATGTTGATATCATAAGTTTGACTAACTTCATGAATGAATAAATACTCAATACCTCTATAAATTAAGTGTCAAAGAAAATAATTATAAAAAAACTAATAACCAACCCAAAATCCATTATGAAATTGTTGTTGCCTATTGAAATATACATACGATACAACCAAGACACCATCATCCTCAAGTATCACATTTAAAAACAACAAAGCAGAAATGCAAATGAAGTTTATTTGCACAAAAAGATTCGAAGGAAACGTAGAGTGACACTAAAAACCTTCTATTTTCAAATAAGTAATTAATGAAAGAATCCTTCATTATTTGCATAGACCAGGGCTAATGTACATTTATCTTTAAATGCCAATTACTCATTAGCACATTAGTTTTCTTGTTTTTAAAATGAGATTTTTTTACATTCACATACTACGATTTAAGAAATGAAATTTACAATTCTAAGTAATATAGAGGATACAAAAATAAAGGAAAAGTCTAAAAATTTCTCAAATATTTCATGATTTAAAAACTGAGGCTAAGTCAAACATACATTAATAAATTTAAATTATAATATAATCATTCTTATTTTAGTGCAACGATTGTTTGTTTACTTATAAATATATAGTTAGAAAATTAATAAATTAATAGGTTTACTATTTTATTTTATTTTAAATCTTGAGAGTTATAAATACTTTGTTCCATAAATATAATTTACAACTTGCAACTTCTATATAAAATAATAAAAAGGTGGCAAAGTAGAGATGAAAAGAAAGCTTAGGACCATATCATGATTTCATTTCTTTATAATGTGAATGAAATAATACATTGAAGGAATATACTCAGTGTGAATTAGGAATTTGACTAAAAAGAGGAGATTAATATGGTGTTAGTGAATGAAACTAAATCAAAACCACACTAAGCTAACATCTTCATGCCTAGTTACTAGGGTGAGCTTAGTAACAAAAAAACAAATGACAAACACAATTAAAAAGTAAGGAAAAACAACAATAATTACTTCACCTTCCTTGGATTCTCCAAATGCCTTTGTAGTAGTGGCTTGCTCATCTTTGTGCTCATGAAGTCATTGGCAATGGAAGTTTGGCTACCTCCATCTCTCCTTGGCACCTTTGGCTTTGGCTTGGCTTGGCTTGGAATCAATTTGGCATGGTAACACTAGTTTGCATGAAGCTTTTAGAATCAATCTTGCATTATGTGAACTAGAAATTTGACTAAAAAGATGAGATTAGTATGGTGTTAGTGAATGAAACCAAATAAAAAACACACTAAGCTAACATCTTCATGCCTAGTTACTAGGGTGAGCTTAGTAACAAAAAACAAATGACAAACACAACTAAAAGTTAAGGAAAAACAACAAGAATTCCTTCACCTTCCTTGGATGCTCCAAATACCTTTGTAATAGTGGCTTGATCGGCTTTGTGTTTATGAAGTCTTCATCAAAGGAGGCTTGACTATCTCCTCTTCTCCTTGGAACCTTTGGCTTGTGGCTTGGCTTGGCTTGAAATCAATTTGGCATGGTAACACTAATTGCAATAGCTTTTAGAATCATTTGTGCATTATAACTTTGCATTATCAAGTGTTAGAAATGATGTTCATGGCTTCTTTATTTATCAGAATCAACCTGAACCGCCCATCTCAAGATTGAGATGTGTGGCTAAGCATTTATCCAATTTTTGCAATTAAAATTGATAAATAGGCTCATCAATATTTGAGATAGTGGAGCAATTAAGAGCCATGGAGGGCTTTGATGAGGCATGGGAGGCATGAATCCTAATATTTGTGACATTTATGGCTTAGGGATGTCTTCCCAAAAAATGAGGTCCCCTGATGATGCATATATTGAATATTCATTTTAAAAATAAGTATTCAACAAATTTTCATGGAATTATTAATTAGGCCTTGATTTGGATTAATTAGCTCTTAAGCATGTTTAAGCACTTTGTGCACACATTACTCCAATTGATCAGAATGTCTTGTTATTGGTCTAAAATTTGACTAGATTTGAATTAAAATGTGATGTCAGATGCGTTGGATCCATTATCCCATTTAGGATTTTACCAACACCAAATAATAAAGGCACATGTCTCGTGTAAGAGATTTGATAGGAAAGAGCAATCCAGAGCACACAGGTGCAAAATTGGCATTTTGACTTAAAATGAATTGATCAAAGTTAGCTAGCCCATAAATTGCACTGCCCCATTTAATGATACTCTAGCCAAAATCGGCACTTGAATATGTCAGTTTCACATCTTTTAACGTGTTTTAGTGTTTTTAGGCCAAATTGTGCATTTTGGTGGAAATTGGTCAAAAGCCTAGTTGGAGGTTATCGATGACCAGATTTAGGTGCCTACACTTAGAATTATTTGATTTTAGTAGTCTACATAAATATGCTAAGATATAATCAAATATTAAACCTTGTCACTGAAATTGATAATCAAAATCATATAGTTTCACTTGTAATCAATGTAAATAGATTGATAAATCAATTAATGAAAGTTATAATGTGTTGGTGTCATGAGTCTGAATAATTTTATACATGAATAAATACTCAACACCTCTATAAATTAAGTGTAAAAAAAAAATTATCAGAAAACTAGTAACCAACCCAAAATCCATTCTGAGATCATTGTTGCCTATTAAAATATACACATTGTAAACAAGGCACCAACATCCTTATATCACCAAAAAACAACAAAACATTTATAGAAAAAGTTTAATTTGCACCGTCCATCCTTGTGGAAATTTCATTAGCGTGAACTTTGAATTCTAGTGTATACATTAATTCCATGCAAGCATGCCCAAAGTAGCGGTATCCAACGAAGCCTATGAATGAGCATTTAAGATTGCAATATTATTTATTTGCCAACACATATCATATTTATCGAAGCAAATCATATTCATGTAACACCATCAATTAGAATCAAACTCATGACATCAATACATTATAACTTTCTTTAATTACCTTGTCATTCAATTTGCTTATCAATTCATGTGATGAGGTTTAATATCTGATTAAATCCTATTGTGGTATGGTACTAAACTTTCTTTCCATCTCTACTATGTTGTTTTTTTTATACTTATGTCTTCCACCATTTTGTTTTCAAAAAATATTCACTTCCTTTGTTAATAGATAAAATACCCAACTCCTCTATAAATTAAAAGTCAAATAAAACAATATATATTTTTACAAATGCATCTGTATGAAGTGTTTTGTGGTCATAATCATTAGAATGAAAAAAGACAAACACTATATACTTGTAATTGTAATTGATTTGAGTCCCTTATTTTTCAGGCACCACTAATTGCAAGTGCATTTTACACACAAAACAAAACAAAATCATCAAACATCAAGAAAAATATAATATATGCAGTGAAAACCAAGCCCATATCTATTCTAAAGTCATTGTTACCTTTTCAAATATACACACAAAAAGCAACACACCAACATCCTTATATCTCAAAAAAATAGTAACGTAGGAATAGAAAATAAGTTTACTAACATAACAAGATTCAGAGGAATGACGAAGCAACAATAAATACCTTTGAATTTGTAATGAAGAGTGCCACCGTCATTGCCACCTTAATTCAAGGCTTCATACAATCCCTGTGTGACTTCTAAGTACTACAAGTCTATACCAACGTTGGTCTTTTTGCTCTCTCAATTATTTAAAACAAGAGTTATAAATATTGTTAATGTATTATCCATTCTCATAAAAAATTCAACACGTTGAGCTTTAAATTATAACACAAACATTAACTCCATGCGACCATCCTTAGAGAAGGAGTGACTTCCAATGAACCTATTAATAACATTCAACATCAAAATATTTCATATTTACCAATATATTATTGATGCATATATAACAAAGTAAATCACATCCACATAACATCATCACTCAAACTTACACGACAATACCAACAAAACATGATTATCTTTCTATTCGCTAAAACAAACTCTATCATTAATAAAATGACATTACAAAATCCAGATTATCTTTCTATTCACTAAAACAAACCTTATTATTGATGAAACACCTATCAATGTAATTAAAAAAATAAGGGTGGCTTTGCATTGAAGATCAAATCTTATTGAATATAAGTGGGTCAATATACTCTTCTTATCACGTCTTTTGAAATTGATATTATGTATTTTTTAACATGGCCAACATTTGTATAATTGGGTTATATTAAAATAAATTCTTTACATTTAAAAAATAAAATAAAAATTATCGGTTTCTCATGTGATCCGTACAAAAACTTTCCTATAGGGTGGATCAACGTTAAACTCACTTTCTCTAACTTTTGATTTTAAATAATAAATTTATATATTTTTCAAATATTCTATCTTTTATCTTTTATTTTTATGACAGGGTCTAAAAGATTCTTATTGAAAAAAACAAATATTTAGCAAAAATAAAATATATGGAATAAAATAAAATGAAACGAAACATTTAAAATTTCTTATTTTATTTGAAATAAATTTATTATAATTTTTTTTAAATTTTAAAAAATATAATTAATATCTATAACCATTTCAATAATAATATATTTTAATTTTATTTGAAATAAATTTATGATTTATGTAAAGAAGTTTTATTATTAGACTGTTTCATGATATTATATATTATAAAAAATAATAATATATGAAGGTTAGATAATAAAATATTTGGTTGGTATTCGTGGTTTAAATTTTATATTAAAAGAAATGTCTAGGTTCAAAATACAAGTTGTAAAAAATAAATAAATTCACGACATTTAAAAATAAACAATAATATTAAGCATAAATAGTGATATTTGAGGGAGAGGTAGAAGATCATTTTTGAAAGGCGAAGTTATCAAACAAAAAGATTTACAATAAGAAGATTTGAAGCTACCCAACAATCCATAGCTTTGTGGTTATATGAATAACCCAATCATCAATAGATTGCATTTATCATGTGAAGATTTTTTTATAGTGTTCAAGAATATATCTACTAATCTATTCCCATGAAATATATATATATATATATATATATATATATATATATATATATATATATATATATATCTTTTAAATATAATTGAAAACGTCATATAAAATTAATAAATCTCTAAATATAATCTAAAATATCATCAATTTTTTTAATATAAATATAAAAAAATAATCATACAAATTTTCCAAAAACCTTTTTACTCTGAAAATATAAATATGGAACTTAATTTTTATTTTAAAAAATAATTAAATTGTTTATAATGACTAAGACTTGCACAAAGCAAATAAACACCTTTAAACCATATTAATACTGAAGAAAATGAAAATTTGGAAGGAAAATGATAACAATGTAGAGAAGAGTCTTATATGTCAGTTATTTTGTTCCCTCTAATTGTAATTGAGTTGGTAGAGTTGATTAATATTGTGACTTTAAAAGTATTATTTTGAAGTGTGAGATTTTTTTATTTTTTATTATTATTATTTAATTATTTTTATTATTAATATATTTTTTTAATTTTTAATTTTTTAAAAAAGAATTATGATTTATTATTAAAATCTAAATTTATTTTAAAAAAATAAAAAATAAAAAATTTGTTAACAATGTAGGTGAGAATTTTATATTGGAGGGCCATGGCTGAATTGGTTAATTATGGTGGAGTACACTGGTTCTAAATTCAATTTAAATTTAATTCAGTTTTAAATTTAATTTTGGATTGTAGGATTTTAATTTTAATTTTTTAATTAAATATTTATGATTAATATTATATAATTAGAGAAGTTGTGATTTATTTAAAATTAGTTATTTATATTTTAATGATTTTTTTGATTGGTTTTCTTTCTAATATATAGGAGGTAAGTTAGGAGTGAGCCCTGGACAATTTTAACAGAGTAAATATCCCTACGTCTTTATGTCTTACACAAATGTGACATCTCTTTTGAAATGTTTTTGACAAAACAATATATTTTCTAATTACAAATAAATAAATTATATGTTATCAGATTTTGTTGAATATATATATATATATATATATATATAATTAAAAGGTAAACATGTCAAATAATAAAAATTTTAAATTTAATATTGAAGAAATGAAGAGAGTAATAACAGCAATATATTTTTAAATTTGAGTCGAAATTTATAGGAGACAAGGTAAGTGAGAGTCCTGAACAATTTTAATGAAATAAATATTCCTACTTCCTTAAATCTTATTTAAATATGACATCTTTCCTGAAATATTTTTCACAAAATAATATATACATATTCTAATTATTAACAAGATAATTATAATTACATTATTGTCAAATTTTTGTTTATATATATATATATATATATATAAACATGCTACTTTAAACTTAATGTCGAAGGAATGAAGACAGCAATGACAGCAATATAATTTTAAATTTGAGCCAAAGTTTAAAAACATAAAACTGTGAGTGGGAAATTTTATTAAATTTTGTTCTACGCAACTGGGTATTGTTTGCTGTGTTGATCGAAGAGCACTAGAAACAAGAAGTAGCCAGTTGGAGGTGCATTATGCAGTCCATGGACCTTGGGTCAGGAGGTGGGTCTCCACTTTTTAGTTGCAGACATTTGTTTGGAACAGCTACATTTTCTATCTTCCAATCTCATTGATGACAGTCTATACATGTATTTGTTGCAGATGTAGTATAAAATTTTGAAGGACAAGAAGCAAAAGAATCAATGAGGACCTTGACATTCAAGTATG
The DNA here is from genome assembly GCA_037957365.1 of Torreya grandis. Taxonomy (NCBI): domain Eukaryota; kingdom Viridiplantae; phylum Streptophyta; class Pinopsida; order Cupressales; family Taxaceae; genus Torreya; species Torreya grandis. The sequence continues at coordinate 2,467,911 of JARHVA010002114.1, forward strand.
TTTTGGATATGACATGTTTTACTAAATGATGTCTATGTGCATCAGATATTTGCTATAACAGAACATTCATACAGGCTGCATCCCCTGCAAATGCCCATAGCTTATGATTTGGGTGGTAATTTGATTTTTAGTCATGGGTATACTGGAAAGAATAAGGATATGGGTCTAAAGAATAAAAGAGCTGGTGGTAAGTTTGAAGATTAAGGGAGAATGTTTGAAAGCTTATGAATGAATGTAATTGTGTTTTGGACATATTTTACTAAGTGAGGCTCCTGTGCATTTCAGATCTGTTGTTATTGTGAAAACTTAAAACAGGACTGCATCCTGTTTGAAAGATCTATAGCTTATGATTGTTGCAGTGGTTCTGTTATTAGGACTCAGAGCTTCCACTTATTGAAGAATGGAGGAATATGAAACCAAAAATTCTAAGGGGGATGTTGCAATTGAAGGACCTACTGGAAAGAGGTGGGTGACTTACTTATGGGAGCCTTATGTATGGCTGGCTATGCTTTCCAGGGAATTGCATGGGAGTTTTGTGTTTGGAGTGGTAGTTGTGTATGGAATTAGTAAAGGGGTTGGAGGGGCATTCTTCCACATAGTTTCAGAATACTATTGGAAAGATGTGCAGATAGCACAACCATCTGCAGCACAGGTGTATCATGGGATCATTTCCATTCCATGGGTTGTGAAACCAGTTTGGGGTTTGCTCACAGATGTTCTCCCAGTTGCAGGATTTCAACGTCGCCCTTATTTCATCATTGCAGGTTCTATTCTTTTCCTTGTTGAAACTTTCAAAATTCTCCTTTGATCAACTTTGTTTTTTAGATAAGAAATTGGTTTTTGTAGTTGAAACTTGCAAATTCTCCTTTGATCAACTTTGTTTTTTAGATAAGAATTTGGTTCTTGTATGTTTTTCTGTTTCCAAATATGTTGATTTGGCTTTTACGAAATTGAATAAGATAGTAGTCTAATAATTCATCTCAAAGTGAAACGTGGGATTGAACAAGCTGATAAAAACTACGTGCCTATAACATGTATATGAACAAGCATTGCTGCATTTTTCCTTGGATTTGAAGCTCTGTTGAGGCAAAGAAGATATTGATTTTTGAGGTGGTGAGGCCCAGGGCTCATACATTAACCCATGCTCATTAGAATGCAGATGTTATTAGTTTGGTTACAGAGAAACTCTCCTGGTTGCCAAAAGCTAGGCAATTTATCTAAACCAGGGATTACACTTGATTGCAGAAGAAATCTCCTTGGCTTTGTCATCAGTAAAAGCCCAATAGTCTTGCCTCAGCTTACCTAGAAAGAGGGTTTGGTCTACCCGATTGGGCAGAGGCTTGAAAGCATTCTGCCTGAGGCACATATGAATTGAAACCGTCTTTGCATCGAAAGGGTTGTAGTCCTATTGGTGTGGATGATGGTAGAGTGCGTTGTCATGCCATCCACCAAGGACCAAATTCCAGGAGATACCCAAAAAGGATGAGACATTTGTGCTTTCATCTAACTACCCTTCACCCAGCTTACTCATGTTTAACAACATTGCAAGAAGGATATGCAGTAGTTGGATAAAAGTTTGCCAAAGTGCCTAGAACAAAACGGTAGTTTCTGAGCCTTGTTAATCACAAAAGCTTGATTCTGAGCCTTGTGAGGATCCGATGGGTTTGTGGTGATTGACCTTGTTATCACTATTTGAAAAAAATCCAAAAATTACATTCCAAAAAGTAATAAATAAATGGCTCTGTTCTTCACACACATTGGCATTTTCAAACGAGTACTAAAAGTTTCATTTGTATTGTTGAAAACTAGTTTCATGGCTTACTGCCCTGTCACTTTGACATTGAGATTAATATAACATAAACATGCCAAACTTTCTGACCTCAATTTATCCTTTGTATGACAAGCAGGTTTTATGGGACTGATCTCAATGCTGGTCATCTCCCTACATAGTAAGATGCCAATTTTAATTACGGTGATGTTGCTTATGGCTGCAACTGGCGGTGTTGCCATTGCAGAGGTGATTATGGATGCATGTATAGCAAAAAATAGCATTCGCTATCCACTCTTGGCTTCAGATTTACAGAGTTTGTGTGCTACGAGCTCATCAATTGGAGCACTAGTAGGTTTCTCCACAAGTGGTGTGGCAGTACATATCCTTGGTTCTCAGGTTCTCTTTCATATACTTAAGTTCTTTCCCCCAGCAAACAGATTTTGAATTGAGAAATAATTGTGTGCACTTTTTTGATTGACGCATTTCAAATCACCATTCATGATTCATCATTTCTTATTCCTGATGATGAATCACGGATGGTGATTTAAAACACATTGGTCAAAAAAGCGCACAGAGTTATTTTCCAGAAATCACTACTCAATCTGATGGACTGTGAAAACATCAAATCTCTTATAGATTTTGAATTGTTTTTGTAATGAAATGAAGCCTGGTATTGGAAATTAACTGCAAGCTATGATTATTTTCATTTAAGAACTCCATAGCATGGTGTGGGAATGGTAAAAAATTCCACAACACCAGCTTTAGAGTTTGATTAATGGAGAGGCCTCAAATAGTATATTGGTGGATATGCTTTTCTTGGATGCATATTTTCAACACATGATATGGGTTGTGCATGTTTTCTGATAGGGGGCATTAGGACTGCTCTGTATCCCAGCTATATTGCTCATTTTCCTTGGATTTATTCTATACGAACCTCGCCTTATCAACCATGCACAAAAGCTGGCAAGTCATTGAGCTCCCTTCAAGGTCTTAACTCAGTGCAATTTGTTTTTGTTTTGGCACTAAGCATAACTTCAGTTCCCCACCGTCTTTCAGAACTTGTTAGAGGCGACGAAAAGTATGTGGAAAGCTTTGAAGTGTCCAGCAGTATGGAGACCTTGTCTCTACATGTACATATCATTAGCTACGAGTCTGAATATTCAGGAAGGTAAATTTTACTGGTATACGGATCCCAAAGCAGGCCCTGCATTCTCCCAGGTATAGCATTACTTTGGCTTCTGTTACAGCCTTTATTGACAGATCATAGACAAAATTTCTTCTTTTTTAGATTTAGTTTTCTAGCAAGCTTACTGTAGACTGTTTGATATGCAGGAGTATGTGGGCATAATCTTTTCCATTGGCTCAATGGGGTCACTTCTTGGAGTGCTAGTGTATCATAAAATGTTGAAGGATTATTCATTCCACAGCTTGCTTTTCTGGGCTCAGTTGCTTTTGGGAATCTCAGGAATGCTAGACTTAATCATGGTGTTGCGCTTGAATCTGAAGCTGGGCATCCCTGATTACTTGTTTGTTATAATTGACGAGAGTTCATCTCACATTATCAACCGGATCAAATGGATGCCTATGCTTGTGCTCAGTGCAAAACTTTGCCCTTCTGGCATAGAAGGTACATTTTTTGCTTTGCTTATGTCAATTGACAGCATTGGCCTTCTCTCATGCTCATGGGGTGGAGGTATCCTGCTTCATGTACTTAATGTAACTCGTACAGATTTTAGAAATCTTTGGTTTGCAATTCTTATCCGAAACATCATGAGGATTTTGCCCTTGGCGGTGCTGTTTTTGGTGCCCAAAACCGACCAATCATCTACCCTCCTCCCTCCTGAATTGATTCAATCGTCAGATACCAATGAGACATGTGAAGAGGAGAATATCCAGCTGATCTCCAGAATTCAAAACAATCTAGTATAGATTCTTCATACTGCCCAAACAGAAATAAAGTTTTCCAAATTGAATTTTCTAAAATTGCAGGTCTTTTCTCCCTGGTATATGACTAATGATATTAACGCTTTAAACCATGGCTCTATGCAAAAGAAAAGGACTTTGTTCCTGTAGCATGCTGGTATAGATGTAGAGTGGCTAGTCATGATATTATCTCTTGAAATTTGGTTTGGGGAGATCTGTCAGCATACCACTATCGTTTTGATAGACAACCCCATCAAGTTATTCATGCTAAGTAGGGTTTTGTTCTTCATGTTACACACTGGTAGTGCTAGGTGGTCTCATATGCTCCAGGGTACCTTGTATACCATAACCAAGGCACCTAGCATCATGGACCTAAAAAGGATTCCATTTTATTCCATATGGAATAATGTATTGGTATCATAATGATTTTAGAGCATTCAGAAAATGAAAGAAAAATACTTAAAGGCTAGGATAGGCATGTCGATAGGCTTGGTGATGTTTTTGCATAAAGTTCACCAAAATGTATGCACTCTTGCAGAATCTAATAGATTACAACATTGAGCACACTTTCATGGATTAGGAAATAAAAAAATGTCGTGTAGACTTTAGCCCAGAGGGACAAGCTTAAGGAAAAGTTTGGAAACACTTTGACTTGGAGAACCAATTAGGATTTAGACTTGGCTTGGTGCGATCACACTATCCCGTTGTCTAATTTGTCTCCAAAGGGAAATGAACTCATCATCTTTTTAGTTAATGTTTTTTCAACTAATGTCTAGTTGTTTGTGACCAACTCCTGACACCCAAATTTAGCACAAGCATTGTTTTACAATGTCTTTTAGCCACTTTGTTTTTATGGATCTTAGCTAAGAATTAAGTACTTAATGGTGCATGTCTTTTATGTTTTCTCCTTTTAGTTTGTAATTTTCTATGAATTTGTGGTCTCCTTTTCTTGTCCACATTACTTGAGTTGCATTTAAAAACATAGATTCCTAACCCCTTTTTGTCATTTCGAGGTTGTGCTTATCCAAGACAAGGTTGACTAGTAAGGGTCAAGATCGATTGTCAATCTTGACCCCTTCTAGTCGATCCTGACTCTTGATCTTTTGAATTCCCTTTTGACACACTTCCCTTTTTAGCCATTGCTTTTCGTTCCTTTGAGGTTCTTTAGGTCTGTTTTGTGCACCACTAAGTTTTTAATTCAAATTCCAAAATATTCATACATATATAGAGTTGTTAGGAGACATTTAGGATGAGCATTCTCACATTTCAAGAGCTATAAAAATGTTACATGTTGGATATATTGAATCACTAAAGCTACATCTAAAGTATTTGTTGATGATCAACATTCCCCTATTCTCAGAATGAGGACTTTCTTCAATTTTCAAAAGTGCCCAAGATGCTAAGCATATTTAATCATTTGATTACATGGAGAATTGATTGGATTTATCAATACTTGTGTTTCCAAATTTTTTGGTTAATCATTCATTTTGCAGTAAGGATTAATACTTAGAAATATTCAAATTATTGCAAGTCTTCTTCAAGTTTTATTCAACAATGAATTATTGACCATGATGAGAATGAGGACTTTCTTCAAGTTTCAAAAGTGCCCAAGATGCTAAGCATATTAAATCATTTGACTACATGGAGAACTGATTGAATTTACCAATACTTGTGTTTCTAGAATTTTTGGTTAATCATTCATTTTGCAATAAGGATTAATACTTAGAAATATTCAAATTATTGCAAGTCTTTTTCAAGTTTTATTTAGCAATGAATTGTTGACCATAGATAGTTCAATAATATGCAGATAGGTTTTTGCTAAGGAAGTGCGACCTGGCTCTCTAATAGACATACACACAAAAAGCATCACTAGGTTTTATTAAATGAACATTATGTTGTGTTTAAGGCATTTGCTTGCAAAGTTTTGCTTTAAACTTGTTTAAATTTGCCTATGATGGACAATGATGTCTTCAAGAAACTTAGTTTCTCACTTGACCTCACAAGACGTCAAATTAAAGTTACAGTTTATGATGCCTCGTGGGATATCAAAGTTCAAAATATGGCCTAAAAGGCTAAATGTCCACCTCATTAGGCCTCACAATGCCTTAAGGATTCATTGCATCCTACACGAGACACCTAGAGCAAATCTACCAAGTTCGTGAGCTATGTGGCATCATCTAGAGGACTCGCAAGAAGCTAGCCATTGGAATTCAAATCTTGGGGATACGTGTCAGGATCTTATCCCCTGAGAGTGAACCCATCTAATCTAAGCCACCACGTATCCCATACACATCTCGCCATAGTTCAAAATCTTGTGAGTGTTATCGCATGTCTCAATGGCAACCAACCAGACTTGAGTGGCCTTCTAAGGTAATGTGTGTCCCCCTTGGGTTCATTTGAGGTCACCATGTGTCTGCACCATGTTGCATCCATCTAAAGCTCGTGAGAGCTCACGAGGCAAACACATAGTTGCACCCAAGTCGTCTGATCAAGGCTTGATGATATACAATTATCAAAGGTGCCTTTCGAGAATGACACTTGGTAGAAAAACAAATAATAGACCGCAAGAATGATGTGTGTCCCCTTTGGGCCCTCATGATGATGCCACATGTCATTCTTGTACTATTTATATTCGAGATCCATGAGATCACCTCCGAGAGGGATGCGTGTCACCACCTGAGCCATCCAATTAGCACCAAGTTATCGATAGTTGTCCAAAATTCTTCCAAGAGAGACACCTGGCAAGGAATGCTACAATTGCATGTGAGAGTGATGCGTGGCATTATCATGGCCAATCAGAATTGAATATCACCACTTGAGAGCTTGCTATAAATTGAAAGACACTATGTGGTGAGATACAAATGAGTCATCATGCAAAGCTGCATTCTGAAAGTCCACGAGGCAATCAAAAGGTGCCACTATTTGGATTTCGAGCTAACTAGGCAACTTAGTCATATTCAGGGCACGTGAGTACTTAGTTGGATTCGAGGTGGTAGCCACATGTCAAAAGATGGTAATCTTTAGCTTTAAAACTAAAATTGATGGCAAATCAAAGACAAATTAAAAATAAATTGAATTATGGTGCAATTAATTTCTAAAAGCAATTATTCGAAGTTGTTTCAAATATATGCAAGGTTGAAAAACTTGCCATTAATATGGCATGAACTAGGATAACCATCAACGTTGCATTAATCAGAGTGGTCATTCAAAAGGCTACACAATCAAATCTATTATTATTTGCATTTCAAAGATATACACGTTTGCTTTTTATGATGTCTACACTCTCATAATTCGATAAAGCTCAAGCCATTAAAAAATTGCACTCTCGACCACCATTATTGGAGCTGAAAATTGTAGAAAGATACAAAGAGACATTGATTGCTACCTAAAGTATTGTAAAATATGGCACAAGCAGGTCCTTCTACTCCAAGTCTCCACAAGGCCACAGCTAAGCCAAAGGTCATGCCACACGCTGATTTAGTTTACAATATTTTTGGGAGGTCAAAGTGTGAAGACAGGCTAATTAAATCAATGTCCCAAGGGATCCCTATTGCTTTCATAGCAGGATCAAGCTTTGAAAAATACTATGACCTTCCCTCACTAGATAGAATATAACCAAGTCATCATTGACAACTGGTATGATGTGCACTCCCTAGATAAGGTTTTGGCTTCGTGGGTGATTGACCCAACAAGAACTATTTTCATGGATGATCAAAGAAACTTGCCCATTCAACAATTCAGATAAGGAGTTAGAATTGGCCTAGCGCTCCTGAATAGAATATTTGGTAGACCACACATTACTTATGTAGACATAAGGACTATTCCGTTGCTGTAAATAATCCTAGAAGACCAACAGATTCCCCCACTTGGGGAAGTTATTAGTAATAATTTGGTGTATGCAATGCATGACACTTGCAATAATGGTGCCCCTTTCTTTATGATGACCTACTTATTAGATGTAATCTATGTAACTACTCAATTGGGTTGAAGTTCATGGTCTCCTAAGTGTCCAAAAGTTGTGCCTCAACTCTTTTCTGCAATGCATATTCATAGATTCAAATGCAATATGATCCAAAACTCAGAAGTTTTGATTGACAGATATTTCAAGAACACAAAAATAACATAGTAACAATGAATTCTCTATGAAGAGATGTTTTATTACTCAATATTGCAATATAACCATATGCTTATCTCTGGGAAGAGATGTATGTTTTTCATTTTGGCTTACATCTCCATTTATACACAATTTGAAGGTAGGAGGATGATGTGGAAGGTCACCAATCTTGAAGGATATTAAGTGGTTTGACTTCCACGATTTAAAACAATACAAAATTTGAGGAATTACTATTTTTAGAAACTTAATATTTTTAGACTGTACTACTAAAATTAAACTTTGAGGCACTTCCATTGGATTTTTGAGGGTCAAAAACCACTAAGTGGATCTCCATGCCATCTCACCACATTCTCCTCGTTCTTAGCTTTCTAACGGTTCAAATGGGGAGTCAATCGGAGCTATGGTACAAAAGTTATGGCTCCCAAAAGTTCCATCATCAATTGGGGTAGAACCATCACTCGAATTGTCACCGAAATTGTTGCCCAAATCACAATATGAGAGTGATTTTGAAATGGTTCTACCTAGTAGTCTACTGATTGATCAATGAATTCAAGATGTAGAGGGTTTCCCTTAAAATCAATAAAATATTGAAAGACATGGGTAGCTATTGGTTATACCCAGACTGCACGATTATCAGAATGGAAGGAGTGATGGTGGCCCCTCTTAGACTGCCAAGGTTTGTGCCAATGAAGCTATATGAACAAGAAATGGCCTCTCAACTTTTGCATGGATTTGTTGGAATCTTCAAGGACAAAAATAAAATGGCCCCCTATAAGGTTCCTTACAAACTAGGGAGGACCAGGATTACCAAGTGGTATGATATTATTGTAGCTGTTAGGCATAGGGATTCATACCTATTGCCTAAAGATGACTTCATACAATGGGATCCCAATAAGGTCATTGCCAAGCATCTATTTAGATTGAAAAAAGATGTAGCAATGGAATACAAGCATAAAGAAGAAGTCAATGAGTGGATATATAGAGATGCTCTGAATGATCAAGTGGTACTCCAGAATGCAGCAATGAAGAACATTGAACTGGAGATGAGACTGGATAGGGAGAATAAAAAATAGGATATTGCTAAGTCTCGGCCACTACCAACACATGTAAACATGTTTGGTGCTGACTATGAGGAAGGGCAAGATGAAGAAGATGACGACAACGTTCCTCTTGTTAGGAACATGCCAAATAAACCTCCACAACTTTCCACTTCAAGCATTTAGGACTTACCTCCAGGATTTGAGCAAGGAGGATCTAGCAATCAGTGTGACCCCTCCCAAGGGCCCATAATAATCTCTACATCTATTATGGGAGCCATTCTAGAAAGCCTAAATCAACCTGACCATACTGTTATTGACCTTGAGGAATTAGAACAATGCATTGAGCTCTCCATGGAAGAAGTGCAGACACTAGCTGATAAAAACATTGAGAAAGTCTACAAGAGGAAAAAAGAGCCTAAGACCACTATGAGAGGAACAATAACCCCTCCACCAGATTCTCAAGTGACTACAGAGCCTCCAATGCAATCAAATCTTGTAGACACCCAAGCTGTGCAAGAACAAGCAACTACTCCCTCTATAAGAGTTGATCCATCTACTATTGTTGTTGCCACTAGCACACCATAGGCTACCTTGGATCATAAAATCCCAATGTAAGTACCTCACCACTGCATTCTTTTCTAATTACAAGTACATCTCAAACTACTTCTACTTTTGTATTTTCTCTTCCTACCATTGCTCCCCCATCAATGAGCACAATGCAAACTAGCATCCCGCTTAGGATTGATCTTGTTGTTGCTTCCACAAGTATCCCATCCATTATTTTTTCTTCATTAGATTCAGTATCATCAACAACTGCAACTACCACTGCTCAATCTTCAGTTGATACTAGATTGGGCCAAGCTAGTGGTTCCTTAGGATTTACCATCCCCCATTTCATTTCTCATGCCACTACAAATATTGCATCTTCATCATGCACTAGTGCTAGTTAGATTGTTAGTTCCACTTCTTCCCAAGTAGCAACAACTAGTGCAACACTTGCTATTGGTTCCCCTTTATCATCAAGGCCATTAAGGCCCATTTCAAAACTTTTCACTTTTCCAAAGCCACCTTTGCCTGCATCCCCATTCAATGTTACTATGGCTACAAAGGTGAGTATGCCCCCAAAATTGCCTTCATTTATTTTAAATATGGGTCTTGCAAGAACTCCATTTAGCACACTTGGGCAGATAGACCCAAAAAACTTGCTACACATTCCTACTATAGCTCTAGCCTTTGCCCTAGATACACCACCTCTAGTGCCACCTCCAGCAAATCCAATGCATGTTGTTATCCCAAATTGGGTCACAGATATTATCCTAGCAACAAGACAAGAGAGACCTTAGGTAGTCCTATCTAAACTATATATTGGCATGAAATTTGATGCTACTATAGGTACCATTAAAAGAGTGGTGAGGAGATAGGTTGAATAGCCCCAATCTAACTCAGTTGTGTCTCATGAAAGTGAAGAGTACCTCTTCACTTTAACAAAGAAGAGGAAGGCTAGCCCAGGTGAATTAGATGAGTATGTAGAGGACCCTGTGTCCATGGTCCAAGCCAATGCAAAATCCACAGTGGCCTTAATAAAAGGTATGCAATAGGAGGTGAAGAGATTGAGGGAGCAAGCATTGCCTACAGTGTTGGAGAATACTACAGTCTAAATAATAAATGCAATCATCAATGTCTTCAGTTTATACAAGGTCATGAAGAGAAGGCAAGAGGTTGGGACTTTGCATTTTAATGTGGTCATTAAATATGACCAAAGACTTGCACTCTATGATGCCAAATTGACAAACTTGGCTAGAGTTGTAAGGAAAAACAAGTTCCCAAACCTTAAGACATTGCCACTTGAAGACATCATCCCAACACAGACTATAATAATGAATAGAAAAAGAATAGTGAAAAGGTGGCTAGAACAAGTTAAGGATGTAACTGCATATTTATAAAAAATAGAGTTTAGGATTGCCCTATTGCTAAAGGATGTGATGGTCACTACGGTGACCAAATCTGATGACAACTTTATGGATGAATAGGAGTTTAGGGCTAAAATGAAAGTATTTATTACAAAATTCCAACAAGACATAGCCAATGCCAAGACTGTCATTAAAGTGATGAACATTGTGGCTTTTGATAACCAAAGTCTAGAGAGAGCTAAGGCTATTGAAGAAATGGTACGACCTATATTTATAGAGCATGGCAGGCTTATTCAAGAAATGCTTGACCTATTTCACCCTATGATCCTAAATTTTGGTCAAATTGACTAGGACTACTTAGCATGCTCTAAAGTTTGGACAAGGGAGGAGGTAGAGAAACAAACGTTACGACATCAAGCGGAAGTGCAACAACAAGTTCCCCTTCAAGTACAATGGCCATAGCTAGCTTAGCCAAGGCAACCAGGGCCTTAAGGAATATTTTGCTTTGCTTTGTAAATTCAAATTTGGAATATTCCCTTGTAATATGTGGCATTTTAGTTATTGCTATTCAAAATCTAAAAGCCACTTGGCTATATTTGGGAATCTTTTAATGGTCCCACTTGAACTTGCATAGGCATTTTTGGTCCTATATATAGGGGTATCCCCCCTCATTGTATTTTTCAGAAATAATTGTTAGAGAATTAATGCAAAAGAGCTAAGAATTTATGAGATTGTCTGAATGCTCTATTGTGTGTTATGTAGTTTTTGTTTCTCATGATCTTATAGAATTAATGGTTTCTTTTGTGTTGACTAATCTGACAATAATATCAATGCATGCATATGTTGGTTTGAGTTTAACACTAGACTAACAAATATGTTGGCTTATGTGCTCTACTTCATCTTATTTGTAGTTGAATGTGCTTATGCAATTTGATGTGAATAAGCAACTTTTGTGCAACATATGCTTTCAGATATATACATCTACTTTTCTTTGAAGTCTCAACTATGCTCATTTGGCTTTGAGTATTACATTAGGGTTGGTGAATGATAGTTTTATATGTTATTGTCATAGATGTTAGAAGAGTTGGAACCTCTGATCGTCTTAAGAAAACTTTCTTTTCTGCCCTACCCTTCTCACCTTTGGATCTAGCCCATGAGTTACTTTAGTTTAGCTCATTCTGTAAATATTCATGGTTTGTTTGTGCTTGGGAAATAATTGGAAAAGTTTAGAGCAATTTCACAAATATTAGCAAGAAATAAAGTGTTACTATTGTATAATTTGTTGTCTCTACAGTAGGTTCTGCTTGCAAACTTACAAGTGGTGGCCATATCTCCACTATTTTGTTATTTTCATTAGTAGTTGTGTAAACAACTCAATCCCTGAGTCTTCTAGGACTTAAAATTGAGTTTGTTACTTTCCTCCTATTCTTTAGTGACACAGAAAGCACATTAAGTGCATCAACAGGAAGGAAAAAGCTAGCTCTAGAAGGAGGGCACCTATGCAATTACTTTCGTGCATCTTGGTGAAATTGTAGTGTATTTCATTAAATATATGCATAATTGTTTCAAAGTACACAAATATTGTTAAAAAATAACGAAGATATGCATTCTTTGTATGAATCTTTGCATTTTATGAAGGATTCCATCAAAGTTTGTGTTCATTCGTATACATTTAGAAATATTTAATTCTACTAACTAAATTTATTCAAAACCTTAAAGATAGGTGAAATACCCTATTTTTTATGCATATTGAAGGTTGTTTTGATCATCTTTGCAAAGGTTGATATAAATTTGGTAAATGATCTAGATATTTGTGCAAAGGTCAATTGCTGAGACCTCGCTTGTACTGAATCTAGACATTTAAGATCATAGTTGCTCTAATTCACTTAGGATTGAGTAAACATTTGCGTAGATTTGTGATGAAAGATATTTTGAGATGCTCAAATGCTCTTAGGTTGTTAAATTGGGCATTAAATTCTTTGGAATGCTAGTCTAACACTGATCTTTTGTAGGTTAATGTGCAACACTAATAGTATTTGTGCAAGTATTGAAAACTATGAGGTTTCAAAGCTTGGATCCTCAAAGATCAAGGTAAAGATATTTGATCTGGTTTGTAAAGGATTTTCTGTAAGAATTTGATTGATCTTTGTAATATTTGACACCTGTGAATCTCCCTTTGAAGTTCTTCTGCTCTATGGTTATTAATACTCATTCTGCATCCTGGAGTTATCTAGGATTAGAACTAGATCTTGATTTAAAACTAGGGTCCCTTTAACATCCCTAAAAATTCATAAGAAGGTGAGAGTAGACAAAGATAAACATAGGAATTCTAGGTTCCAACCAAATTCCTCATCTAACCAAAATTTGTGACCCCTCTTGCCAATCATGGCGTGGTAAGCTGAGTCATCCATCAATGTCCCTAGAGTTGTGCATGATCTGCCAAGGAACCCACAAACATATTTGCCTCTCTTCACCCCCACTAGTAGAGTAACCATTGAAGAGCATATAAAGTCATTTAAAGAATCTTTGAGGCTACTTAATGTTATTCATGAATACGTGGGTTACCACCTTTTTCCCTTTACATTCCTAGACATGGCTTATGATTGGTTCTTCAACTTGTCGAAAGATTCCATCACAGGATGGGATCATTTCAATGATACTTTTATTGCCCAATTTGGTAAGGTAGTAAGCCTGGGATTTGTGCATCAACAGTTCACCACCCTCAAAAGGGACATAAAGGAACCAATTAGAACATTCAATGTAAATTTCTCAAAAATGTATAGCTTGACATTGCCACCCTATAGGCCGACAGAAAATTTGGCTTTAGAAATATACAAAAATGCCTTAGACCTAATGACAACTATCTTCCTGAAAAGAGCCTTGAATATTAACATGTTACCTTTGGCATATGCTGAATCCATCCATATTGATGAGCAAATGCACCTGAAGGGGCATCCCACCTTTTTTATACCAAACAATGACCCAATGCTACCTACTCTAAATGTCCTACCCAACATGAATCAGAATTTCCCTGCATTAAACCAAGTGCTAGTAATTAACTAGTTGCCAGTAAGCCATGTTGCATCAACCAAAAACTAAGATTCTTTAACCAAGCAAATGCTGGAGCACATCCCCAAAACAATAACTCAAAGCCTCCAAAGGGAGAATCAGACTCGATACAGAGAACCATTCAAAAACTCATTAATGATTTCTTGGATCTCAAAAAATAAATGGAAAATACTAGTGAGGGTTCCAATTGAAATTATATCTTCTAGAGATATAATAGACCATTCAACAGGTCTAAAAATAATAGCGATCCCCCCTTAAGCAAGTTTCCTAAGATCAACATTTGTGAGTTAGCCTTGTCCAACTGGTGCCGAGTGCACAATACCACCAGACATGGAGAACTAGGCTGAGTTGAATTTTGCCATGAATTTGAAGCCATTCAGAGCCAAATGGAGGGGTTCAAGATGAATCCCATTGATCAAATTAATGCTAAAGGCTTTGACAATACCAATGATGATTCTAGAGCTCTAGAAATGGTCCTAATGGTTGAGACATATGATTTTCCCAGTCAAGATGAAAATGAGCTTGAAGATAATGTGAGGAAGTGCATGCTTTCCAACAATACCAAAGGAACAATTATGCTTTGAGAATTAAAGGTCAAAACCCACCTCTAAAAAATTATACCCCATCTAATAAAATTGATACACCTCCTAATAGTAGGACAAACAATAATCCTCCATCCCCTAAAGGTAAGGAAAGTCAGCCAACAACTGAAGTTTCCTGCACAACATCAAAAGGGGGATATAACATAGTGGAAGATATGAGAATTATCAAGGTAAACATAACATTTCATGAACTCACTCAAATCACTAAACAACATGATTTGCTATTGAAATCATTAAATGAAAAACATAGCTCCAACATAGCTAAACTAGCTCATGTAAATGTGGTAATGTATAAGAGCAAACATAAAGTTCCACCATTTATGTTGACTGTAAGGATTTTTTGTAAGAATCTTCATAATTGCTTGCTAGATTCTAGTGCTTTAACTAACATTATGCCTTTAGGAATCTATGAAAATTAGGATAAAACCCAATAAAATTAAAGAAGGTAGTGGTGTAATTGGACAAATCAAGAGTGAAAGTGGTGGGTGAATTATTAAATATTCACATGGAGCTCGCTTATGAAGCCTGAATCTAGTAGTTCATCAACATTAAAGTGTTGACATACCTAAGGCTTATGGATTGTTATTGAGTCATGATTGGACTAAATCTTTGAATGGATATATGTCCATTTATTGTTCCCACATGTGACTACCTTTGCATGAGATTCCTAATCAAATCAGGATTGATCAAGAACCCAAAATTAAATACACAATCATTAAACATAATGCTAAGAATGAAAAGGTAAATTACCAGTCCTCTGACTTAGGTGTTTAAACTTTGGAAACCACTAATGTTGTTATAGTTAACAAGGTGAAAGAAGAAAGCAAAGGTTTTTGGACATTGCACTTTGATCGTGCACAAGCTAAACAAGGTTCTAGTGTTGAAATTATTCTAACAAATCTCAAAGGAAAATAGTATCTAGCTTCTTATAGATTATAGTTCACTTGTACTAATAATTTAGCAAAATATGAAGCTCTTATTTTAGGACTTCAATTTACAATCAAACATAAGGTAAAGGAATTGTTAGTCTATGGTGATTTAGAATTAGTTGTTAATCAAGTTAGGACCAAATATCAGTGTAATATATCCTATTTACGAAAGTATAAATTTAGAACTTGGGATTTGATTAAGTATTTTGACTCATTTAATATTATTTCCTTGTCTAGTGAGTAAAACTAGTTGGTGGATGCTCTAGTTTCAATAATAGCAAACCTGGTGCCCCCAAAGCCTTTGAACTTGCAAGAGTTTATTGTGGAAATGATTTCATGCCCCTATATGCTAGACAATATCAATCACTTCCAATTTTTTGATGATGATAAATAGATAATTAACTTCATGTGTAATTTTGACGTATTTGAATCCCGAATTATTGATGAACAAGAAGAAAGTTCTATAAAAATTTGAAAGGAAAATGAATATGGAGTAATCCAACTCAAGGAGAACTAAATACCCAAGGGAATGATATCCTTAGAAAGGATGTTTGACTGGATAAACAAAGAATTGAAACCAAACAACCCAAGGTGAGCAGAAAAGATGATAAGTAAGTCAACTTGGGAAATCCTGGGAATGAGCAAAGTGTCAACATTGATTTAATTTGCATTGATGAAGAGCTGAAGGAAGTCATTTCCATTTTAACCAAGTTCAAAGATGTCATTGCCTAGTCATATGATGATCTTAATATTTTTGATAATAGTGTGATTACTCACACTATCCCCTTGAAAGAGGCTTGCAGACCCTTCAGGGAAAGAAATAGGCCAATGAATCCAATGCTAAAACCATTAATTTATAAGGAAGTAAAGAAATTTCTAGATGCAAGGATAATCTTTCCTTTATATCACTCAACATGGGTTGAAAATCTTGTGCCAATTCGAAAGAATAAAAAAGAAATCAAACTCTATGTTGATTTCAAAAACTTGAACAGATCCTCAAAGAAGGACAATTATAACTTGCCATCCTTAGATGAGGCCATTTAGTTGGTGAGTGGGTCTGGAATTATGTCATTCCTTGATGTTTTTTCAATTTATAATCAAGTCCTAGTGAATGATAATGATAGAATAAAAACTACCTTCACCACCAAGTGGGGAACATTTGCATACAAATGAATGCCATTTGGATTGATCAACACAGGAGCAACTTTCTAATGAGCAATGGGCCATGCATTACAAGGATTCATAGGTAAGTGCATCATTATTTACATGGATGATTTAATAATTTTTTATAAAAATAGAGGTGATCACATGATGCATTTGGAACAAGTGCTGGAGAAGTGTAAGAGGTATGCCATTTCTTTAAACCCCATGAAAAGTATCTTTTGTGTAACTGATGGCAAACTTATAGGACATGTAATCACCTAGGAAGATATCATAAGACCACTGAAAATGATGCTAAAGAAAGATGCAGAGATAGAATGGACTGCTAAAGCAAATAAGGCATTTTAAGACATTAAAGATGCTAATATTCAAGCTCCTATTTTGGTAATTCATGATTTTATCAAAGACTTTTATCTATACTCTTTTGTTTTTGATCACATTGTTGTCATTGTCTTGATGCAGAAAAAGATGATAAAGAGAACCCTATAACATTCATGAGCACCAAATTGAAGAAC
Organism: Torreya grandis; assembly: GCA_037957365.1. NCBI lineage: Eukaryota > Viridiplantae > Streptophyta > Pinopsida > Cupressales > Taxaceae > Torreya > Torreya grandis. Next base: position 2,484,945 of record JARHVA010002114.1, read on the forward strand.
ATGGAACTTAACTATCATATTCTAGATAAGTAAACCTACACTCTGGTGAAGGCCATTAGGAAGTTCAAACACTACATCCTTAGGAAAAAACATATGCCATAGTGTCTAATTTGATTGTCAAGTTGATGTTAGAAAAAAATGAACTTGGAGAATGAAGAGGGAAGTGAATGACCAAACTCCAAGTATATAATATAAAAATAAAATTTCCTAAGTTAGTTAGATGCCAAGGTCTAATCTAGCTTATTGCAAATAATGATCCATGTATTGATGTTTTTTAGGTTAAAGCAGGTCAAGTGTTTAGTGGTGATTGGTACAAGGATATTGTTCACTATTTGCTGCATGGATTGTGTCCCACACACCTTCAAAGGGAGTAGAAAAGGGCCCTTAGGCTGAGATCATCTCATTTTATAGTTAAAAGGGGAGTCCTCTATAGGAAAAATTATGAGGGGATCTATCTAAGATGTGTTTCTATAACCAAAGCCATGGAAATCATGAATAATTTCTATGATAAATTAGGAAGTGGTCACTATTTAGGGCACACCATAACACATAACATATTGAGAGAAGGCTACTATTGGCCAACCATATTCAAAGACACACATGCTCATGTGTGAATGTGTCAAGTGTTTGATCAATGAGAGACAAAGGCATCCATGCATTTGAAACCAATGATTGAAATGAATCCATTTTCATAATAGGGCCTTGATTTCATAAGAGTGATCAATCCTAACTCCTTGATAGGGCATAAATTTGTACTCACTAACATAAATTATTACACTAGGTGGACTGAAATAGTGGCCACCAATAATAGTAGAGTGATTGACATCATCAAATTTATAGAATAAAATATCATCACTCAGTTTGGGATGCCCCTATATTTGGTATGTGACAATGGCCCAACATTTATGTCAGTCAATTTTATCGACTGGGCATATGATAATCAAATAGTCATCAAGTTTACTTTAAACTATTACCCTAAGGGTAATAGAGTTTCAGAATCTACCAACAAAAAATTGATGAGTGCCATCAAGAAACTTGTAGAGAAGAAACCCAAAGAATGGTAGTCCCTACTAAAATATGCTTTATGGGTAGATAAAATAAGATACAAATAGATGCTCAAGGTGTCCCCATTCCTACTAGTCTATAGGCAACAACCTATTTTTCCTATCACACTGAAGTTGCCCAACTATGAGTTTATGGCCGAATATATGGAAGATGATGAAAGAGTACAGTCTCGAATACTGAACATCATCCAAATGAAAGATGCTAGAGACAAAGCATTGAAGAATTTTAGTAAGCATCAAGATATTGTAAAGATATGGTTGGATAAATGAGACAAATTTAAAGTGTTCTGCATATCAAACTTGGTCCTACCATAGGACAAGGCCCACAAGAAAAAGGGACAACATGATAAGTTCACTCCTCTTAGGATTGGACCATATCAAGTGGCAAAAATACTAGGCAAAAATGTACTTAGGTTCAAAGACCTATAATGGAATGACTTAACCTTGTTATTCAATGGGTAGTACATGAAACATTATTTCTTTGCCACTCTATCACAAACTCCAGAATGACAATAAACTTGTTTAGAGTTAGAGTATATTAGAGTAGAGTAGTTTCCTTTCCTGCTTTACTTTCCTATTGTATTCTTTCTCACTTTCTGATTGTTGCTCATTTTCTATTGTGTGTTGTATCTTAGTAATAAGTCCTTTGGAAAAGAATTCATTAGCTCAATATGTGTTAGTCTAGTCCTACAAATAGGAAGAACGGATTGCTGATTTTAAACATTCGTCATCCAAAGTTTGGAAACCTCTAGCAGTGTTTCAATTTAGAATTCTAGGTGGGGTTAATTAGAAGTTATTTTTCTCATGAGAATTCTAAGTCATTTTAAGATTGTAATATAGTTCAGATGAATGAACATTTGATCGAATGAGAGTTTGATTATGTGCAGACAATCATATTTTCACTTAAATTCGTCAAGTAAATTGCCAGTGCAGAACTTGACATCTAAAAGTGAATTACATCCAAACTATGTCTTGACAAAACCTTATACTTGGCTAATTCTGGTTCCTAACCATTCTAGTTTATGAATGTGTGTGTGTGTGTGTGTGTGTGAGAGAGAGAGAGAGAGAGAGAGAGAGAGAGAGAGAGAGAGAGAGAGAGAGAGAGAGAGAGAGAGAAGTGAAATCATAAACTTCTTTCAGATTCCACAAATGGTAATTGAGGTAATATTTACTGGGGTTATAGATAATTGGATGGCAATAGAGCAAGGCCCAAAGTGGAGCCAAAGGTATCAACATTAGGACTATGAATGCCTAGCTAGAAGCAGAGCAATGCCCAAGTCATACTCAACTAAGTAAAGTATAATTATATAAAATCTAAAGAATGCTCAAGTCATTTTATGTTTAATGTCTTGAAACTTGAAAGTTATCATTTTTGAACTGAGTGGAAATGGTTAAGGAACCTCAAATCACACACATAGTATGATTGTCTACAAGGTTTAAACATTTTTTCAAGTCTATGGGCTTTCATTAGTTCTAAAAAATAATTTTGGTACTGATTGAAGATCATAATGAGATAACTAATTTTTTGATTTATCTTTGAACAAAATATATGGATTCTAATATTTTTCAATGTTTCCACATGGAGGTCACCATTTGTTGATGATCAACATTCCCCTATTCTCAGAATGGGGACCCTTCTTTCTTTAATTTTCAAAATTGCCCAAGATGCTAAGCATATTAAATCATTTGACTAGATGGAAATTGATTGAATTTACCAATACTTGTGTTTCTAGAATTTTTGGTTAATCATTCATTTTGCAATAAGGATTGATACTTATAAATATTCAAAGCATTATAAGTCTTCTTCAAGTTTTATTCAGTAATGAAGTATTGAACATGGATGGTTCAATGATATGCAGATAGGCTTTTGCTAAGGAAGTGCGACTTGGCTCTTTAATAGACATAAACACAACATGATTCATTGGGTTTTATTAAATTAACATTATGTTGTGTTTAAGGAATTTTTTTAGAAGTTTTTCTATAAACTTGTTTAAATATGCCTAAGATTGGCAATGACATCTTTAAGAAGCTAACTTAGTTTCTTACTTGACCTCACAAGATGTTAAATTAAAGTTAAGGTTTATGATGCCTCGCAAGACATCAAAGTTCACTCTACAGCCTAAAAGGATAGATGTCCACATCACCAAGCCTTACAATGCCTTAATGATTCATTGCATTCCACACAAGATACCTAGAGAAAATCTACCAAGTTCGTGAGCTACGTGGCATCATCTAGAGGGCTCATAAGAAGCTAGCCATTGGAATTTAAATCTTGGGTATACATGTCGGGATCTTAGCCCCTGAGAGTGAGCCCATCCAATCTAAGCCATCATGCATCCCCCACATGTCCTTCTGTATTAAAAAATCCCATAATATGTTTCCACATGTCTCAATGGTAAATAACTAGACCTGAGTAACCTTATAAGGCAACACATGTCTCCATTGGGTTCATCCGAGGTCACCATATGTTCATGCCATGTTACATCCATCCAAAGATAATCAAAGTTCATGAGGTAGACATGTAGTTTCACCCAAGCTATATAATGAAGGTTTGATGATATACACTATCTGAGGTACTTTTCAAGGATGACACTTGGCAAAAGAACAAATATTAACTTGCAAGAATAATGCAAGTCCCCTTTGGGCCTGTGCAATGATGCCACATGTCATTCATATACTATTTCTATTTGAGATCCATGATATTGCCTCTTAGAAGGACATGTGTCTCCACCCAAGCCATCCAATTAGTGCCAAGTTGTCGACAGTTGTGCAAAATCCTTCTGAGAGAGACACTTGGTAAAGAAAGCTATGATTACTCATAAGAGTGAAACGTGGCATTCTTATGGCCAATTAGAATTGAAAAACACCACCTGAGAGCTTGTAATGAATTAAAATATACCATGTGGTGAGATACATATGATTCATCATGCAAATATGTATTTTGAGACTCCATGAGGCAATCAAAAGGTGTCACGTGTCTAGATTTTGAGCTAACTAGGCAACTTAGTCATATTCAAGCCACGTGAGTACTTTGCTAGATTTGAGATGGTAGCTATGTGTTGAAAGGTGGAAATATTTAGATTTAATTATAAAATTGATTGCAAATCAAAGATAAATTAAAGCTAAATTGAATTACGGTGTAATTAATTACTACAAGCAATAGTTTGAAGCTATTTCAAATATATGCAAGGTTGACAAGCTTGCCATTAATATAGTATGAACTAGGATTACCATCAGCATTGCATTAATCAAAGTGGTCATTCAAAATGATACATAATCAAGGATATTATTATTATTATTATTATTATTATTATTATTATTATTATTATTATTATTTGCGTTTAAAATCTATACATGTTTGCTTTCTCTATTGTCTATGCTCTTACGATTTGACAAAGCTCAAGCCGTTAGCAAATTGCACTCACAAACACCATTATTAGAGATTGAAAATTTTATAAGGATAAAAAGAGACATTGATTTATTCCTAAATTATTTTAAAATATGGCACAAGCAAGTCTTTCTACTCCATTTATCCAAAAGGTCACAACTAAGCCAGAGGTCATGCCATGGACTGACCTAGTTTATAATATTTTTGGGAGGTCAAAGTGCAAAGATGGGCTGATTAAATCAACGTACCAAGGGATACCCATTGATTTCATAGTAGGATCAAGCATAAAAAATACTATGACCTTCCCTCACCATAGATAAAATATAACTAGGTCATCATTGACAATTGGTATGAAGTGCACTCCGCAGAGAATGTCTTGGCTTCATGGGTGACTAACCCAATGGGAAATATTTTCATGAATGATCAAGGAAACTTGCCCATCCAAAAATTTAAATAAGGAGTCAGAATTGGCCTAACCCTCTTGAATATAATATTTGGTAGTTCACACATTGCTTATGTGGACATAAGGACTATTTCATTACTACAAATAATCCTAGAAGACTAGTAGATTCCCCCACTTGGGGAAATTATCAACAATAACTTGGTGTATGTAATGAATGACACTTGAAATAATGGTGCCCCTTTCTTTATGATTAACTACTTATTAGATGCAACTTGTCCAATTGCTCAACTAGGTCAAAGTTCATGGTCTCCTAAGCATCTAAAATTTGTGCCTCAAATCTTTTCTATAATGCATATTCATAGATTTAAACACAATATGAGAGTGATTATAGAATGGTTATACCCAATGGTCTATCCATTTATCAATGAATTTGAGATGTAGAGGGTTTCTCCTAAAATCAAGAAAACTTTGAAAGACATTGGTAGCTATTAGTTATACCCAAACTGCATAGTTATGATAATGGTGACCCCTCGTAGACTACCAAGGTTTATGCCAATGAAACTAGCTGAAGAATAAATGGCCTATCAAATTCTACATGGAGTTGATGGAATCTTCAAGGACCAAAATAAAATGGCCCCCCATAAGGTTCCTTACAAACTGGGGCGGACCACGATTACCAAGTGGTATGAAATTGTTATAGATGCTAGGCATATGGATTTGTACCTATTGCCTAAAGATGACTTCAGACCATGGGATCCCGATAAGGTCATTTCCAAGCATCTATTCGGATTAAATAAATATGTAGTAGTGGAATACAAGCATAAATAACTCAATGAGTGGATATATAGAGATGCTTTGAATGATGATGTGGTACTTTAGAATGTAATAATGAAGAACATTGAACTAGAGATGAGACTAGATAGGGAGAATAAAAAGTAGGATATTTCTAAGTCTTGGCCACTACCATCACATGGGAACATGTTTGATGCTGACTATGAGGAAGGGCAAGATGAAGAAGATGAAGATAACATTCCTCTTGTTAGGAATAGGCCAAATAAACCTCCATACCTTGCCACTTCAAGCATTCAAGACTTTCCTCTAAGCTTTGAGCAAGGAGGATCTAACAGTCAGCGAGACCCCTCCCAAGGGCCCACAACAATCTCTACTGCTCCTATGGGATCCATTATGGAAATCCTAGATCAACTTGACCCTATTTCTATTGCCCTTGAGGAATTAGAACAATGCATTTAGCTTTCCATGGAAGAAGTGTAGGCACTGGTCAGTAGAAACATTAAGAAAGTCTACAAGAGGAAAAGAGAGCCTAAGACCACTATGAGGGGAGAAATAACCCATCCACCAACTTCTCAAGTGACTGCAAAGCCTTCAATGCAAATAACTCTTGTAGGCACCCAAGTTGTCCAAGAATAAACAACTACTCCATCTCTAAGAGTTGATCCATCTACTCCTACTATTTCCACTAGAACACTAGAGGCTACGATTGGAGCACAAAATCCCAATGTAAGTACCTCACCATTGAATTCTTTTCCAATTTTGAGTACACCTCAAACTACTTATGCTTCTATCTTTAATCTTCCTACCATTTCTCTCCCATAAATGAGCACAATGCAAACTAACATCCCACTTAGAAATGCTCTTGTTGTTGCTTCCACAAGTAACCCATCCATTATTTTTCCCTCATTGGATTTAGTATCATCAATAACTGCAATACCACTACTCAATCTTTAGTTGATACTAGTCTGGGCCAAGCTAGTGGTTCCTTGGGATTTACCATCCCCCATTTCATTTCTCATGCCACTATTTCATCTTCATCAAGCACTAGTGTTAGTCAGACTGTTAGTTTCACTTCTTCCTATGTAGTAATAACAAGTGTAGTACTTTCTATTGGTTCCCCTGTATCGACAAGGCCATTAAGGTCCATTTCAAAACTTTTGACCTTTCCAAATCCACCTTTGCCTATATCACCATAAATTTTTTCTATGACTGCAAAGGTGAGTGTGCCCCCAAAATTTTTAGAGTATAATCATTGAGAGGGGGAGTGAATCAATGATGCTAGATAATCCAATTCAATTTCCAACTCTTAAACATTTAGCGTACATCAACTTGATCAAGCAACATAAACATGAAAGCACATACATCCAAAGCATACATCACATGAACACAAAACATATGTGGAAAACCCTCTTGAGGGATAAAACCCACTCAAACCTGAAAGATGGACTACAATCTTATAAAATAAGATCCGACATTTAGACCAACACCAACTGATCAATGAGCACCCACCCCTTAATTTATTCAAGCACCCAATTGACCTTTAGCTAGCTCCAGCTAACAAAGAGGCTATAACCCCCTAAGTAATCAAGAACCCACTTAGCTACCTTGAAAATAAAATCACCTTGAACACATATTTATACTCTTCAATTGATGATGATCACCTCTACCTGTACTCTTCACTTCCAATCTCTCTCAATCTGCCTCTAGGGCTAACTTGGTCAAACTACCTCATTTAGGCTCATTAGGTCCAATGACCTATGTGTTATCCTATATTAACTTAATTAGACAAGCATGACTGATCCTATTCACTCTCTATTGGTCTTGAATGACCAATACCTTCTCTTTTAAAGGTTCTCTTCTTTGTTTGAATCCTCGCTCATATAACTGCTCAACTCTTCTCACTCAAGTCTATAAACCATCACCTTTGCTTTCAATATTTATAGTCTTCATGAATATTATATTCTTGGTTGGCCATAAAAATTGTATTAAACCTTAATAATTCTATCACACTAAGACATATCTCAAATCCATTCTCATAGGTTGTCCATGAACTCATTAGCTCCAAACCATCGTTAGGTCTTGGTGAGACCTAAAACAATTAGGCTTTCATACTCACATGCTACATGTGAGACTACTTAGACCACCTTCATCCTTTAACAATGCTTCAAACACATATAAAATATTTCTAAAATACTCTTTATTACTTCCACATGGATCCATGTCACCTGGAACACCAACTCACACCTTGAACCTACCAATTAGGTTTTCTTGCTCTTTAAGTCTTTATACATATAAAACATAGTCTCAAACTTATGAAGCAAACACTCAAATATTTCAAATATCCATATGATTAGATCAGATGGCTGAACCCTTTAGGACCTATGACACACCTCTATGTGATATAAACACTTCAAAATAGGCTCTAGGTAGTTAAATCAACTCTGTCAAAATGATCACTTAGACTAGTCACACATAGTCAAAATATTGTTATACTATCTTAATTCTCCATAATTGATTAGGGGAAAACTATGAAAAAAAATTTATTATCATAATCCTTAGATACTTATATAACATCTCCATGCTCATTTACTTCTTCAATTATTCTCAGAACACCTTCAACTTAGCTCTACAAGATGGTCACTCAAATTGCCAATACATTCAATAAACACAATCAACTTTTAAGAATTTGTTCATACTAAAGATGGATTGGTAAGACCTCAAAAATCAATACATATGGTCTTCATAGAGTATAAAACACTCTCCAATAGTTATTTTATCTTGAAACATCAATACACTATCAAGAATAACTCAAACGTCCTTCTCAGATCACTTACAGACCATGGTCAAACACACAGTCAACTTTAAATCTTAATATCTTTGACTGTACAAACATTTAAACATTATAACTAGACTATATGAATTCAAATTTAATTAATTTACAAATTTTATTTTAACTACATCAATAAATTCATCTTGGATCAAAAGATATAGCACAAAAATTAAGAACTGGTTTTTTCTCATTAATTTGAATATTCAAATTCCAACGATCACTGAGCATATGTTAAACATCATGCACTTTAACCTCATCTCATGATCCTTGGAAACTTTGGAAAAATTCACTCTATCAATCTCCTTGGATTGGCCTAGTATTTACCTTGTAATGTTCACCATTGATCTTCAATCCCAACTCCTGTAATTATGCCACTTGGCAGCTCTGCATGCCTTCTATGTACATTGACTCTTTGACTCAAACTGCACTGTCGATCTCTATCTGTATGAACACTCATGAACCATTGATATTATATCCAAGATAAATTAATGTGACACATGTAACTAACATGTTCATTCTTTATCATATTTACTTTTACACATGCCATTGGATCACAATATGTGATTTAATGCACACCATTAGATCTACTAACTAGTTGACCTCAGACTTCAACATAGTTTTAACTTGACAATCTATGGCTCATCATAGTCTATAAGATCAAATTTAAATTTTTATAACTTGAGCTAAAAAACACTTCAAGAGTCCAAATCTTTAGGGTACTTTCTTGGCACTATAGATAACATCTCCATGAAAACCTTTGACCTTAGTTGACTTTTTGAGTACCTACATTAAATGCACAAACTTGCTGGTTCATTCATATCTATATGATGTGTAGTGATGGTATATATTCTCTTAAGCCAGAATATATCTATTTCTCATTCCAAAATATCATGACATACCATAACTTCATCAAGACATCCTTATTGATTTGCACATATGCCATATATTATCCAAGATATCAATCTGATCACTTTGTCATCAATTCACTATGAATCATGTTCTCTTTGACATCAATGACAACCTAAAATTAATTATAATGATCAACAATCTCCGCCTTTGTCATTGATGGCAAAATACCCTCATAATGACTTCATTTAAACTCCTTCATTCCATTCTTTCTCCCCCTTTGACATTAATGACAAAGGGTCTCTTCCTCAACATGCCAACAAACATTCCTCAACATCATGTGTGCATTCAAATACTATTTAAGATGCTCAAGATAATTAAATACTTTTGAGCATATGAAATAATTTCTCCCCTTTGATATGCACCAGCCTGAACTTGGAATTCTCTTGGGTTTGACAAATTGTTGACAAAGATTAGAAAGCTCCCCCTAATATTAAGCTCTATCTCATGTCATCATTTCTTTGACATACACCAATCTGAACTTGGGCTTCGCTGATATTTGGACCTATCTACCTATAGAACTCATAAGCTCTCTTTGCTCATGCATTAATATTCAATACTTTGACAAAACATATGACTTGGTTTGATCAAGTCATCATATCAATCTTTTTGAATTCACAGTTGTAGCAGACTTCTTCATATCTCAACCATGACTAGAACATCTCACATATGCTCCTCCTCACATCATGTACATCTTCTTCAAGCCAGTCAAGATAATTGAGTTAGCTCCCCCTTAGCCAAACATACATTCAAATGATATTCTTATCTTGTAACATTAATCAAAGCTCAATTGGCATCCACCATACTTCCTCTTGCTTGTCAAGTGTCTCCTTGAAGCTTAGAGAGAGACACCCCTTTGACATAGTGAGACTAAAATTTCCAAAACTCAGGAGAATCCCATATCTCCATACTTTCATTTGAATTTTAGTCCTACCTTATTAGCAAATTGACTTTGGATGGATCCTTGACTTCATTCTTTGCTTTAGACTTGTCAAAAAATGTAGACAACAAAAAATGTTAACTTTCCTTCATGTCTATCATGGCAAACAAACCATCTTTAGTATTTTCCTTGAGCTTGACTTGAACTAACTTTCAATTCTCCTTTTCTATCTAGGTAGATGACACATTCTCTTGGCATTCCTAAACCTTCTTCATATTTGATTCTTCTTTTGATTTAGTAGACATTCCACCTTGATTTTTCAGATCAATTGAATTAGTTTTCTTGGTCTTCACTTCCTTAGGATTCTATACCAAGGATTGACATTTCTTGAACACACTAGGATGTCCATGCATCTTCTTATGACTTGAGAGATTTATTTTACAATATCTTACAATATGACCAACTTGATGACAATTGAAACAAATAACATCATTCATACCTTCAATTTGATTAATATCATGAATCTCAATAAACATGCCATCTTGTCTCTTAGGTTCATTATTCTCAAGCTGAACTATCTTAGGTCTGCATACTTGGGTTAGTCTTTTCCCATGCATTCTAGGGTAGGATCTAGAAATATGTCCCATGTTATAACAATTAAAGTAGACTACATTATCCATACCTCTACCTGACCAGCTGCTCTTGCTTATGTAGTTTCTTGCCTTATGACCAAACTTGTGACAAGCAAAACAATGACCATTAAAAGATATTTCATACCTTATGGCACTTGGCTTCCTGATGGATATTTCTTATTGATCTTGGTGCTTGCATATTTATTGTCTTGAGCTGACCTCTCTTGTTCTTTATCATACTTGTTTACCTTAAAAACAAATTGCTCATGCTAATCCTTTAATGAATATATCTTGGTCTTCAATTGAATGCTCCCATCCTCTTTAGCTCTCATACTTGAACTTGCATCCTCTAACTAAATTCTAAGAACTTGGATAGTCTCCTTATCCCGCTTAGCTTCTTTATCCATGTCATCCTTCAATCTACATGCTTTTTATTCAATAATCTTTATATAATCAAGATTGTATTTAAAATCATCATGCTCAATTTACTTTGAACTCAACTTGGCATTTTCTAACTAAGTTTTGATATTTTTGATGGTCTCCTTATCCTCCTTAGCCATTTTGGATATGTAATATTTAAATCTACATGCTTTCTCTTCCATAAACTTGATTATTTCTTGATTATCCTTTTCCTCTCTCGTGGATTTGCTTGAAAAACTCCCCTCAAGAGATCTGACTTGTGCTTTTGAGGCCATGATCTTATTTTGATCTCTTTCTTTATCAAATTCTCTCATCTTACCACTGTACTTCTCAAATAGTGCCTTTAGCTAATTTCACTTTTCTTCACTTGATTTTATACATGCATAAGTAACTTCCAATTGAGATTTTAATTCTTGATCTCTTTCTTCAATTTCTTAGCCATATTGTACCCTAGATCACCATCAAGTGGTTAAAATTGTAATTAAGGTCTTGCTCTGATACTAATTGTTAGAGGTACAATCATTGAGAGTGGGGGTAAATTAGTGATGCTAGATAATCCAATTCAATTCCCAATTCTTAAATATTCAGCATACATTGACTTGATCAAGCAACATAAACCTGAAAGCACATACATCCAAAGCATACATAATATCATACATCACATATGTGGGAGACCCTTTTGGGAAATAAAACCCATTGAAACCTATAAGATAGAATACATTTCTATAAAACAAGATCCAACATTTAGACCAACACCAATTGATCAAAGAGCACCCACCCCTTAATTTAATCAAGTACCCACTTGACCTTTAACTAGATCCAACTAGAAAGGAGGCTAGAACCCCCTAGGCAACCAAGCACCTACTCACCTACCTTAAAACTCATATCACGTTAAACACTTGTTTATACCTTTTAACTGATGATGATCACTTCTGTCTATACTCTTCATCTCTCAAGCTACCTCTAGAGCCAACTTGCTCAAACGGCCTCTTCTAGGCTTATTAGGTCCAATGACACATGTGTTATCTTAAATCAAGTTAATCAGAAAAGAATGAATGGTAATCTTCACTCTCTATTGGTCCTAAATGACTAGTACCTTCCCTTTCAAAGGTTCTCATCTTCATTTGAATCCTTTCTTGTACAATTTCTTGACTCTTCTCACTCAAGTTTAGAAACCATTACCTTTGCTTTGACTCTTTATAGAGTCTTCATGAATATTATCTTTTTGGTCAGCCATAAGACTTTTATTAACCCTTTATAATTATAAAACAATAATAAATATCTTAAATCCATTATCATAGGTTGGCTATTACCTCATTATCCCCAAACGACCATTATGTCTTGGTCAGACCTAAAACAGTTAGGCCTTTATACTCACATGCTACATGTGAGACTACTTGGACCACTTTCATCCTTTACCAATGATTCAAAATCATAAAACATATTTTTGATATCCCCTTTAGTACTTCCACATGGATCCATGTCATTTGTAAAACCAAATCACACCTTAAACCTACCAATTAGGTCTCCTTGCTCTTTATGTTTTTATACATAGAAAACATAGTCTCAACCTTATGAAGTAAGCACTCAAATATTTCACATATCCATATTATTTGATCACATGGGTGAAACCTTTATGACCTATTTTACACATCCATGTTATATATATATACTTCAACATAGGCTCTAAGCACTCAAATTAACTCTCTCAAAATGACCACTCAGACTGGTCACACTTGGTCAAAATACAATTATACTATTTTGACTCTTTATAACTAATAAATGGAAAAATATGATAATAAATAAATTATCATAAGCCTCATAGACTTATATAACATTTAATTCTCATTTTATTCTTCAATTTAGCTTAGAATACCTTCAATTTACCTTTGCAAGATGGTCACTCAAACTGCTAGTGCATTCAACAAACATATTCAACTTCTAAGCATTTGTTCATAATAAATATGGATTCATCAAACCTCAAAAATTCACACAAATTGTCCTCATGGAGTTTATAACACTCTCTAATATTTATTTTATTTTAAAACATCAAGACACTTTCAATAATAACTCAAATATCCTTCTCATATCACTTATAGACCATAGTCAAACACATAGTCAACTTTGGAGCTTAATATCTTTGATTGTATAAAAATTCAAACCTTATAACTAGATTTTATGATTGAACCTTGAAGTCATTTACAATTTTACTTTGTATTTCATCAATAAATTTGTCTTTGATCAAAAGATATAGCACAAAAATGAAGTAATAGTTTTCCCTTGTTAATTTGAAAATTCAAATTCCAACAATCATTGAGTAGATGTTAAACATCGATCACTTTAACCTCATCTCATGCTCCCTAAAAACTTTGGACAAACATGTTCCATTGATATCCTTATATTATCTAAATATTTACCTTGTAATGCTCATCATTGATCTTTGATCCGAGCTCCCATGATTGTGCCACTTGGTAGTTCTATGTGCCTTCTCCACACATTGACTCTTTGACTTGACCCACACCATTAATATCTATCTATATGAACACACATAAACAATTGATATTATATCTAAGTTCTATTAATGTGACACATGTCACTATCACATTCATTTTTTGACATATTAATTTTTATGTGCACCATTTGATCATAGTCTATGATTTAATGTACACTGTTAGATCTACTGACTAGTTGACCTTAGACTTTAATGTAGTTAAACTTGACGGTCTCTAGCCCATCATAGTATGTAAGATAAACTTTGAAGGTTTATAACTTGAGAAAGAAAACACTTCAAGAGTCCAAATATTTAGGGTACCTTCTTGGCACTATAGACAACATCTCCATGAAAATCTTTGACCTTAGTGAAATTTTTGAGTACTTGCATTAAATGCACAAACTTGCTGGTTCATTCAAATCTACATGATGTGTAGTGATGGTATGGATTCTCTTAAGCTATAATATTTTTGTTTCTCATTCCAGAATATCACATGACACACCAAAACTTCATCAAAACATCTATGAATGTCTCATAACCTCTTTTTTATCCTTATTGATTTGCATATATACCATATATTCTCCAAGCTATTAATCTGATCAATTTGTCATTAATGCACTATGAATCATGCTATCTTTAACATCAATGGAAACCTAACATCAATGAAAATGCTAAAAAATAAAATTTCTTTCATTTATTCTAAATATGGGCTCTATAAGAATCCATTTGGCACACTTGGGTAGATAAACCCAAGAAACTTGACACACATTCCTACTGTAGCTCTAGCCTCTACCCTAGCTACACCACCTCCACCAAATTTAATGCCTATTATTGTCCCAAATTGAGTCACATATAATATACTGGTAGCAAGATAAGAGAGACCTTAAGTAGTCCTCTCTGCACCACAAATTAGCATGAAATTTGATGTTGTTATAGGTATAATAAAAAGAGTGGTGAGGAGGCAGGCTAAACAACCCCAATCTAGCTTAGTTGTGGCTCATGAAATTGAAGAGTCCATCTTCACTTTAAAAAATAAGAGGAAGGCTGGCCTAGATGAATTAGATGAGTATGCAGAAGACCCTATGTCCATGGTTCAAGCTAATATAAAATCCACAGTGGCCTTAATGAAAGGTATGCAGTAGGAGGGATATTGAGGGAGAAAGCATTGCCTATAGTGCCAGAGAATACTATAGACTAAATAATAAATGCAATCATCAATATCTTCAATTTAGACAAAGTCATAAAGAGAAGGCAAGAGCATGAGACTCTATCATTTAATGTGGTCATTAAATACGACCGAAGAATTGCACTCTATGATGTCAAGTTGGAAAACTTGACTAGATTTGAAAGGAACAAGTTTTCAGACCTTAAGATATTTCCACGTGAAGACATCATCCTGACCCAGACTATAATGATGAATAAAAGGAAAATATTGAAAATATGGCTAGAACAAGTTAAGGATGTAACTACATCCTTAGAAAAAATAGAGTTTAGGACTGCCCTATTACTAAAGGATGTTATGGTCACTAGGGTGACCAAACTTGATGGTAGATTTATGGATGACCAGGAGTTTAAAGCTCAAATGAAAGCATTTATTTCAAAATTTCCATAAGACATAGCCAATGCCAAGACTAGCATTAAAATGATGAATACTATGGATTTTGATAACCAAAGGCTAGAGATAGTAGAGTCTATTGAAGAAGTGTTAAGACCTATACTTGTAGAGCATATTAGGCTTATTCAAGAAATGCTTGACCTATTTTGACCTATGATCCTAAATTTTAATCAAATTAACCAAGACTACTTAGCATGCTCTGAAGTTTGGACAAGGGACGAGATATAGAAATAAAGCTTACATAATAAGAAACATTGCAATAATAAGTTCCCCTTCAATCACAACAACCAAAACCAACTCAACCAAGACAACTAGGGCCTTGAGGAATATTTTACTTTGCTTTGTAAATTCAAATTTGGAATATTCCCTTGTAATATGTGGCATTTTAGTTATTATTATTCAAAAGCTAAAATCCACTTGGATATATTTGGGCATCTTTTAATGGGCCCATTGAAATTGCATAGGCATTTTGAGGCCTATATATATGGGTATTTCCCCCTCATTGTATTTTTCAGGAACTGTTGTTAGAGAATTAATGCAAAAGAGCTAAGAATTCATGAGATTATTTGAATGTTCTATTGTGTATTATGTATTTTCTACTTTTCATGCTTTTAGAGAGTTAATGGTTTCTTTTTTGTTGAATAATTTGTCAATCATATCAATGTATGCATATGTGGGTTTGAGTTTAACACTAGGATAATAAATCCACTAGTTTATGTGATCTTTTTCATCTTATTTGCAGTTGAATGTGGTTATGCAATTTGATGTGAATAAGTAACTTTTGTGAATTATATGCTTTTAGATATATGCATCTCCTTTCATTTGAATGCTCAATTATGTTCATTTGGATTTAAGTATTACACTAGGGTTGGTGAATTCTAGTTTTACATGTTATTGTCATAGAGGTTAGGAGTATTAACAATCTAACCATTTGAAGCAAACTTTATTTTTTGCCCTACCCTGCTCACCTTTGGATCTACCCCATGAGACACTTTAGTTTAGCTAATTATAGAAATATTCATGGTTTGTTTGTGATTGGGAAATAATTGTAAAAGTTTAGAGTAATTTCATAAAGATTAACAAGAAATAAAGTGTCAATATTGTATAATTTACTCTCTCTATAGTAGGTTTTGCTTATAGACTTATAAGTGGTGGCCATATCTCTATTATTTTGCTATTTTTACTAGTAGTTGTGTAAAAAACTCAAGCCTTGAGTCTTCTAAGACTTAAAATTAAGTTTATTACTTTCTTCCCATTCCCTAGTGACATAGGAAGCACATTGAGTGCATCATCAGTTTTGTCACATTTCCATTCTTGTCCTAAGGTTAAACTAGGAGACAGAGGATCTAGATTTGCATTCATCATTTCAAACACACATGTAAGTGAGAGAATTACATTTAACTTTGATCCATATTCAGAGGATTGACAATATAATTTAATTCTTAGTCTTTCAATGGGGATTGACCAAGGTTAATACAAATCAATTCCTTCCACCTGATTCCCCCCATTTGATATCTCAAGTGTTTGTGCAATAAACTAGGGTTTGATATTTTAGGTACATAAATACATGTTGAAGATGATGAGAAGGTAGGAAATAAAAATAAAAATATTGGTGAAGCACTATATAAAAAATCAAAGCCCTATTGTCATGTGGTCAAGATTGATTGATGGTACTATCTTATTTTGGTTAGTTTTGTCCCAAACCAAAAACGCTAATTAGTTTCAAAGAACCTACTTTCATAGGGTCAAGATAGATAATTAATTGTGTATCCTTCAAGTTGGTTCTATATCATAATAGAAACAATCATCAATTATATAAATGTAAATAATACACTCAATTTTCATAGTTTTAGATATAAAAATAGCCTATATAGATAAGGAAAGTGTGATAAATAAGCTAAGTGTTTCTCTACCCTCTTATTTATTTATTATGACTTATTGAACTTACATACTGAATAATTATTTTCAAATTGTAATTTTGCATATATTATACCAATATATAGTTATCTTATATTCTATTAGTTTTTATCTAATAGAGGGGTTATTGCATTATTAATCCAATTTTGGATAAAACACCAACTAATATATACAAAGGGTAGGTCTAAGTTGTGCACACTAAATATGTTTGCTAGTTCAAGCTCAATGTCTAGTTGTTTATGGTTAGGGTTTTTCATGAAATATCAAGAAGCAAAAAAGATGAATGTTGAATCTAATCTATTGTAGTATAAAAGGGGATATACATGCAGGAAGGTAGTTTGTGGCCTAGTGTAGTGTAGTTTAACCAATGTCATATAGACTTTGAGTATCTCACATATAATAGTATTTCAAGGCTACAAGATGTTATCACCTTATCTACTATGCTCTTAGAAAGTCACTCACGAGGGTAAGATGAAATTGTGAAGGATATGAAACATAATCACCATATCCTATTCATTATTGAAACTTTACTAGTGACTGTGTTACACATTTCACAACAATCAACATAACTTATAATTTGGGGATAGATTATCTATAAACCAGGGGGACATTCTACTCTAGAATTCACCAACATGGATCTTGAATTCCTAACTCAACAAGTGATTGAAATTATTTTCATTATAAATTAGGTTGTTTATAAAATTAGAGCTCTAAGGTTTTAAAAATGAAAGTACAAAGCTCTAAACACAACATATAGTATATGATAACATAAAGACCCAGAAGAGAACACAACATTTATCTTGGAGAAACTTGGTGTGGGACAAACTCTAGTGGGTGAGGAAAATTGATCTTTCCTTTCCACTATGTATTTAGAAAAATATATAATATATTGCAACCTTTGGCATTTTAAGGATATTTTCAACTAAAACACTATCTAAGCATGTACATAATTGATTTGCACCACTTAGACACTTATCATAACATACCAACATTGATACCATTCACTAAACAACTAGGAGTAATTGAATAATTCATAAAAACAAACTCAAACTTGTTGACTTGCATTGTGAATCCACCTTAAGATTATTCTACCCATTTTACCTTACATAAGACATATATTTATGCTCTCACATCCTTTATGTCCACCAAAAAGGTCAAATGAATCGGCAATGAGAAGAAGAAATGATTGAAACTAATTCATCTCCAATATTTTTTTATGGTGGAGAAATTATTAGTGAATGTAGATCGGTGGTTGAACAACCATTGTGGTGATTAAGCAACCACCATTTTGAAACACTAGTAGTTACACAACCAGTGGTGTTTGAAAATGGTGGTTGTGTAATCACCCATAAATCCACTATGTGAAGCAAATCCCCCATAATTAAGAGCAAAAATCACTGTCTTCATCATAATGAAATTATCTGGATCACCCTTGTATTAAATTTACCATTGTAACAGGTCTAGACTGATGTTTTTATATATGAAGTGTCTTACATGCATGAATGAATTAAATACATTGGGTATAATGGAAAAATAAAGTAACAAACTAGTATAATGTGATCTAATTTTGGATCACGTCTCACCCATTTGAGGCTTTTAATTCTTTAAAATATTTAGGAACTAATTAAGTGAGGAAATCTCTTCCCCACATCATTTTAGGAACACCATTTGATTTTTTTGGGTAGCTACCCCTTTAACCCAACAATTCAATGGTCTTACATTCTTCTTCACATTATCCTTTCTTTATTTTGTAATATAACATCTGCATCCAATCCCAACTAGCTATCTCGAGCAAGGTTTTTAATTAGAGGTAAAAAAAACCCTTCATCTTCATTTTATAACATAGAAAGCTGAAAAAGACATGAGTTCTCAACATTGATAACTGAATAGATGTTCATATAAGGACACAAATCAAACCTAAAAGCATTCTTATCCACTTGTTACAAAATTTGAAATGGATCATACCTAATAGGATAAAGATTTTAAGACTCACCTTGGAGTCTTTCTCTACTTTAGAATAACCATTCCTTGTCTCCAACAAGGAAACTATGCTTAATCTTATGCTGATCATGCCTTGATTTGTATTAGTTTGAGACTCCATCAACCTCTATTTCCCTTGGAGGTGAATTTGTTGACTCTTATTAATGAAAATATCAACTTTGTGGACCTATGGATCCACTTCCCATTGATTTTGCATGGCTGTCTCAAAACAAAATCAAATGCACGTGGAGGTAAATAGCCAAAACATGTTTCAAAAAAGATATTTACTAGTATAAGAATTCACCTTCCTATTGTAGGAGTGTTGAATATCCACCATATTTTAATCCCAAGATTTATGATGCTTCTTATTATATGCTCTTCAGATTTGTACCAGAGTTCTATTTATGACCTTGGGTTTTCCATCAGTTTGTGGGTGAAAGTGGTAGACCATTTCAACTTAGTATCCATCTTCTCTCACTATGTGGCCCAAAACTTCCCAATAAACATTGAGTCCTGATATGAAATAATAGAACTAGGAAAACCAAAATGAACACACACATTATCAAAAAGTAACTTATATGCATCACTACCTTTGAGGGTCTTCTTAAAAGGAATAATAATGACAATATTACTAAAATGGTCCACAATAAAAAAGAGATAGTCATACCCCTTCCTTGAAATAGGTGACTTGCCTAGAAAATCCATGGAAATGCTTTCCCATGGCCTAGAAGGAACCAACATTAGAATATATAACCCCAAATTCTTATTATTGGACTTGATTATACTACATAATACACATTATCTTATGAACTTAACAACATATACTTGTACAATAGGCCAATAAACATACTCTAAAAATGTGCAACAATATTTTTTTACACCAATATGTCCTAATTTTTTTTAAAGTATGTGCTTCCCTCATTAGCTAAACTCTTTCCTCTTTAGGCACACAAAACTTATCCAACTTATAGAGCAATACATATTGAAGGTAATAATCCTCCATGGGATCAAAACCTATGCCTTGGGACTATTATACTTGAAGGAATGACTCCCCAAAATTCACATCATGATCATATCCCTCTACATAAGACTCAAACATAAAAAGCTTAAGAAGAGTTATGGTGACCATGGATGAAAGTAAAGAAGGTCTAGATAACATGTCAGCTATCTTTTTATTCACACATTTCTTGTATTTGATAACAAAATGAATTTTTTTCAAAAATACCATCAACTAATAATGTCTATCTTGTTGAATTTTAATTTGATCTTGAAAATATTGAAGAAGTTGATGATTTGTATCGATAATAGTTTCCTTATCCATGAGATAATGTTCCATTTATTGATTAGTTGAACAAGAGAATATAGTTTTTTATTCTATATAAAATAATTTATAATTGCACCAAGAAATAACTTTGAATAGTAATAGACCAACTTACCTCCTTGAAGTAGTCATTAGCATCTGTTTCCATCTCATAGGGTAGATGTAAGTTAGGAAAATATACAACTAGAGCATGGATAATATTATGTTTGAACATAACAAATAATCTTTGTTGCTTCTTACCCAAAATAAAATTATTCCCCATTTTGTAATGACATGCAAAGGTGAGATTATAGAATAGAAGTTATTGATGAACATATTTAAACATTGAACTACACCCACAAAGTTTTTTGTCTCAGTCACATTTGAAGACTTTGGCCAATTCATGATGGTAGCTACCTTCCTTGAATCAATCATCATTTACCCATCTCTAACCACATGCCCTAATAAGACAAATGATTATTGAGCAAAATCACATTTAATTACTAACTTGTTCTCTTTCAAAACTTTCAAAACTTGTTTATCATGATTAATATGCTCATCAAAAGTTTTGATACAAAGAAGAATATTATCCAAATATATAATGACAAAGGAATCAATAAATTGTCTCATTACCTCATTCATCAAATGTATGAAGGTAACTAGTGCATTCTATAGCCCTAAAGGTAGAACTAGCCACTAATAAAACCCTTGCCTTATTTTGAATGTTGTTTTCCAAATGTGCTCTTCTTTCGTTTACACTTAGTGACACCTAGATTTCAAATCAAGCTTAGTAAAATAATTGGCATGTTGTAGTTGATCAAGAAGATCATTTATCCATGGAAGATGGTACTTATTATTGATGGTTATCTTATCAAATGATCTATAATAAATGGATATTCTCTATAAACCATATTTTTTACATACTAAAAAAATAAGAGAACCACATGGATAAGTATTAAGATGGATTACACCTTGATTAATTAAAGACTGTAATTATCATTTTAACTCTTTAGTATCCTTCAAGGATTGCTTGTATAACCTAAGATTTATAAGTGGAATAGTAGGTAACAAATAAATTTGATGTTCCATAGGCCTAGCCAGTAGTAAGCCCATAGGCTCATAAAAAACCTCTTTAAACTGCTACACCAAATCTCCCATATGCTTATTCTCTTTGTTAGTAAACATACTACAATAAGAATTATGTGTAGCCACTTATTCATCATGAATATCTTTAAAAAGAAGAAATCAAATATCCTATTATCATTAATAAGCTTATTATCTTTAGAGGAAAAAACTTTAGAATCACATTTGTAGGTTGAAATGATGTATATTGATTGGCTCTCCTCATGAAGACAACATCCTGAATATACAAGTAAGGGATACCAAACACTACACCACACATATCAAGAGGTAAAATATCCACTGTAACTTCATAAATGAAATGTGAATTAATACCAAAATTAACTTTTCATTGCTTTGTCACATTGATGTCTACATATTT
This sequence comes from Torreya grandis, assembly GCA_037957365.1. Classification (NCBI taxonomy): domain Eukaryota; kingdom Viridiplantae; phylum Streptophyta; class Pinopsida; order Cupressales; family Taxaceae; genus Torreya; species Torreya grandis. The sequence continues at coordinate 2,507,064 of JARHVA010002114.1, forward strand.
CTTCATTCAACCCAATGAATATGGACTTGGATGATTGTAAATTTCAAATCCCAATTTTTCTACCAACTTCTTGCTTATAAAATTAGATTGTGAACAAGTATTAAATTTTACATCCATTTTTTTTCTTCATTTGAACTTTAATATGGAAAATATTAGAGAGTTCACTCTTTTGAGCACCACTACCACACAAACATACCACTCTATTGACAGAGGTAAAACACAATGTGTCATCCACATCAAAACAATAACTAATATTCTCACCTTGAAGAGAAAGCATAACCTTCTTCTTATTTTTGTTCTTGAACATATGCAATTTCAAGTGGGGATTCCATCATTGATCATAGGAATAACCATCAACATCAAATTTCCCACAATGTATTTTAGTATCATTTTTATAAATGGAAGTAGCGTTATGATTACCTTTCCCCTTTCGATTACTACCTTATTTCTTGGAAGTATTTTGAGAGGTAGTTGTAGCCTTTTTGATGTCCATCTCAAAGTAGTGAGCTTGATAAAAATCCTCATCTCATCCACATGCTTAGCCAAGAGGATAGGTCTCCTCAAATTTCTATGGAGTCCACTCGAATGATTCATTAAAATGTCACAAAACACTATATCTTTGCCCATTTAGATAAAATTCTTATGTAACTCACTTGTGTACTCCTGTATGCTTTGGTCTTAGTTTTTCTTGAGATACCAATACATGGACCTCTATTCCTCATAAAACTTATTATATAATTTATTCTTGATTATAATTTTAAAATCATCCCACTTAGTAATAAGAAGAAGCTTCTTAAAATCCAAAGAATGAACGTAGCTCTCAAATCAAGTTAAAGCACGACTGATTAATTTTAACCAAGAAAAATAATTTTTTTGGCTTTAATTATCCTAATGAAAACTAAAATATACCTCAATTTGGGTTACCCAATGGTCTAACCTATTCACATTCATATACCTATCATACAACTAAATCTATATATTTGTCTCAACCTTGATTGAAGGTAAAGCTTGGTTGGCATGGGGCTGCTCTTCCTTCTTCTCATGAGTCTCAAGAGTGTCCTCCTTATTTTATTTTATCACCTTCATAGAAACACCAAGCCTATTCATAAGAATAGTCATGATGGATTCCAACCAATCAAGCTTGCTTATATAAAGATAAATGCTCGCTACTCCTCCTTCAAGCTTGTAAAATCTCTCTTTTGTTTTTTAGGCATCTTCTTCATCAACATGGGCCATAACTCTAATATTTTATTTACACTTCCTTATGGAAACATATAATTCAAAGGGATATAATATACCTTGATCATTATCACTACTTCCATTAGTGACAAACATAAACTTGCAATGTAGTCAAACACACAAAACAACACAAAGGACATATACTAAACTAGATTTGATACCAATTTGATATGTAAACCAGGTGGATGTTCCACTCTAGATTTCACCAACATGGATCTAAAATTCCTAACTCAATAATTGATTATAAGAGCTTCCATTCTGAACCAGGTTACTTATAAAAATAGAGTGATGGGGTGTTGAAAATGAAAGTACAAAACTCTAAACACAACATATAACATAAGATAACACATAAATAAGAAGAATAACACAAGGTTTATTCTTGAGAAACCCAGTGTGGGAGAAACTTCAGTGGGTGAGAAAAATTTCTCTCCTTTCCACTATGTATTTAAAAAAATGTACAATATACTACCACATTTGGCATTTAATGGATATAATTTCAACTAATGCACTATCCAAGCTTGTACATATTCACTTTTCACCTCTTAAAAATTTCTTAGTACATACCAAAACTAAAAATAATCACTAATCAACTAGAAAATTTGAAGAACTCATGCAAATAGACTCAAACTTGTTAAGTTGTAATGTGAACCCACCTTAAGACTTTTATACCCTTTCTACCTTGAATAAGACCTCTATTTATGCTATTTAATCCATAATGTCTACTAATAAGCTCAAATAAATTATAAATGAGAAGAATAAATATTTAAAACCACTCCATATTTGGGATTTTTGTATGGTGGTGAAATCACTGGTGTATGTAAACTAGTGGTTTCAAAACCATCGAGGTGGTTACACAACCAGTGAGGTAGTTACATAATAACTACCTAAAAAAATTATAAGCTATGTAACTTATAGGATTATTACACAACCACCACCTATACATAGAAATAGTTCCACTTTTTGAAGCAAATGCCCTAGAATCTAGAGTAGAAAGCCATTGACTTCATCATAATGAAAATGTCCTGATCACCCACTTATTGAATCTTCCACTATAAAAATAGGCACGAACTAATTTATATATATATAAAGTATCTTACATATGTGTGTTAAAATAATGAATGAATTAAATACATTAAATATATTGGAAACATCTAGTAATAGACTAGTACAATGTGGTCCAAATTTGGATCATTAGATGTGATCAAAGTAGGCTAAAGTTAGGGGTGAGCCAACCTGAATATCTTATAGGTCATTCAATGAACTTTATTACCACAAAGTGATTTATAATAACTTATGAAGATTCTTTAATGAGAGGGAAATAAAATTATCTATTTTCATCTAGAAATTGTATCCCTAATTTCATAACGATTTACTTTTATGTGTAATTCCTTGGGTAGATCCTGAGGGAAACCAAGACAACTCTACCAAACCAAAAGTTACTTTATGATCTCTAGTGTGTTGAAATCAAATCACTAGGTAACATGTGTGTGTGAATGGGTGGTATGTCATGTGTTATATGTGAAACTAGACTTACATATGTTAAACTATTCAATGAATTAAAAAATAAATTTCCCAAATTAGATCTTGGGTGCATCTAGTTGACCTTAGGACATTGAACCCACATAAATACTAGTCAAAATCATGATAGAAGAAGCAATCTAGAGAGGTTAATAAGGACCATCAACTTGCACATGCCAACAAGTATTACTTGTTGTTGTGTGCCTAGGCACAACATATGCAAGAGGATGTTGTCCATTTAGTATTATCATTATTATTAAGTTATGTTTTATTTTGGATGTTTAGAGTTAGTGAATGGTTAGGTCATGAGTTAATTAGGGTTTCTTGTGGGTTTGATATACAGGGTGGAAAAACCATAAATAGTGTATATTTGTTGAGTTGTGGAGTTAAAAGCTTCACCAGATGAGCAGATGCTAAAGTTGTTAGATTTATAGAGTCACCGATGATGGCAAGGAGTCGACCAGTAGCTGCCAATGTTGGTTATGAATCAGCCGACGTTGGTCATGTGTAGATAGGCAGGAACCGACGTCGGTTACCTGTGCATCCAAAAAGTCTATTTTCATGGATGGAACATATTGTTTGCATGATTAGATTAGCTATTAGTTATAAGTGTGTATGTCTATTTTTGGCAAGACTATTTTAAGCCTTAGATTAGGAGGTGTATCTAATGGTTGATATTGCATAGCTCATGATCCCTAATCTTATATAATAGGGATAGATCTTCATAGCTTGTGTATGTGTGTAAGAAAGAACAGTACAAGACATATTGTATATGTGTGTATCAATCCAGGTTGTTGGGATTGATTGTAAACTCTTGAGGGAAAGAGATCTGTACATTTGAGAGGTGTGAGAAGAAAGTGTGATTTTCTTCATTGTATTTCCTTCTGGAAGAGTTTAATACAATTTTTCAGGGTGGTTTCTTGTATCTCTTATTCTTTGCTATTTCTGATTCTAGTTACTTATCAATTCTGGTTTAATTTTGTGTTTAATTGCTTACATAATAGTAATCAAGTTTGTTGGTTGATCCCCAACAAGTGGTATCAGAGCTCAGGTTGACTAACAGGTGTTTCAGATCTGGTTAGTGTTTGTTGATTACAGGTCACTCACAGGGGTTTCTATTTGAGTGGGAGAAGCAATGGTAGAAGAAAGTAAACTGAGAATGGAGAAGTTTAATGGCAAGAATTACCAATTATGGAGAATGCAGATAGAAGATTATCTATATCAAAAAGATCTATACTTACCATTGGGTGGGGTTGATAGAAAGCCCACAGATATGGAAGATGAAGAATGGGAAGTTCTTGATAGAAAGGCTCTTGGATCTATAAGATTGAGTCTGGGATCTTATGTGATTTCTAACTTGTCATAGGCAAAGACAATGGTAGAGTTGATGGACACTTTAGCAAATTTATATGAAAAGCCCTCAGCTTCAAATAAGGTATATCTTATGAAGCAGTTATTTAATTTGCAAATGTAGGAAGGTGGATCTGTATCTAATCATCTTAATGATTTCCATGGAATTGTAAATCAATTAAATTTAGTCAAAATAGTTTTTGATGATGAAATTAAGGCTCTTTTAATATTATGCTCTTTACCTAAAAGTTGGCATAGTTTAGTAATGGCAGTTAGTAATACTGCATCTGCTACAAATATCTTGAAAGTTGATGATGTTGTTAGTGTAATCCTGAATGAAGAGACTCGCAGGAAAAGCACAGGGGAATCATCAGGTAATGCTTTAAGTATTGAAAGCAGGGGAAGGCAAAGAGAGAAGAGCAAGCAAGGGAGATCAAGGTCTAAGTCAAAGATGAGCAATAGATCCAAATCTAGAAATGGAAAAAGAAAGATAACCTGCTGGAATTGTGGAAAGAGAGGACATGCAAAGAAAGATTGCTGGTTGAAGGTTAATGAAGAGAATCAACATGAAGGTAATGAAGAAGCAAAAGTTGCAGGTATTGTTGCACAAGATGCTCTTTCACTTTCTTTGCATAATAAAATAGAATCTTGGGTTTTAGATTTTGGGGCCTCTTTCCATGCTACCCCAAATAGAGAATTTTTCAATGATTATGTCTAGGGAGATTTTGGAAAAGTTTATTTAGGGGATGATGAGCCTTGTAAAATTGTTGGCAAAGGAAAAGTGCAGCTAAAATTGTAGAATGGCAACACATGGGTGTTGAAAGATGTCATGCATGTCCCAGCCCTGAAGTGGAATCTGATTTCTGTAGGAAAGTTGGGTGATGAGGGTTGTACAGTAACTCTCACAACTAAATCTTGGAAGGTTACCAAGGGTGCACTTGTATTAGTCAGAGGTAAGAGAGTAGGTACTCTCTATTTATGTAATTGTATTACTGATTATTCTCCTTCTGTATTATCTACTTCAGATGTGGATGCAAAGTTGTGGCACTAGAGGCTCGGCCACATGAGTGAGAAGTGAATGTCAATTCTTAATCAAAAGGTAAGCTTTCAAATTTGAAAAGCATAGATCTAGATTTCTGTGAGCATTGTGTTTTTGGAAAATAGAAGAGAGTAAGGTTTGTTAAAACTGGGTCAACAAAGAGGAAGCACAAGTTGGAGCTTGTTCACACAGACGTGTGGGGACCAGCTCAGGTAGCTTCTATTGGAGGATCACAATATTATGTTACTTTCATTGATGATGCTACAAGAAAGGTATGGGTCTATTGCATAAAGAAGAAATCTGATGTTTTTGACACTTTTAAGATTTGGAAAGCTTTAGTTGAGAATGAAACAGGCAGGAGATTGAAGTGCCTTAGATCTGACAATGGTGGTGAGTTCTATAGCTATAAGTTCAACTGGTATTGTGATATGAATGGAATATGTAGGCAAAGGATGGTTTTAGGGACACCTCAGAAAAATGGAGTTGCTGAAAAGATGAACAGAACAATATTGGAGTGTGCACGGAGTATGAGATTGCATGCTGGTTTGCCCTTACAATTTTGGGCAGAAACTGTAGATACTACAGTTTACCTGATTAATAGAGGACCCTCTACAGCTCTAGATGGTGGAATTCTAGAAGAGGCGTGGACAGGTAAAAAGGTAGATCTTTCATTTCTCAGAGTTTTTGGTTCTGAAGCTTTTGTGCACATTGATAAGGAAAATAGAAAGAAGCTGGATGCTAAGTCTATGAGGTGCACATTTATTGGTTATGGCTCTAGAGATTTTGGATTCTAATTTTGGAATCTAGAAACTAATAAAATAATTAGGAGCTGTGATGTTGTTTTCAATGAAAAAGTGATGTATAGTGATCAGCTCAAGAAGCTAAAGAATTCTGAGCAGGGCCATGAAGATTTGGATGAGGTGACGGTCCAAAATGAGCTCATGGGAAAGAATAATCACAGACAGGAAAACACAGAGACTGACGTCGGTCAGGCAGGAACCGATGTCGGCAATACAAGAACCGATGTCGGTCAGATAGTGATCGATGTCGGTCAAGAAGGAACCAACGTCGGTCATGTGGAATTGACGTCGGTCAAGAATAGGCCTGGAGATGACCGAGATTGGTCACTGTCAGAGAATTTGGGTGGACAGCAATCAGAAAATGAGTCTCAGATGCCCATCAGGAGGTCAAAAAGGGTAAGTAAACCTCCAATTTGATATTCCCCTTCATTATTCTATTTATTGCTTACTGATGGTGGAGAACTAGAGAGTTTTGATGAAGCAATACAGGTGGAATCCAGGAATCAGTGGGAGCTAGGCATGAATGAGGAAATTGATTCCTTGAAAGAGAACCAAACATGGGATTTGGTTGAGTTGCCAGTGGGAAAGAAGACACTGAAGAATAGATGGATCTACAGGTTAAAGGAAGGTGAGAATGGACAGATGAGATATAAGGCCAGGTTGGTAGTGAAAGGATTTACACAGAAACCAGGTATTGATTTTGGTGAAATTTTTTCTCCTGTAGTAAAAATGACTTCTATTCGGACTGTATTGTCTTTAGTTGCTATTGAGGATTTGCATCTTGAGCAGCTTGATGTTAAGACAATGTTTCTTCATGGAGATTTGGATGAAGAAATATATATGGATCAGCTGGAAGGATTTGAGGTCAAAGGTAAGGAGAAACTTGTGTGTATTGAAGAAAAGCTTGTATGGTCTCAAGCAAGCTCCTAGACAATGGTATTTGAAATTTGACAGGTTTATGACTGAGCATGGCTTCAGTAGATGTCAATCTGATCATTGTGTGTATTTTAAGAGATTGGATAATGGTAGATATATTATCTTGTTGTTGTATGTAGATGATATGCTGGTTGCAGGTTCACACATGTAAGATATCTCTGAGCTTAAGGTGAAATTAGCTCACACATTTGCCATGAAGGATTTGGGAGCAGCAAAGAAAATCCTTGGCATGAGTATCAAGAGAGATAGGAAAAATCACAGGTTGATTTTGTCTCAAGAGGATTATGTGAACAAGGTGTTGGAGAGGTTTAATATGCAGGATACAAAATTGGTAAGTACACCTATGGCTGGACACTTCAAATTGAGTAAAGAATAGTGTCCTAATTCACATGAAGAGGTAGAGTACATGAGTAGAGTTCCATATGCTTCCATAGTTGGGAGCTTAATGTATGCAATGGTATGTACTAGACAGATATAGCCCAAGTAGTGGGAGTTGTCAGTAAGTATATGGCCAATCTAGGGAAGGAGCACTGGAAAGCAGTTCAGTGGATTCTCAGATATCTGAGAGGGACCAGCAGTAGGCATTTATGCTATGGAGGGTCAAACACTTCTCTACATGGTTATGTAGATTCGGATATGGTAGGTGATTTGGATGGTAGGAGAAGCACCACAGGATATGTTTTCACTGTTGGTGGAATGACAGTTAGCTGGATTTCAAAGTTGCAGAAGGTTGTTGCCTTGTCTACTACAGAGGCAGAATACATTGCAGTCACAGAGGCTAGCAAAGAGATGATATGGATGACATGGTTCATGGAAGAGTTGGGAAAGGAGCAAGAGAGTTGCAGATTATATAGTGATAGTCAAAGTGCAATTCATTTGGCTAAGAATTCAGCCTTTCATTCAAGAACCAAACATATACAGCTTAGGTACCACTTCATTAGACAGGTATTGGAGGATGGTGAGTTGAAGCTGGAAAAGATCCATACAGATAAGAACCCTGCTGATATGTTAACAAAGCCAGTAACAAAGGAGAATTTGAATCTTCATTCAACTTTTGTTGGTCTTCAAGATTGAGTTTGAAGATGGAGAAGCTAGAAGATGTTGCTGTATAGGTACTGGTGCAGTTGTTTATCTCCAAGTGGGAGATTGTTAAGGTGTGGAGCTAAAAGCTTCACCAGATGAGTGGATGCTGAAGTTGCTAGATTTACACAGTCACCGACGATGGCAAGGAGTCGACCAGTAGCTGCCAACGTTGGTTATGTATCGGCCGATGTCGGTCATGTGCAGGCAAACAGGAACTGATGTCGATTACCTGTGTGTCCAAAAAGTCTATTTTCGTGGATGGAATAGATTGTTTGCATGATTAGATTAGCTGTTAGTTGTAAGTCCACATTTATATTTTTGGCAAGACTGTTTTAAGCCTTAGATCAGGAGGTGTATCTAATGGTTGATATTGCATAGCTCATGATCCCTAATCTTATATAATAGGGATAGATCTTCATAGCTTGTGTATGTGTGTAAGAAAGAACAGTACAAGACATATTGTATATGTGTATCAATCTAGGTTGTTGGAATTGATTGTAAACTCTTGAGGGAAAGAGATCTGTACATCTGAGAGGTGTGAGAATAAAGTGTGATTTTCTTCATTGTATTTCCTTCTGGAAGAGTTTAATACAATTTTTCAGGGTGGTTTCTTGTATCTCTTATTCTTTGCTATTTCTGATTTCTAGTTACTTTCAATTCTGGTTTAATTATGTGTTTAATTGCTTACATAAAAATAATCAAGTTTGTTGGTTGATCCCCAACAATATTTTACCATTTAACTTTCTAATGCAAATAAAGAGTCACCATTGTGTAATGAATCTTATGTTATAGATGGATTTGTAGGTGCAATCTACTCTTATGTGAGGTGCCCCAATTTTTATATTTTATTATTTATTCTACTTTATCTTTAAAGTTTCATTTTCTATTATTATTTATAACGCACTATTGATGCTATAATGTGTTCGATTATAATGTTACCAACATAATAGTCACAACATGGGAAGTTCTACTAGCATGGAATAATGTCAAAGAAAAAAATTTAAAGATAATTGATTATGAACCTAATCTACATCATAAAAAAACCTTTTTGGGAAAGGGAATATATATATATATATATATATATATATATATATATATATATATATATATATATATATATATATATATATATATATATATATAAAAGACATATAAACTTGAAATAAGGCAACACACCAAAATTAATTGGATTTCTTCCTTATATTTACAAACACAAAGCTACTTAAACATGTACGATAGCTAAATGATCACGATAAAAATCAACATATTACAAGAAGAAAGATCTATTTTATTTGAAATTAGATAAGCAAGACAAAAATAAAGGTATCAAATCTTAGATTACAACCAATTCTAATATTTTAAAGATAGTTCACACATATATCATTTTATTTATTCAAAAGGCTTGATACAAGTCTTTGCATAATATAATAGCTGATGTCTATATACTGAATTATAAGAAAATAAAGATTTATCCAATCCAAGGAATCAACATTTACTCAAAATAGTTCATTACAATTATAAATAAAAGGAACATAAAAGGCATTAAATACTCTCATCTACAAAGTACAAAGTAGAAAAGATTACTAGTGTACATGCTTCCCTCTACAACATTCTAATTATGATTCTATAGCTAGGTGACTAACAATTTAGTAGCTCAACATATTTGTTTCATCATAAATGTTGAGTCTACTCTAGCCTCTATATCTACATCCATTTGTGTAGTTGATTTAATTTATTAGAGTAGCCCATATCATCCTTCTGAGATTTGAGACTAAACATAAAGCACTCTCTAAAATAGCAGCTTGATTGTCTTTGAAGGACTATTTCACCTAACACTTATATACATAAGGATGAGATAGGTGAATATTTTATAGTGCCTATCCTTTTGGATAGGATTTTCTTACTTTCACGTAATTTATTCCTTGTGTGAGGTTTAGTTTATTTGTGTTCATAGCTAGAGCTTCATTGTTATGAAAATGTTTTCTTTTTCTCATTGAATGGTTGGAGAATATCACTAAGAGAGATGGTCTAATGATGTGAATCATTTTTTAGATGTTTGTGTCACTTTTATTTTTATGAGATAACTCACACAGTTGATATTGATATGATTGAATGATCAAAGATCCATTTTATAAAAAAATCAAATGCATCTCATGGTTTCAATGTAGCTTATTGAACTTTTTGAAATTTTGTACATGCCCCACTCTATGAACCTTTATGGTTTAGGATTTAATTTTCAATAAAATAAGGTCAAATAGTGTAAGGAGCATCCTATATATTTGATGATGAGAGGTAATTTTAAATGTTAACTTAATCATCCTTTCTTAAAAATATCTTAGGTTGTTGATCTTGGCATGATCAAACAACTAGAGGGTCCAACTGAGTTTATTTATATTTAGTCAATTTATAAAATTAATTAAGGCACTAATCTTATAGATAAGCTACATATCAAATAATTAGTTTAGAATATAATAGAATATGATCATGCGAGCTAATTTTTTTTGATGAGATCATCCTTTGTCTTTTGAAATAATTCATGCCCTTAATTGTTCCACAATCAAATGGCTTGACATCCCCACTAAGCTACTTTATAATTTATTCAAATTTTAAATACATTCTACAAAATTGATTGAGGCATAGAGTTATATCATGAAATGTTTAGCCTAGAATTAATTCACTGATATAAAAATTGGAAGAATATACAAGGAGGCAAAAAAAATGAGATCCATTCCAATAGCGTAGCATTTAAAAAATATAACTATTTAAGACAAAAATAATAAAAATCAATAGGAAGCATATTACTTTATCAAGTTTTGTATGAAGATCTACTTGGATGGAATAAACATGACAAACTGTACTTTTTGATAATTTTTTTCCAGATAAGCTCTTCATGACATGTACCCTATAAGATAAAAAAATAATCCATTCTCATTTCATGTTCTATACTATATAAAAAAGTTAAGGCACATACTCAAATAGTGAATCTATGATAATGTAGAATTAAAATTTTACATTTATTAGAAACTTTCATAGCCTACTTAAACAAGAAGAGAGAAAATGCCACATCCATTTGGCTAAGGAATTTTCAATACAACGTATAGCATCTTCCATTAATCCTGAGTAGGACCTTAGTAGTTTTAATCAATCATTGGTACATTTCCATATCAAAAGTGTCTTCATAATAAACATATTGAAGCTTACCAACCACTTGATTGATGTGAATCTCCAACTCGTATAGTAGATAGACTATGTTGGTAACATATTAGTGATTTGGTTTTTTGGAACATATCTTGAAAGGTGTCTCATCATTCTTATAGTCTTCCATCAACTTAGAAAACTGATAAGTCAAAAAAAACATCCTATTATCATTCCCTAGTGGATAGGGTAGTCCCTAGTGGAAAAGTACATCAATTTGCCCTCTCATCTCCATTGTTTTTTTGCAAGGATGCTTATCTATATCTAGAAATCATTTATCATTTATTTCATTAAGAAACATAATTTTCATTCTTGGATGCATCTACTTGCTATAAATACTATGATTTAATAACTAGTCCTTTGACATTATGTTGAGGGTTGCTTTAAATGTTTGACATTTTCAAGCCTTGGGTTGATAGCTTGTAGAGTTTTGTCTACATATTTGTGGATATCTTGGATTTGTGTAAAAACTACATCAATTAAATCTAAGGAATGAGATAGTCCTAATATAGCTTGAGTTATATTATCACAATAATATTTAACTACCTACATAATAAGCTTAAGAGCATATGATTTTTCCTCTTTATATTTTAGCTCTTGCTTCACCTACTTAAGCTCTTTCTAAATTTCATCCTTCTCCTTGAACAATTCAACATTCTTCTCTTGCTCCTTAGTTAGATGCGATACTTCCACTCTTTGAAAAAGATCAATGTTTAGGTCCTTAATTCTTTCTATAGGCTCTTGATTTTTGTTAAGTTGTGGAGCTAAAAGCTTCACTGATGCAGACATGGAGAAGGCCATTGGAGGAGTTGCTGGAGTGTCAGACACCAGCGTCGGTCAGGCCAATCGACGTCGATAGGTGAAGGTAGGAGAGCAACCGACGTCGGTCAGAGATCGGCCAGTGTCGGCAGTCCCCAAGCAGACAGGGACCGATGTCAGTCACCTGTGTGGTTTGACTACGAGTATATTATGGGTAGTTAGTTGACGAACCAAGTGTTTGCATGCTTAGGGCTAATTATAGACTGAGAGCTGTGGATCTAATTATTGTACTAGGTGTCTAATTATTGTTTGGATGAGTTCTATATATTAGACTCATGGTTGTATTGTAAACTTGTGCTAGAGAGTAAGAGAACATTATTATATGCTCCTTCTGTGTGTGAGGTGAGCAATGGTGTGTTCTTCCTAGTGCCATAGTACCAAGGTGGGTACTGGTTTGGAGAATCAATAGGGTTCTTCAGGAGTGTATGATCTTGGTCATCAGCTGAGCATGGCTTCTATAGGAGATCTACATGGTAAGTAAGATCATTGATATAGGTGTGTGTGTGTGCAAGGTCAAGGTTCACAGGTGTGCAGAACTAGATTGATATGTAGGTTAGAGATCAGATAGGACAACAACACAACAGGGAGCAGTATCAGGAGAGATCTACTTGGAGTACAGGTTTGTGCTCAGATCAAAGAGGAAGGCAAGGAAGATCCTTCCATAAGTAAGGTCTATTGAGGTGCAGGTTGATGCAGGTTCAGGGGAGATCTACTTGAAGTATGTTTGTGTACTTGTGGAGTGCATGGAGCACTTGTGGAGTGCGTGGAGCACAGGTATAAGGTGAACACCAACTCAGTGTGTGAGTTGGGTGTTGGGACCTAAGAGAGAGAGCTTTGAGGAAAGAAGTACTGTTCACTTGAGGTGTGGGAAGCCTCTGAAGAGGTGGTGGAGAAGAAGTGGCATCTTCTTTATTGTATTCTTTTCTGTATGAGTATTAGTACAAGTTGTGTATTGTCTCTCATATCTTGTGTTATTTTTGGATTCTAGTTACTTGTTGATTCTGGTTATTTCCACGTATTAAGTTGCTTGGTATTTGGTAATCAATTATGTGCTTCCAATGTTTTGTATCCTAACTATTTTGATGTTAGCCTGCTTCAATATTTCATCAAGATCCTTGATATTTTTATCCATCTTCAACTTGTTATTGGTATTAAAGTAGTCTGTGACTATATTTTTTGAATGCCCATGTAAATTTTTAGCTTTAATGACTACTTGAGGACCTAATTAGTCCATCATTATTGTATATATCTAATAAAAAAAGAAACATATATTTGTTAGGCTTGATTGTAATAGACCATTTCATGATTGTACATTATTTGCTCTTAGGGGACATATTGAGTCTTGAGCCTCATGTTAACATCTTAAATTAAATTTTTAGCTCTTTTATATCATATTACTATTGAACCTACAAAGCTAATTCTTGCCTTGATTTGGTGAAGTGAATTGGAAAGTGAGGGTTCTTATTTGTGTCAGGCATTGATGATATAGATTAATCTTATGTGTAACAAGAACTAGATATAATGGGAACATGAAAGCAAAATCTTAAACCTATGGTAAATGATAGCTGGGTGGAACCAAAGGCATGCAAGATACAATAACAAGCATTGCCATAGTAGAAAGATGGATGGAAGAAATGATTCCACAAGTTAGAGAGACTATAGTCAGGACAATACCTATGAGCAATGGCTATGAAGTGGAAGGATTAGTGAGAAGTAGAATGGTGGAAGAGATGATAAATATGGTGGGAGTGGGGGTTGTGATGGTCATGATAAGTTTCTATGATATTGATGAGTTGGTAGAAAAATTATTTAATATAATTACAAATGGAAGAGTGGTTTAAATGGTTACTAAAGTAAATACATAAAACAAATTTGGAATAGAAATAATATGAGTAAAGGTAGCCACAGTTTATACAAAAAATTTAGTGGAAGAAAAAGTAACAAGTGAGAACACTTGGTTACTAGCTATAGTCACCTTGGTGGAAGATGTATCATCCTTTATTTTTTGATCCCAACCATTCTTGATAGATATAGCTTTTTTAGTCACCTCTAATTTCTTACCCTTTCTTGCCTTTCTCTCTTTCTTTCTCTCTCTCTCTCTCTCTCTCTCTATATATATATATATATATTCCATCTCTCTTGAGTTAGTCTATTGTCTAGAAATTTGTGTGATAACTCCTATATGTGGCAATAATTGATGTTTTTGTGATGGAGTAGTAAACACTTGTGTTTTTATTCTTTGAGTTTATTGTATGGTTTTCCATTTTGTCCCTTTCTAAGGATCTTGAACTATTAGAGGGGTAATGAATTTTGGCTTTGAAGAATAAGAGATGAACATTGTTATTGCGTTTCCCATTTTAATTCCATCTTTTATTCCTTTCCTTGTGATTGATAGTATTTCTATATAATTTTCTAATGCTTGCTTAGTTATTCCTACCTCCACCCTTAAAACCTAGATTCTAAAGCATAGTTCTTCCTTGGTCCATAATATCTCTTTGGATATTCATAAGGATTATAGTTAAAGTCAATATGTATCTTAGATATATTATTTAAGATCTTAGATAAATATGATTACTTGTCATCATATACCTTTTCCAAGTCATCATCTTCTTTAAAACCACCATATGGAGTGTTTATGTCACCAGAATCTACCCTAAATCTCCATTAAGCATCTATTTTTCATCTTTCCATTCTTATTTAATCTTAAGGTCTTTCTTGATTTTTTTTGGAATTAAAAAATATGGTCTTTACGATTAAAGGGATTTTAGACTTTGGTATTTAGTTGCTTCCTAAAATATTACCTTAGGATTCATACAAATCTCAAAATTTGGCCTAGATTCATGCTTAATTTCAAGGTAAATGGGAAGCCTTTCACTTCACAAGTGTAATATCAAAGTAGCTATATGGAGGAGCATATAAACTAGTATTTCCTTTTCCATTACCATAATGTTGATCAATGAGATCTATCTTCCTAGGGAATTATAGTGATAATATCCTTTCTCTCACATACATAATTAATCTAAAAAATTATCTATTTGAGTCTCCTTAGTTTTAAAATGTTCATGTCACTATATAAATACTATACCCCATTGATTATAGCTCTCACTATATCCTTGCAATGTTGGGGAAATATGACTAGGTTATCACCATTTATAACAACCAACATGGATGCCATAAAGATGTGGAAAAAATTATGATAGGAGATATTTTGTGATCCCTTAATAATATTATTCCATAATTTAAAAAATTTCAAGTTTCTATGGGCATATTCTCTACTTAATACAACATTAGGCAACCTCATGATTTTTTTGTAAAATACTACAAAAATAAATATAGAGGGATATATAAAAATTTTAGAAGTTTCTAAGCTTCTAGTTGATAATAGATGTGGTTGGATATAATGTGTATACACATTATATTTTTAAAATTTTATCAATTACTGACACTTTGTATCTTATAGGAACCCATTGAGTCTCAATATTTCTGAGTGCATGCCTTAAAGGGTGCACCGAGAAAGGGGTGGGCAGACCATTGGTACTTCATAATATTGTTGCCCCTTTTTCCACTTTACATCTACACACTTGTCTCCTAAAAAACATTTTCCCTAAGATTATTCTTCTTAGTTATACCCATTCCATTCATTTTGTCATGCTTTATCCTCCTTATTTTTGCCTTGACCCCCTTTAACCAGTTGACTGTACTAGGTCGACTAGGTTAACCTTGTATAGTTTTTAGCCTCTAATTACTATACAAGGTCGATTGGGTCGAACCTATACTATTTAGGGTATTTTTTACTTTGATTTTCATTATCCCTTTGGCCAACCTAGCTTGAGACCTAGTGATTTATCTCCTGAAAACATACAGGGTCGACTGGGTTGACCCTATACAACCAACATATTCAGAAGGATTTAGGGCAAGATCTGCTTATATATACAAGTTCATTTCCAACCATTAGATAATAAGAGAAGTGAAGAAGAATAATTATGAATGAACATCTAATTATTGACCATTCTACTTGAGGAATAAAGCTTAGGGCCCATACTTTCTTTGAAGATACAGATCTTGTCTTGTGGAAAAGTCTTTTGGATGTATAGATAATTTGTGTATCCTAGAGATTATTTGTCTTTGTTATCCTTACATACCATAAAATATCTTAAAAATTAACATCACCAAGGGAGAGATTGAGGCTCGGTGGGTTCATCTTCAAAGGTAAGTATTTCTAAATTTATTTCTCCTTTGTAAGAGTAGATAAATAATACATTTGTGCTTCTTTCCCATGCAATAGGGTTCCATATACATTGATGCGAGTGTATGTATTCTATAAATGTTTATTTTAGTTTTTTTAATTTCTAACTCACACTTTGTGTCATAATATTTGGTGTGCACTAGATTAGATTTACTTTCTTGTTTATTAGAATAGATTGAACATTAAACCTATGACTCTTTTAGCATTATTTCATGATTATGTTAGACTGTAGGCTTTGGAACCCTTCCTAACATGGTGTATTATGACAATTCATCCCCTAATAGAGTCTAGTGGATCCCCATATTGGTCATGCTCCCACTTAAGAAATGTATTCCCAATCAAAAGTGTAGGTATGCTCTATCTTCTCTAAGCTAGGATTGATTTATAGACATGACACATTTATGATTACATACATTCTGGTAAACTCAATGTGAAATAACCCTTATAGGATTTGTTTACCTTATTTCACTTCTTTCATTATTTCATCATTATTTTTATCATATATTTTCCATACTAGATCAAATTTATCGATCCAGTATCTAAATTCTATGAGTAAGATTTCAAGTACAAGCTACTAGATCGGCCTTGTTAACCCAATACATTTTTTAGATTTTTAGACATCTAGTCTAAACTACTAGGTCAACTTAGTTGACCCTGTACATTTTCAAGCACACAACAACATATTTATATAAAGCTTGATTGACCTAGTCAACCTAGTTAGCAAAATTTACAAGCATATATTAAAGTTATTAAACAATAATCTTTATTCTCTACATCTTTGATCCACCAAGGTTCCTTTTTATATCTCTATCTCTTTATTTATAGTCTTTCTTTTTATAGTTTTTAGTCTTCAAAACTATCCTTACACAGTCAATTGGATCAACCCTACTGACCCAATTCTGTGTTCTATGTGCTGTTTGGATAACTAGGTCAACTTTATCAACCCTATTCATTTTTAGACCTTACTTTTGTATTATAAGATCAAACCTATCGACCCTATTCTATACTATGTGTATACACTATTGATTATATCAACATTGTACCTTGTTTCAAAGTTGGAATTTACCTTATATGTTAGTAATTAATTCACACTTTCTTTTCTTGGTACTTGCATGCTTAGAATAGAACACATAGATTAATTAGGTGGTTTTTAATTAATAATTTAGTTTCACTATTTTCTATTTTATGTACACATATCCAAATTAAAAAATATAATCAAGAATTTTAACATTTTGTCTACCTAAGGCCAACCTACTTGGATTTCATCACCAAGGGGGAAGCTAACTTGATACTTTGGTCAAGTGTAAGGCATGGTTAATGATATATTATGGCTAAGAACCTAACACCTTTATCATATTAGTGTGTGAAGTGAGGGGGTAGGCCCCAATACCAAGCATGTATATTTGCCACTACAGTCCCTTTTAGCCCAAACTACCTGAAACCGTCCTTAGATTGACATTCTAGTTCCTTGCTTACATCTAACTTCCCATCACATTTAAAATCAAATTTTATTAATATAATTAACATCCATGTTGACTAATTAGTTAGATATTTACTTTCCAAGTTGATTGCTTACTCTTTGCTCAATTTTATTTTGTATTACAAAAAATTGCATTAACCAACATTGGTGTAAGGTTTTGTGCTGTGTGATTCAATTGGATTAGCCAACATTGATATAATTAACTATTTATTTCAATTTTTTTTATTTATTCTCAAATTAATTGCTAAATTTATCTTGTTTTAGTTCAAAAATATGTTATAGGCTTCCTAATTTTCCCTTTCTACTATACTGGGTCGACCTAGTCAACCCTATGCCTTTTTCCAACCTCTGCTCACTATACTAGATCAATTTGGTTGACCCTATATAGCTTTTGTACCCTTTTTCTTCTTTTTAAAACCTTTGTTCATTATATTGGATCAACCCACTTGACCTTGTACTATTTATAGACCCTATTTTTGTGTTAGGTCAACCTAGTCAACCCTGTAATATTTCTATCATTTCCTATTTCCTTGCTTTCTCATCTCTCTTTCCTTTCCTTCATCATGGAGTTAATTTTTTTATGACAATACTGAGTTTCAATCAATAGAAATGATGAATTTTACCAACCCTCATAGGGTCTCCCATATACAAAGAAGGGCTCCTATCTTGGATGCTATTAATGTTCATATTGCCACTCGTACAATGAACTATGGGACCCCTCCTAATACTTCTTCATAGTGTAATCCTCTCTTCTCATTAGATTACCAACATGAATTAGAGTATACCCCCTAAATTCTATTCTTTATCTCTATATTTCCTCAACATGGAGGAAAATATCCTTCTACTATTTACAATCCTATGATTAGTGGTCAATATGAAGAGTCTCATTCACCTAATATTACATTCTCAACTAGATTTAGGGGTACCACTTTCTTTGATTCTTAACCTCTTCCTTTGATTATGACCCCTTCTCATACCATGACCTCTTCTTCCCTAACTTCTTCTACTTCCATGCCTAACATATCCACTAACATGGTAGGTTCTACATCTAGTGGGCCTCTCAAAAGAGCCACTATCCTTAATCCTTCACTAGTGCATCATTTTATACCCAAGGTAATCATACTACTAGTGGTTCTTCTTCCCAACCATTCACTAGTCCATATTTTTCTACACAAGCAAATTTTGCACTAGTGCCTCACATTCTCATAATTCCTCTCAAGCTCCTATCAATACCATTAATGGTACCCAAGCCACTAATACCACCTATAATGCTTCTAATAATGCTCATCAAACACATCAAATATTGTTACAAACACTCAATCCAATAAATATCTTTCAATCTCATAACATAAATCAAATGATGAGAATGAAAAACCACCTCCTCCATCTTCAATCTCATCTTTAACCAATGGTTTGGGGCCCACATAACCAAAATGTTCCCCTCCTCCCCTTCAATATTCTCAAGGCAATCTCATTCCTCAACCTCTTTTGGTCAACAAAACCATTAAGCATATGCAAAATGAGCCTCTCACTACTCAAATTACTAACATTGATATATGAGGTATCACATCTACAATTTCTTATAATGGATTAACCGATCCCACCCTTCATCTTAAAACATTTGGAAATATTTAAATAGATTGGGTTAAATTAAACACCTTTGCCACTACCAAAATCTTAGCCAAAACTATCATAGGTGATGCCTTGGATTGGTACAACCAAGTTAGAACTCATTCCATTACTATTTTGGAGGATTTAGTGATTGCTTTAGTTCAAGAATTTCAAGTTAGTGATATTTTCAAAAATGCTTTGGCCCACTTCATAAATTTCAAACAACTTAAAAATGAAACTACTCAAGCCTTTGTTAAAAGGTGGAAGACTTTATCAAACAAATGTGAACATAACATGGATGATGATAATCTTTTCCATCTCTTTACTAATGCCCTTTTTCCTAAACTTCAATATCAAGTTTTTACTCTCTCTTCATGTACATTGGAGGAGGATATTGACCAAGATAAATGACAAGATTTACTTATGCATCAATTAGAGCCACCCCAACCTTCTACTAGTCCTCATCTCTTACTTAAGAACAAAAATCACAATGTTAACAATGATGGTGTTATAGATTCTTATGATACCATTCACAATGTTCAAGCTATCATTCCTAACCCTTTGTCAGAACTAGCTCCCCCTTTTTAACAATATACCAATCCTCACTTATCTTCACCAAACAAAAATTAATATTCATAAACCTCTATCCTCAGCTGAATTTCTTAAGCATCTACCTAGGCCACTTCCATGAGAACTTGACCCTACTCAACCTATGAAATCTTGGTATGATCCTAACAAGTTTTGTTGGTTTCATGATAGTTGGGGTCATTCTCATGAGACTTTTAGACAACTTCATAAGTTAGCTATGGAATTTCTTCTTGGTCCTAATTTTGATCATGATTCTATCATTTGAAAGTTTCAACCAGCTTATGAAATTGCTTTTAAGGATTATAAATCAAATGATAAAACTCAAGCCTTGAACCAAGCCAATGCTCACTTGGCTATCTACAACGATCCTCTTCCTAATCATCAACCTATCCAAGATAGTCAAGACAAATCCACCCCTTTCACCAATAACGTATAAAGTCTTGTTGAGCCCACTTTTGAAGAGAATGTGGTTAATATGACTAATATGCAAAGGGTGATTGCTTTTATTGATTCCCAACCTATCTACACTCCTCCTTCATCTATAACATATAATGCTTTATAAGATTCTTCTCTAACTCATTTAAATGAGTTTGGGAAAGATGAACTTATTACTTTTGATGATCCAATTTATGATTCTCCCTTGAATAACACTTTTTCTTTTATTTCTACCACTGTTCCATCATCTTTCAACACTAATGACAATCAAGCTTCTACTAACACTTCTTCTAGCGATTCTCAAAATCAACTTGAACCAACTACTTCATCATCACAACATCATTTACAACCTTTTTCCAAACATTCTTCTTCTTATCAACAAAAAATCCAATGTGCTTTGGCTCCTCCTTCCGAGGACCTCCTTAATCAATATGCACCTATTTCTAACAACATTCTTATGGGTTATGATGAGTGTGATCTCATCATATAAATCAATAATCGCCCATCCCAAATTCTATTCCTTGAGCTTATGAGGATTTCTCCACATCATAGAAATCATCTTATGCAACTATTATCTGAGACAAATGTCCCTCATCCTCTCCTAGTAGAATGAGAAGCAACCTTATCTGGATCTGAGGATAGTATATTACAATAATGTGAAGAGATGTCTATCAACATTGGTAAAACCATGGACACTTCTCTTTCCTTAAAATTTCTTATAGCTTCTATGATTATTGATGATATTATACTTTGTGTGGATGATCCTCCTTTATTCATTAGTGTTAAAATAGAAGATATCCAAGTTAAGTGTGCATTGATTGATGAGGGTTATGACACCTTAATTGCCTCTCTCAACTTTATTAAGACCCTTGGATAGTTAGAATATAATTTTAAGTCTACACATAGCACCTACCAAGGATATGATCGAAGGAAAATACCTCCTCTAGGTTGTGTGTGGCTTCGCATTATTGTCCCACCTATCACCATTCATGTGAAGATGATGATATTTAACTTTCCCCTTTCTTATAACATCCTGATTAGTAGGCTGTGAACTCACCGTATGAGAGCTATTGCTTCTTTTGCCTACCAATTGCATTAAATTACCTCATAATGGAGCCTTTTTTATGATTCAAGGTGACACTAACCCTTATAATTTTGAACAATTCCAAGACCATGGTTTCTTCAAGATTCCTACTCTTGAACCTTTGACCAATGTTTCATTTTATGAATCTTAGCATCTTAAATTTCTTGTTAATTCAAATCAAGGTTAGAATGGACATCCTAAACTCATTGGCAACATTCCTTGTAGCCTCTTAGATTTTTATGATGATGATCTCAATGAGATTAACCTAAAGATTAAAACTTTTGATCTCTCACCTCACCTCATCTCACATTTTCTTGCTTCTTTGCATCCTTGTTCTCACAAGCCTCATTGCGATGATATTATTGTAGTCTTGATCAAGACTCAACATTCTATTCACCACACTTCCTCAAATGACAAGGTCATCCCTACTTGTGTCATTGATCTTCACACCTTGGATTACGATGATGGTTATTCCTTAGATGGTCCATTTTTAGGCAGTCTTGTATAGGCTTATGATAATGAGATTGCCTATTATCATTCCTATTTTAGTATCTTTCCTATTTATCATAGGGTAGAGATGGCACCAACAATTTTAGTTTTTGAGGAGCCTTGTATGAGTATGCTCATAGATCATGCTATGATCGGGCCTTACTATTTTGATAGATTCCCTGATCACCATAGTTGGTTTACTGAGATTAGTGCAACCCTCTTTAGACCTTATGTAGATCTTGGTCCTCCCTAATTAGATCCCTTATCAGAGTCTATTCCCACTACCACTATAGTTGAGCCCATTATTTCTCTTGCTATTGTTGATCCTATTCCCACTCTTGCTCTTATTGAGCCTACCCCTACTTATCATCCCATTTCTCCTTCTATTGAGCCTATTTCTATTCCTCCTCCATCACCAGCTTCCCTTGGTGATGGTTTGCTTCCATTGCCTAAGATGGTTTTATTCCCCACCAAATGGGCTGATGAGTATTTTTCAACTTCTTCTACTTTTGTTATACCTCTTTTTGTGAGTGATTCTCCTAAAAACACTCACAACCATATTTGTTGCTTCCATGGGATATATAATCATTCTTCTACCCATTGTTGCAAGATATGATAGTATATTGACACTTTGTGTCCTTCCTTAGACAAATTCACACCTCTCCCAAAGGTTCTACCTAAATATATACCTAAGTATGGTGAAGTATATTATATATGGTACTAATGTGGCACTCATCACATTGATCGCTATTACATTCTTCAACACCTTAAGAATCACCTATAACTATTCCCAAAATTTATTTTACTTCTCCCATAGGTTTTTCCTATAATAAAGCTCATCCTTCTTCTCCCATGGCTCCACCTCCAATGGTTCCATCCCCTCCTATGGTCCCTTTATCATCTTCTATGCCTCCACTTATGATTATTTCACCTATGGATCCTTCTCCACCTGTGAGTCCTTCACCCATGGATCCTTATCCATTGGTGATTTTTGCATCTCCCATAGAGCCTAATCCCATGCATTCTCCTAAGTATCCCTTACCTGATTTCCCTCCTCAACATGATACCTTGAGCATTCCTACTTTTTTAGTTGAGGAGATTAAAAGAGAAGTCTTTTCTTAGTTTTCATTGAAGATTGATGAGACATTAATAGTAGTTCGTTTCTAGCTTCACATATATTTATTTGATGTCTTAGATAATGTGTGTGGGAATATTCAATAGTATTTATGAGCACATGTATGGTTATTTTACATTTACATTTTGATTGGACGTGTGCTCTAATTTTATTTTTATCTATCTCGTATATCATTTAACACTATGTCAAATTCATATTGTTCTTATATGGCGATTCTTTACCTTTTATACTATATATTAATTATATTATCATTTATATTTGCATATGATTATATTTCTTTATCATTATTTTTTTATTTTCTTAATATTTTCTCAAAACTCTCTTCTTGTGTCTTCTTGATTATTTGCTTTCTTATCTCTATTATTCACAGATAATGATCACTATGACTTGGTTATACAAACCCTATTCCCTTTGGTCCTTGTCTCCTTTTACCATGTGATCAGTTAGAAAATAATGTATCTTATTATAATTTTCTTTCACTGGTCCATCTTTGGATCTATTTTTTCCCTTCTTCCTTTTTCACAAACTAAGGATATACATGATTGAGACTTGAGATCACATGTTGGTTCATTGTTAAGCCTAAATGTCCTAATCAGTCTTTGTCTTTGGTCACTTAGCTTCCTTTAGCCTTAGCCTAAAGCTCATTTGTGTGTATCACTACATCTTTCATGATTGGTCATTCCAAATTCATATGGAGGAGGAATCTTAAAAAGCCATAAAAAGTTAAAAGCCAAATAATTTAAACAAAAGGAAATGATATAAAATGAAAAAATATTCTTAAAAGTCAAATCACACTAAAAGACATGATTCAAAGCACATCTCCTTCTTCTAGTCAAAGCTAAAAATCCACATTTGGCCTCACGATAGAGCCGAGGTCCTTTGAGGTGTGGTAGGCCAGTAGATTAGAAAAGGAAAATAAAAATATCTATTAGTGTTACCTACTTTATCACATAAGTACCTAACATTCACAATAGACTAATGGCTTTGTAAGGGGTCCTGAAGAAGAGGGAACACATCATGGGAAGGTTGATCCATTTTACTTTTTCTTATAGAAATCTACCTTCATGAGTTAATCTTAGTAGCATGCTTGTATGACTACAAAGCTTTATGTTTATAACAAATAGGTTTCCTATTGGCCATTTTATGGTCACTTACCAAAATTTTGCCTAAGTGTGAGAAGATGGACATTCAAGCAAAAACAACAAGTTCAAAACAACTTCAGGCTTCCAAGAGTAGACATTAGATAGCTTTAAGTTCTTGGAAGGAGAAGGCTTCAAGCTTTAACCAGTAAAAGACTTCAAGCTTTCTCTCAAAATACTCCAAGTTTGTCAAGTAGGAAGACTTTGGGTTTGTGAAGGTGCATTACTTATTTCACTTTATAAGTTTCAATTAATATTTGAAGTAAGTAGTACCATTTGAGAATCCCAAATTGGTCTTGGCTAGTGGTTTTTGGGTTCTCTCAGCAAGAAGACTTTGGGTTTGTGGGGCTACCTTGCTTAAAAGGTGAAGTTGTAAGGAGTCAAAACCCTAAAGAAATTAGTAAAATTGATATTTATAAAAGGAAAATAGTTTATGGAAAGAAAAAAATCCAAGGAACATTAAGGTTAATGCTGAATGAATCTAAAGGGCCAATCAGTCAAGGATAAGTGGAACAACACATCTAATAAGCTCAGTAGATCAATAGATAACAAGGACTTCTCCTTTCATCTATGGCATGAAAAGTGGTCAAACAAAGATTAGACACATCTAGGTGGAGAAACAAACATGAAAAGACCAATCAGGATAGTCCTATTTTTAGTAAAGAGCACACCAAGTTTTAAATACAAGTAAAAATTGCTCGTTCTTGGCAGGAACATGTAGCTACCTCTGATATGTCCCTATTAATTCAAAAATAAGGGACTTGAATGTGGGAATGGATCAAGGAGATTGGGATGATCTTGGGTGGTATATTTCATGGTCAAGGTAGTGGCAATAGTAGTGGTCCTAGTTTAATGACTTCCCCTCTCTTCTTTCTACCACATAACTCTCTCTTTCTCTCTCCCTATTCTCTATAAATATCACATGACTTGCCATTGTAAGGGTTCCCAATTTTTAGATGTTTTTATCTTCTTAGGAGATAAGATGCTCTTAGAGATATTACAAGATATGCTTAGTTGGTTAGGTTTGACCCTACCAAGAATTTGTAAGAATCACCTCTTATGAAATAAAGGATTTTTCTTTGCCTGTGTCTTGCCTTGGGCTTGTGTCTATTGATCTGTCTACTATGGCATCACATGAAGGAGAGTCTTCCTCATCCATGGTCCTCCTTTCTGACCTTGTTTAAATATTTTTTATGTTATTTTTAGGTTTTGTTGAGTGTTCTTTTTTCCATTAATGTGAACTTATAGTGAGTCCTAGAACTCCTCTCTATTTGCATTCATCATTTCCCTGAATCTCCTCAATGAAATATTTATGAAACCAAATTGATATTGAGGTTGTGTAATAAAGTATTGTCCTCTTTATAATTAGTGTGTGTTAGGTTGTGGAGCTAAAAGCTTCACTGATGCAAATGGAGGAGGATGCTGAATTATAGAGAAACCGATGCCAGTCTGATCAATCAACGTTGATAATATATAGGGTGCAGAGAAGCCAACATCTATAGGAATCGGCTGATGTCAGTCATCCACAGTCAGACAGGGATCGACGTCAGTCACCTGTGCATTCCAGAACTGTTTGTTGCATGAATAGTTAGTTAGTTGAATGCTTAGTTTGATGTTGAAGGCTAATTGTAGTCTTGAGTTACGTGTCTAATTATTGTAATTAAGAAAGTCTAATTATTGTTTTCATGAGGTCTATTTAAGAGACTCATGGGCTGTATTATAATTAAGGCAAGAAAAGGATTTCTTCCAGTTGTAGGATCTTGGTTAGCAGGTGTGCAAGGCCACGTTTGGAGATCTACATGTGTAAGTAAGATCAAGTTGATTTGCAGGTTGTTGCAAGATTAAGAAGATCTACTTGAAGTACTTTTGAGTGCTTGGTACTAGCAGTGTTGAGACTGACTGGTTGGAGGTGAACAACAATTTTGTGTGTGAGCTGTTTGTTGGGACCGTAGTTGAGAGAGAGCTTTGAGGGAAGATTACTGAAAGTCTTAGAGGTGTGGGAAGCCTTAGAGGTGGAAGAAGAAGTGGCATCTTCTTTATTGTATTTCCTTCTGAAGATTATTTGATACAAGAGTGTGTATTGTCTCTCAAATTTTGTGTTGTTTTTGATTTTAGTTACTTATTGCTTCTAGTTTAATTCCATGTTTAGTTGCTTGGTAATCAGTTGTGCTTTTGTGGGTTCCTAACAGTGTGGCTTAAATATTATGTGAGTTTCCCATTTTAAATTGGTGCATCACCTGGTTAGCCTTCTTAAGATCCCTTTTCCCCCTTTTAGCCCTTTTCCTTGTGAAATTTTTATTTGAGTAGTAGTTTAGGTGATCCATTGAGAGGAACTAGCCTCTTTAAAAATCCTAGAGGCTTAACCTCACCATAAGAGACCCACATCTTGAGGTTGTTCCTATGCTTATAGATGAAAGTGGGAGAGCCTAAAAAACTCTCCCATAGGGGTGTAATTCTATGCTATAATAGCTCTGACATGCCCGATGGGACTAAGGCCCAAGTAGTGGAAGGATTTTTGATGTTATCCTTCTACTTATTAGCCTTTAGAGGCATTATACAAACATCAATGGTGATTCTAAGTATTTATCAACTATTTTGAGTAGTCCAAGTGCCTAATCAACATATTTGGTATGTATAATAAGCCATATTTTGACCAACATGCATTTTCCCTACCTTAGCAACACACTTATCAAGATAATAATCCATCTATACCAAGAACCAACTCAAAGGAGCCATCACATGTTGGTATTAGAGTTATGGCCCATGTGCTCAAATGAGACATCAAACCAAGCACCAACTCAAAGGAGCCATCACATGCTGTGTTTAATTTAGAGAACAAATTTGAGCCATCAAATGTGGAGATTGAAAGAGCCTTCATAGTTTGACATGAACCAAGTTTGGAGGACATGAAACAGTATGTCTACATTGGGGACATGTTCATTCCATTTCCTCCATTAGAGGGCATACCAAAAGGTTTGAACATAAAGCTATTTGGTTCACCAATTTTGGTACCTCTAAAGCAAGGTATCTTTCATCTTGATTTGTTATAAGAGAATGATACTCATACTTTCCCATTTGATCCATAAGGGAGTACTTTTAAAGTGTAACCTTGTACACATTAGGATAGATTTCATGGTTTCCTCAAATTACCTTATGCACATTTCTTTTTGATTTTGTTTTTCCTTTCCCTAAATGCCTTGGGGACTTTGCATTTTTTTAAATCTATCTTCATTGCTTCAAGAGGAAGTTACAACAAGGTTTAACCTTGTATCTAGTTCAGACTAGGTCAGTTACAGAGGCAAATGGAGAGTCCATGCCCAATGGATTAGACTCTGACTAACTGAGCTGGGTTCTGAAGTATAACATGCATACTTCCCTATGAGTCACCAAAAATGTTGGCTATTTTTGGCCCACATACCGAAATTTTACCTAAGCATGAGAAGATGGACATTCAAGCAAAAGTGGTAAGTTCAAAACAACTTTAGGATTCCAAGAGTAGATAATAGATAGCTTTAGGTTCTTTGAAGGAGAAGGCTTTGAGCTTTAACAAGTAAAAGACTTTGAGGTTTCTCTTAGAAGACTTTGGGTTTATCAAGTAGGAAGGCTTTGAGTTTATGAAGGTGCATTACTTATTTCACTTTATAAACTCCAAGTAATATCCAAAGTAAGTAGTGCCATTTGAGAATCCTAAATTGGTCTTGGCTAGTGCTTTTTGGGTTCTCTCAGCAAGAAGACTTGAGGTTTGTGGGGTTGCCTTGCTTAAAAGGTGTAGTAAGTTACAAGAATTCAAAATCCCAAAGGAATGAGTAAAATCAATAATTCTAAAAGGAAAATAATGGAAAATAGTCTGTAGAAAGCAAAAAAGCTGAGGAACATTAAGGTTAATGGTTAGCAAATCTAAAGGGTGAATCACTCGAGGACAACTGGCATCAACACATCTAAGAATTTAGGTGGAGCAATGAACATGCAAAGACCAATTGGGATAGTCCAAATTGTAGTAAAGAAATGTTGAGTTTTAAATGCAAGGACAAATCACTCATACTTGGCAAGAACATGCAACTACCTCTAATATGGCCCTATTAGTTCAAAAGGAGGGGACTTGAATGCAAGAATGGATCAAGGATATTGGGATGATCTTAGGTGGTGAATTTCATGTTCAAGATAGTGGTGATAGTAGCAGTCCTAGTTTAATGACTTCTCCTCTCTCTTTTCTACCACACAACTTTCTCTCTCTCTCTTTTTGTTCTCTATAAATATGACATGACTTGCCATTATAAGGGTTCCCTATCTTCTTTGGAGATGGGATGCTCTTAGAGATATCAAAAGATATGATTATCTAGTTAGGCTCGACCCTGCTAAGCATTTGTATGAACCACCTCTTATGCAATAAAGGATTTTTCTTTGCCTGTCTTTTACCTTGGACTTGTGTTTGTTAAGTTGCATACTATGACATCATGTGAAGGAGAGTATTCCTCATCCATGTTACTCATTTATAACCTTGTTTAAGGATTTTTCAATGCTATTTGTAGGTCTGGTTGAGTGTTCTTTATGCCATTGATGTGAACTTCTAGTGGGTCTTAAAACTCCTCTCCATTTGCATTCATTGCTTCCTTGAACCTCCTCGATGAAATATTTATGAAACCAACTTGATCTTGAGGTCATGTAATCCATTACTATCTTTGTCAAAATTAGTGTGGGTTTAAGCTTATGGGAGTCTCCCATTTTAAATTGGTGCATCACCTAGTTAGCTTTCTTAAGAGCCCTTTTCCCCCTTCTAGCCATTTTCCCCATGAAAATTTTATTTCAGCAGTAGTTTAGGTGATCCACCAAGAGGAACTAGAATCTTTAGAAATCCTAGAGGCTCAACATCACCATAGGATAGCCACATCTTGAGGTTTTTCCCTTATATTTGGAAGTGGGAGAGCCTAAAAAACTCTCCCACAAGGGTGTAATTTCATGCTATAACATTTCCTTTATATATTGATGGTCACTAGTCACTTTGTTTCTTCTCATGTCCTTAGTATGGCTCTTGTCCCCTAAGGTCTTCTCATAAGATGCCTACATTTTTATTTTTACATTCCATATATCTCTCATATTTCCTCTTGAGAAATATTGTTTTGTATACTGATCACTCCCCTTAAGATTTTATTTGTGAGTTACTTTGTAAGACTGTAGATAGGGCCCAACATTTCTCATAAATTACCACCTTTTTCCTTCCTATTACCCTCATCCTTTATTACCTAGTTTTTCTTATTTATTTCACCCCAGTGGTGTTGTCTTTGTGAGTTGTAGTGTAAGACCATAGATAAGACCCGACATTCCTCACAAAACTTTCTAATAATTCAAGTCATAATCAAAATTACATGTGTCAAATATGAGATAAGATGTGATTGATTATGAAGTTACACATCATTAACATGCTTCCTAGCTTGATTTATTGTCTTTTATGATTAATTCATTTTTATTTCACTTTTATCTTCTTATTTTTCTGAGTGCATGTAACAATTCAACCATTTCTTGAATTTTTTAGACTTCCCAACTTGACTTAGTGTGGCAAATTTAAGACCGGTCTTTTGCCAATTTTATTTTTCTTTTATACTTCCCAATGTGATTTAGTATAATAGATTGACTTAATTCATTTGTTTTTATACCATTTGTGCCCTTTTACATAACTTCCATTTTATTACAATGTTTTCATACTTCCAAACACAATTTAGTATGATTTTACTTGTTTTAATTTGGTGCAAAATTATTTCCCTTTGGTTTAAAAACAAATACATTTTTACCATCTTGTTTCAGCATCCCTTGGTTCTTTATACTTAATCATTTTCTTATCATTACACATTTGCCAACTTGAAATAGTGTATAGTACATTGTTGATCGATTATATTTTAACAAGTCCTTTTTTCTTATTTTTTTTAACCATGCATGTGTTTTACATGATGCTATAAAAGAAACCACATCTCATATATTTCCTATAACATATACCAAAAAATCTAAATACATGTGCTAGAAATAAATATATCCAAATCATCCACAAACACAAACATAATGATGACAACATACAAAATCAACATAAATATGCCAAAATGATACATCATATATATATCTCATGAATTTTTGATATAACAAGGACAACCATATATAATGTTCCAACTCTATGGTTGGGCTCCATCCTGTCTATCTCATGGCCTAGCCACACTGCCTATCAAGACCTTGGTCTGAATCCTCTTATAGTATGTTGTAAGGAGGCCATCTAAAATCTTAATCCATTAACATATCCCTATAGATGTATCACTTGTGGCTGTACCTATGCCAACTAGCTTAAGGTTTCCATGTGTGTTTCCCTCTCCTACTCCTACACCTATGCCATATGGGTCAGGGTCAATGTATGTGCCTAGTCATCTACATCACTATATATACATACACAACTCTCTCCTCTGCTAGGGCTTATTAGACCTGTATCTCACTTACACCCATCTCTACTGATGGCTCATCCTCTCTCTCTTTGCTCATATCTACCTCACTACCTCCCCTACTAATCTAAACTAGCTTTCCTAAGCTGAGGAAGATGGTACACTGGGTTCCTCTAATGTAGTAGGGTCATACAGCTATAGAGTCTCATCTAGGACATTATGGAGTGCTCCCCTCATAAGGGACCCCCATCTCTCCTCCTCATCCTCAGCTATGCCTACAAAATCACACCCAAATAGATATTAGATCACTATTATATTTCATAATATCTATCTCTAGTCTTTATTTCAAAATAAAAACTTAAGAAACAATTTAATCACCTTTATTACCTATCTATGTCTTAACCACTATGGTCTCACCATCTTCATGATAACCTAACACAGTCTCTCCATCTATGCAACCTCCTAACACCTCATTTATAGGTCACCTCCTCATTTCAAATCCAACTATTATGGCTCACATCTACCTTAGCCTATGCTTGAGTGGCCTCTCTATCATCCAAATATCCTTTGGCTCACCTACTAGGTCATAAGGGATGGTGATAGTATCCACTCTCCCCTAATCCTCCTACCTCCATCGACACTATGACTCGATAGTCATAGTTCATTTCACTACAAAGCTGGTGGTGGTATCTCTGGTGCCACTACCTCCAAACCCCTCTCCTCCTATTTTAGTCCCTATCATGCTTACCTAGTCCATGGTTACACATGATCTAGTTTGAGTGTGGACCTCATCACTAGTGGCCCTAGTACCCTCTTCCTTCATGGTTCTCTCACATGCTAAACCCATAACTCAAGCATCAATATCAGTGTCACTAGTTGAGGTAAACCCATCTATCTTGGTACTCGTGCCATAATATATGGATCTCTCCACTATGTATAGTGTCCAACCACCTCTATCATCATTGCAACTGGTGTAACTATATCTTAGTTAGACCATATAGTCACTATATACCCATATGGCTACCACACTATGTCCATGTATCTCGCCATCTGTAGTGCTGACATGTGGGGCATAGTCCATGCTACCTATTCCTCTCTCCATCTTTGTACTTGAGGTGACCTATCATAGATCACATGAGGCAACCCAATTAACTAATATATGGGAAACCTTTCATACATCCAAGCCATTAGTGCTATGATTGGTCTTTTTAACTTCTACCCTCTGACCAGCTCCTCATACATATCATGTATAAGCTGGACCTAGATGACATAACCAAGATCATATAATACTCCCTCATCTAGGATCATCCTAGTCAAGGCTACCATGAATAGTGGTACCTTATCATCTAATTTGTGACATAATGCTAACTATGTCATAATTCCTATCATAACTTTTTAGATATACAAAATCTATAATGTATATACATCAAACACACTAACTTTCCTACTCACCAATATCATATTTGAGCCTATAACCCACATGGATAAGGCTCTCCTCTCCTCTTAGCTGTCTGGTATGCCTATAGTCAATATTAATCCTACTATCGATAGCCTTAGGATGGAATGCCCATCCTCCATAGTGATAGATACCTCTACCACATCTCCATCCACCTCCCATTTAAAGGTGTTGGTCAATCATTACCAACATCCACGAAACATGATTAATAGATCCATGTTCAAGGGTATCTTTCACATGGCAACTATCCCTCCTAGGCCTACAACTACTAGCCTAGCTCTATCTCCTATGGTCAGATGCTCTAGTAGATCTAGTAGCCAAGACACATCTACCAATCTCCAAAACTCGGATCATCCTTGCAATCGAAAAACAATAAAAGATGTATTAGATCTTCCATGTCATGTATAATAATAATACATTCTTTTTATAATTTTAATAAAAAATAAGATTAGATTGTTTTCATTTATTCATTTTTACCTATTTTAAGCCTACTTGGTCTTTTTTTTCCTGTAGTCATTTTAGGCTATTATAGCCTTCTTTCAACCTTTTTCACACATTTTCATACCATTTTGGTTCTTTGGTCAACCTAGTTTGACCAAAATTTCCCTTTCTTTGACTTGGTTGACTTAAAAATCTAAGTCAACCCTCTTCTTTTCCCCTCCCTAGTATTGCATTATCATTATAGACTTTTTAGATTGGTTGGCAAAACTGTACTAGGTTGATGGTCTACAAAACATATAAGGTGAACACATACCTACTAGGTTGGTAGTGTAGATTTTGCCAATTTTTAACCTACTGGGTCAACTAGGTTGACCTAGTTATTTTTGACTGTTGACCCCTTTCATTTTCTTGAAAAAGTGCCTTTTTTTAATTTTATTCTTAATTCCTTCAAACCTATTTCTTTTCTTGGATTTTCCTACCTATAAAATCTAATTTGGCTTCATTTTGACATCTAGAAATGCTAAAAATTACATTTTTCTAAAAATACACTTAATTCAATAAAATACTCTAAAATTGGCTTAAGATTCATAGTTACATACCTGTAATGAACTTTCTATCACTTCTAGAGATCCTCCTCATCTAGCCTATCATCTCCTCGCCATCCTAGCTTGTTTGGTCTTCAGAGCTCTTTTTTCTCTCTTTCACAAGTCAAAATAGCCAAATGACTTCTCTTTCCCCTATTTAAAACCATTTTCTAGTAATTCAAAAATTTCAATTATTTTCAGGCAGATTCCTTATTTTTCTTATATCTTTGTTTATATTCATCCATTTTTTAAACCATAAAATGTGTTAGATTATTGATGATGTAGAAAATCTTTTCCACATTATATGCCTATTTTCCAAAAAATCTTGATTTTTGGCTATTTCTTGCACTAACTTCTACAAGTTCTCCTAGTGTTCTTCACATTAGATTCCTTCAGTCTCTCTTTCAGTCTACTTCTTTATCTACAACATTAAAGTAAGTAAAGGTATGTGTTTTTCAATTTTGTCCTTTCATTTATCTTATTTGTTGCTTACTGCACTTTACTTAAAATCAACATTGTGTGCTATCATGTTTTATTTCCTGAAGCACCATCTCGTGTTGCACTTATGTGACACTTGATGAGATTCAAGTGGGGCATATATATACACATAATATTTTCAAAATTTTATCAATTACTGACACTTTGTATTTTGTAAAAACCCATCAAGTCTCAATCTCTCTGATTATATGCCTTAAGGGGTGTACCAAAAAAGGGGTCAATAGACCATTAGTATTTCATAAGATTGTTGTCCCTTTTGCCACTTTTCATCTACACACTTGTCTGCTAAAATCCATTTTACCTAAGCTTATTCTTCTCAATTGTACCCATTCCAATCATTTTGTCATGCTTTATCCTCATTTTTTTCTTGACCCCTTTTACCAGTTAACTATACTAGGTCGAATGGGTTAACCCTGTATAGTTTTTCACCTTTGATTATTCTACAAGGTCGATTGGGTCAACCTTGTACTATTTAGGGTATTTTTCACTTTGAGTTTTGTCAGCCCTTCGATTCACCTAGCTCAAGACATAATGATTTATCTCCTAAAAATATATAGGGTTGACTAGGTCGACCCTATATAATTGACATATTTAGAAGGATTTAAGGTAAGATCTACCTATATATACAAGTTCATTTCTAACCATTTGACAAGAAGAGAAGTGAAGAAGAATAAGTATGAATGAACATCTACTTATTGACCATTCTACTTAAGGAATAAAGCTTAGGGTTCCATACTTTCTTTGGTGATACAAATCTTATCTTATGGAAAAGTATTTTGGATGCATAGATAGTTTGTGTAGCCTAGAGCTGATTTATATTTGTTATCCTTACATAACACAACAATCTCTTGTGAATAACCTTGTCCAAGGGAGAGATTGAGGCTCCATGGGTTTATCTTTAAAGGTAAGTATTCCTAACTTTATTTCTCCTTTGTAAAAGTAGATAGATAATGTAGTTGTGCTTCTTTCCCATGCATTAGGATTATGTATACATTGACATGAATATATGTATTCTATACATGTTTAGTTTATTTTGTTTTTAACCCCCACTTTGTGCCACAAGCTTTGGTGTGCACTATATTAGATTTACTTTCTTGTTTATTAGAATAGAGTGAACATTAAACCTAGGATTCTTTTAGGATTATTCCATGATTATGTTAGATTGTAGGTTTTAGAAACCTTCCTAGCATGGCGTATTGTGACAAGTGATACCCTAATAAGATCCAATGGATCTCCATATTGGTCATGCTCCTAATTAACAAATGTATTCCCAATCAGAAGTGTAGGTATGCTCTATCTTCTTTGAGTTAGGATTGATTTAGATACATGATTCATTTATGATTATATACATAATGTTTTCATAATCAAAGGTCCTTGGGTCATGCAATGATATTTTCTTGAATCCATAAAATAAGTAGCATGGGAACATCCACATACCAATCTCTATCATATCCAAAAATAAATGCAACCATACTTATAATTATGATCATAGGAATCCAAGAGGGGAGTTAGTCAAGTGCTAGTATGATAAAAATCAATAAAAACACACCAAGAAATCTAACATGTCAAGCCTAGACACTAAAGGAGAAAGAGAATAATGTAAGTAACTAACAATGGAAGACAAAATAAGTGCCTCATTTAATGGGTCCAAAGGCCAATTTATCAATTTTTTAGGTCACAAGTTGATTGGAGATGAATCTATATACACAATATTTTTAAAATTTTATTGATTAGTGACACTTCATATCTTATAGAAGCCTATCAAGTCTCAATATCTTTGTGTATGCCTTAAGGGTTGCATTAGGAAAGGGGTGGGAAGACCATCGATGCTTCATAAGATTTTTCCTCCTTTTACCACTTACCATCCACACTCTTGTCTCCTAAAACCTTGAAACCTAAGCTTATTATTATCTTTCTTATCCATTCTAGTCATTCTCATGCTTTATTCCTTCATTATTTTCCTTATTATCATTTTGACCTATTCAATACACTAGGTCGACCTGGTCAACCTAGTGTGTTTTTGGGACACTTTAGCTCTTTTGGATTCTTAGCCTCTTAACCAACCTAGCATAGACTTTAGGAATTATCCTAAAAACATGCTAGGTTGACTCAGTTGACCTAGCACAACCAACATGTCCAAAAGTTTTTAGGTAAGATACTACTATATACAAGGTTATTTACCACCATTTCATAATAGTCAAAAGAGAGCAAAGAATTAAGTGAATAAGTGTGAATAAACATCTACTTATTGACCATTCTACTTGAGGAATAAAGCTTTAGGGTTTAATATTTCTTTAGAACTCCAATATTGTCTTGTGGAGAAGTCTTTTGGATGCTTAGGTAGGTCATGTAGCCTAGAGCTGATTTATCTTGGTTATCCTTACAACCAAAACAATCTCTTGCAAAGCACCTTGGCCAAGGGAGACATTGAGACTCGATAAGTTTGTCTTCAAAGGTAAGTATTCCTAACTTTATTTCTCCTTTTTAAGAGTAGATAGATAGTGTAATATGTATTCTTCTCTTCCATGTATTATGATTATTTATACATTGATGTGAGTATATGTCTCCTATGCATTTTTAGTTTAATTGTTTATTTGTTTTATTCTAACCCCCACTTTGTGTCAAAATCTTTGGTGTGTAATAGATTAGTTTAATTTTCTTATTATTAGAATAGTTTACTTTCTTGTTTTTTAGCATAAGTGAAATATCAAATCATATGACTCTTTTAGGGTTGTTATGTGATTGTGTTAGATTGTAGGCTTTAGAACCCTTTCTAGCATGACTACTTAAAAAGTATATACCCAATCAGAAGTGTAGGTATGTTCTATCTTATCTGATCTAGGATTGATTCATGTACATCATGTAATTTTGATAACACACATTTTGGTGAACCTAATGTGAAACTAACCCTTGTAAGATTTATTTCACTTATTTCTTTCTTTTTGTCATCATTTTTATCATATATTTTGATACACTAGTTTGATTCTATTGACCTATTTATTTTTCTATGCATAGGAATAGGTAACTAGATCGATCAAATCAACCTAGTACATGTTTTTAACACTTTCTAGACTTTTAGTTCAGCATATTAGGTCAACTAGGTCAACTTAGCACATTTTTACCCACTTTATTGTATGTTCCTATACAACTTGATTGATCAACTTAACCCAATATAGGTTTCAATTTTACAAACTTCCAAATTAGCTTACTAGGTCGACCAACTTGACCTAGTGCATTTTTAGATATCCTATTCACCCTACTAAGTCGATCAGGTTGATTTAGTGCATTTTGGCACCTTTTTAGCTTCTATAGTAAGTTGATGTATATCTTGGTCGATCATCTGGACCTAGTTTTGTAGATTAGATTAGATTTTTCCAAGGTTCCAGATCAAAAATATCCTTCATTTTCTTCTTTAAATCATCAAGGTCAATTTATATTTCTTTGTATCTTTCTTTTTATGTACTTTACTTTCAAGTTTGCAATCTTTGAAGCTGCATTTGTATAATCAACTAGATCAACTTGGTCAACATAGTTCTATGTTTTATGTGCTATCTGAAATAACTAGGTCAAAACTACCTTTGCATAATCAACTATATCAACTTGGTTGACATATTTCTATGTTTTGTGTGCTATCTAAAATAACTAGATCAATCTGGTCAACCTAATAAGTTTTACAGACCCTATCTTCAGTAGTACTAGCTCAACCCTATCAACCTAGTTTTGTATGTCATGCATATAGTATTCTCATTATACCTTGTTTCAAAGTTGGAATTCACCTGGTATGCTAATAACATCTTCTCTTTTAGTTATTTTTATCCTTAGAATAGTTCCCATCGTCTAATTAGGATGTTTTTAATTAACCACTTAGTTTCACTATTTCTATTTTATGCACACATGGCCAAATCACATAACATAAACAAGCATTCTAACATCTGACTACGTAGGCCAACCTAATTAGATTTCATGACCAAGGGGGAAGCTGAATTGCTTAGGTCAAGTATAAATCATGGTTAATGGTATATTTTGGCTAATCACATGACACCCTTATCACTGTGGTGTGTGAAGTGAGGGGCTATGCCCCAATACCAAGCCTATATGATTGCCACTACAGTCCCTTTCATATTAAACTCACCTAAAAACATCCATAGATTTATATCTAGTACCTTGCTTACAACCAACTCCCTATCATTTAAAATCATTCTTAATAATCTAATTAACATTCTAGGTTGACTAAGTAGCTAGTTTTACTTTTAAGTTGTTTGCTTGCTCTTTGCTTAATTTTGTATGCAAGAACATGCATTAGCTAGGGTTGGTGCAAGATTTTTTTGTGTGTGCATCAATTGGATTATCCAACATCAATTCAATTGATTATCTATTTACTTTCTTAGATCAAATGTAAACTATCTTGTTTCATTTCACAAACTTGTCAATCAACTCTTTCTTTTACTTCCTATTCACTGTAGTAGGTTTACTTGGTCGACTTAGCAAATTTTTTAGCCTCTATATATTGCACTAAATCAACCTAGTCAACCTAGCACTATTTACAGCCTTTTCCACCTTTTCTTCTAGTCTTTGTCTTTTGTACTAGGTTGATCCTATGGACCTTGTATAGTTTCACAGTACTTGTTTTTACACTAGGTCAACCAGGTCAACCTTGTTCTATGTCAGTCACTTTCTAATCTCTTTGATTTCTCATCTTTTTTCTTCCCCATTTCATCATGAAATTTTTATTTGGTGAAAAAATTGAAGTTTAGTGAATAGACATGATGACATTTACCAATCCTTATAGGGTATCTCATAGATAAAGTAGGGTTCCTTTCGAGAATGCTAGTAATGTTCATATTTCAACCCATACAACAAACTATGGGGATACTCATACCTTTTTACATCAAAATCTTTCTCTTCTCTTAGAGGATCAACTTGAGTTAGAATATTCTCCTTAAATGCTTTTATTTATCATGGAATTTCCTCAACATAGAGGGAAGGATCCTTCCTCCATCTATAACCTTATAATTAGCCATCAAATTGAAGAACCTCATTCTCCTAATTCTACATTCTCAACTGGATTTGGGGGTACCAATTTCTTTTCTTCTCAATCTCTTCCTTCAATATTGACTCCTTATGCCATGACATCTTATTCTTTGACTTCTTTTACCTCCATGCCTAGTATCACAATTAACATGGTTGGTTCTACATCTAGTGGGCCTCTCATAAGATCCACTATCCTTAATCCTTCCACTAATTCATTGTTTACTACCCAAGGCACTCATGCTTCTAGTGCTTCTTCCTCTCAACCATTTACTAGTCCATCATTTGCTTCACAAGCGAATTTTACCACTAGTTCCTCAAATTCTCATATCTCTTCTCAAGATCATATCAAAACTAATAGTTATACCCAAACCATTAATACCAACACAAACACCAATACTACTTATAATAACACTAATCAAACTCATTAACTATTATTATAAACTCTTAATCAAATGGACACATTCCAAGCTCATAATATAAATCAAATGATGTGAATGCAAAACCACCTTCTTAATCTTCATTCTAATCCTCAATCAATGGCTTGGGGCACACATAACCAAAGTGTTTCTCCTACCCCTCTTCAAGATTCTCAAGGAAATCTCATTCCTCAACCTCCTTTAGTCAAAGAAGTCATCAAGCATTTACAAATGAACCTCTTACTACCCAAATTGATAACATTGATATAGGAGGTATAACACCTACAATCTCTTATAATGGATCAACCAATATTACCCTTCATCTTAAGACATTTGGGAATATTTATAAATATTGGGTCAAATGAAACACATTTTATACTACCAAAATCCTTGCCAAAACCCTCACTGGTGATGCCTTGGATTGGTATAATCAACTTATATCTCATTCTATTACTAGTTTGGAGGACTTAGTGAATGCTTTAGTATAATAATTCCAAACTAGTGATCTTCTTGAAAAGACTTTGGCCTAATTCATCAATTGCAAAAAAAAAAAAAAGAAACCACCCAAGCCTTTGTTAAATGATGGAATATTTTATCAAACAAGTGTGAACATAACATCACCAATGAAAATATCTTTCATCTCTTTACCAATGCTCTTTATCCTAAATTACAATATCGAGTCTACACCCTCTCTCCATGTACCTTGGAGGAGACCATTGACCAAGACAAATGACAAGATTTCCTTATACATCAATTCAAGTCACCCCAACTTTCCCCAACCTTCCATGGGTCCTTGTCTACTACTTAAAAAAAAAACCAAAATATTACCAATGATGGTGTTACTGATTCATATGATACCATTCACAATTTTCAAGCTGTCATTCCTACCCCTTCTTCAAAACTAGCTCTTTCTTAATAATATACTAATCCTCATTTTTCTTCACCAAATAACATTAATATTCATGAACCTATTTCCTTACCTAAATTACTTAAGTGTCTACCTAGGCTTCTTCCTTGAGAAATTGACCCTAATCATCTTATGAAAACTTGGTATTACCCTAGCAAGTTTTATTGGTTTCATTCTAGTATGGGTCAATCTCATGATACTTATAGACAAATTCATAATTTATCTATGGAATTTTTTCTCAAACCTAATTTTGATCATGATTCTATCACTCGCAAACATCAACAATCTTATGAAATTACTTTCAAAGATTACAAATCTCATGAGAAAGCTCAAGCCTTGAATCAAGAAAATGCTTTTTTGGCCATCTATAAAGATCCCTTACCTAATCATCATCCTATCCAAGAAACCCATGATAAGCCCACTCCTTCCACTAATAATGTATAAAGTCTTGTCAAACCAAATTTTGAAGAGAATGTGGTTAGCATGACTAATATGTGAAGGGTGGTGGCTTTCATTGATTCTCAACCTATCTACACCCCACCTCCTTCTCAAACCCACCATGTTATCCAAAATTATTTTCCAACTTATTTTAATGAGTTGGGGTAAGAAGATATTATAACCTTTGATGATGGTCCAATTTATGATTCTCCCTTGGATAACACATCCCATTCGATTTCTACCATTCTTCCATCATCTTCTAATACCACCAATAATCAATCTTCCAATGATAATCAACATTCTACTAATACCTCTTCTACTTCTAAAGATCACTCTAAGTCAACTAATTCTTCATCACCAAATGATTTACAACCTTCTTCTAAACCTTCTCATTCTTATCAACACAAATTTAAATGCTCTTTAGCTCTTCCTTTTGAAGATCTCTTTAACCATTATGTGCCTATATCTAACAATCTTCTCATGGGTTATGATGAGTGGGATCCCATTGTGGAGCTCACTAATCTACCATCTCAAATTTTATTTATTGAACTTATGAGGACCTCTCCCCATCATTAGAACCATCTTATGTAACTATTATTTAAGATTAATGTACCTCATCCTCCTTTAGCAGGATGGGAGGCAGCGTTATCTAGTTTTGAGGATAGTATCTTACAATAATGTGAAGTGATGTCCATCAATGTTGATGAAATTGTTGACACTTCTCTTTATTTAAAATTTACCATCACATCTATGATTCTTGAAGAGATTATGATTAATGCAGATGATTGTCCCTTATTCATTAGCATCCAAATAGGTTATATCCAAATTAAATGAGCATTGATTGATGAGGGTTATGACACTTATGTTGCTTCTCTTGATTTCATTAAGACCCTTAGATATTCAGAATGAAATCCTAAGTCTACACATAGCACCTACCAAGGATATGATAGAAGGAAAATGCCTCCTCTTAGGTGTGTATGGCTTCCCATTATAGTCCCAACTATTAATATTCATGTAAAGGTGATGATCTTTAACTTTCCCCTATCTTATAACATCTTGCCTAGTAGATTTTAGACTCATTGTATGTGAGCTATCACTTATTCTACCTACCAATGCATTAAATTCCCTCATAATATGACCATTTATAGGATTCAAGGAGATACTAACCCATGGAATTTTAAAAAATTCCAAGATCATGGTATTTTTCAAGATTCCTACTCTTGAGCCTTTACCTAGCATTCCATTTCATGATTTACAACATTTAAATTTTCCTGTCAACTCAACCAGACGTTACAATGGGAATATTAAGCTCATTCATAACATTGTTCCCAAACTTTTTGAC
The DNA here is from genome assembly GCA_037957365.1 of Torreya grandis. Taxonomy (NCBI): domain Eukaryota; kingdom Viridiplantae; phylum Streptophyta; class Pinopsida; order Cupressales; family Taxaceae; genus Torreya; species Torreya grandis. The sequence continues at coordinate 2,548,779 of JARHVA010002114.1, forward strand.
TCTGATGAGCTAGATGAGATTAAATTAAAGATTAAAACTTCTAATCTCATATGTCATCTCATCTTGTAGCTTCATGCTTCCTTATAGCCTTGTTCTTGCAAACCTTCTTGCGATAACATTCTTATAGTCTTATCCAAGAATCACAATTATATTCACCATGATTCTTCTAATGACAAATTTATTCTAGCTTATGCCATCGATATTCATACACTAGATTATGATGATGGCTATTCTTTAGATGATCCTTTATTATGTGGTCTTTTCCAAGCTTGTGATGTTGAGATTGTGCATTATCATTCTTATTTACTTACATATTTTCACGCATCTTCCCATGTTATAATATTTATAGTTATTTATTCTTGTATTTTTACTCTTTATCATAGAGTATAGATGGTACTGACACCTCCAATTTTTGAGGAGCCTCGTAAGACTATGCTCATGGATCATGCTATGACTGGACCTTACCATTCCACTAGGTTACCTGACTCCCATCATTGGTTCACCCTTAAAGTTAGTGAAACCCTCCTTTGACCTTCTATTGATCCTACCCCTCCTATAGTGTAACATTTATTAGATCCAATTATTAATACTGTAGACATCCAATTCCTAACACCATTTATGTCAAAATTGTCAATCTTACTCAAATTGCACTCAAATGCACATTTTAGGTTAAAATGCATAAAACATGCTAAATGTTTTGAAATTATCATTTAAAATTTCCAATTTAGGTCAAAGTATCCATAAATAGGGCAATGCATTTTATTGGCTAGTTAACTTTGATTCGATCATTTCAAGTCAAAATGACAATTTTGCCATTTAGTGGTTTGGATCACTCTTTTCTTCTGATTCATTGGTACACATCATGTACCTTTGTTATTTGGTGTTGGAAACATCCTAAATGGGAATACATATCCAACATATCTAACATTTCCTTCCAATTCCTCTCCAGTCAAATTACAACCTAGCAATATGACTATTTGACCATTTTGATTAATTGAGGGCCAATTTTCAAATAATTGCACAAATGTTGATTAACTTTGTTTAAGGCTAATTAATCCAAATCAAGAGCTTAAGTGGATTTTCCATGAGAGTTGTTGAATATTTATTTTTGAAAATTGATTCCTATTAACTGCATCATTAGGTGACATCATTTATTGGGAAGACATCCCTAGGCCATAAATGCCACAAATATCAAGATTATGGGTCACCACAAATATCAAGATTATGGGTCACCCATGCCTAGTTAATGCCTCCCATACCTCTTCAATTCCCCTTCTTCCAAGGTCATGATGAAGATAATTATGTATTTAATTCCAAATATTAGGATTCAATCTTGAGATGGACGGTCATGATTGATCCCAACCAATCTCAAAAATCTATAAATAGAGAGGCAATAGATGTGAATTTTAAGCTATTTTGGTGCAAAGTTATTATGATTAAATATCTTCAAAAATATTGAATATTTAAAAGTTATAATGTTAAATTGTTTCCACAAGGTTTTGCATTTGATCATAGATTTTGCTTGCAAGCTTCATTGATAGGCTAGTTTAGTGATTTAGAATCATGAGCCAAGGTTTTATGGAGTGTTCTTGAAGAATTGGAGGAGCTTACCACCATTGTTGACAAAGAAAAAGATGCTTGATCAAGGGAGAACATGTTTTTGAGCCACATGGGTATGGTGAATCCATTTGAAAAGGTAATATGGTGTTGCTTTCTTTCATTTATTTCTTACTATCCTTTGTAAATTCTCATAGGAATAAATAGGCTTTGGTTAGTTAGTTCTTTATGAATGTTTCATTATTTATGGACTAATGCTTGACTAACTTGATTTGTAATCCTTTCTACATCTTAGCATACTTGGTGGGACAAGATGCATCTCTCACCTAAAGAAGATCACTTTATAACTCTAGAATATCCATTTGGACCCTTAAAACTCATGTAAATTGATTTTCTAACTTTATTTTGTTGTTTTTATTTGTCATGATTTTACACAGTAATCAACATTGAAATTAATATTAACATCAATTACCTCGCTTAACCGATGTTGGTTAGTAAAAATGACATTAGTTAGATCTCGATTAGCCAAAGTAACCATTGTCAATTATAATAACTGATGTCAGTGACTATGTTTTTATTAAAACACAGACCCAAGAGCTATTTTTACAAAGTTCATTGTTTCAAGCTAAAAAGAGCTTCAAATCTAAAGGACATACTAACATTTTTGCTGTAGGACCGAGTTTGATATTTGTTACAAACATTTTTAAATCACCTTTGCATGCTTAAAAATCAATTAGAAACTTTTTTTTGGTGTTTAACAAAGAATTTAGATGTTTTGGTGAATGTTTTCAAAGTTTGAAATTAAGACCAAGGGGTCAAATGAACACCACCAAATATTCCATTTTGGGTTTAAAATTGAACAAACTTGTCAATTATTGTTTGCAATAGCTATTTACTTAGGTTTTGTTTAGAAAAAAGAGGAATGTTGCATCTATGCTCTTTTATTTGTCCCCTTTAGGGAACCCTTAGAATCAAAAGTGCCATTCCTATTGTAAATATCCTAGTCTAAGGCTTAGAAAGAATGTCACCTAAAGCACTCCCCAAAAACTCACCAAAGTTTGGGTGATCTTGAAAATGACCCTAAAGTCTTTCTATTTTATGATTTCTTTATTTTTATGCAAACTTGGCTTGTAAGGGGGATGTCATTACCTCCTGTAAGTTCTTTAGGGAAGCTTTAACCTAGGGTTTCACATCCTAGCATTGACTTCATTTGACTCCTTTGGAGTTGCACATGGGACATATTTGCATTTGGACATCACACTACACTAAGAAAACAATAGGATGTAGTGTTGTCAAAAAGACTAGACCTTTTTACAACTAGCTAATATCATGGTCACCTAATTTCTGTGCTTATCTTTTACATCGTTTGACATGAAAGTCATTATTCAATTGATTCCCCTAAAATGATCAAAATCTTGCTAGTTTAGTAGACCCCACTTTGCCATACCTTATCAATTTAGATTTAAGACATTTGTTTTTTGTTATTAGCTTACTTGGTCTTGATTTGTGTCTAAAACTACTTGTTAACTCAATGAGCTTAACCAAAACACATTGTCCTCAATTTTTTTTTGAGCAAGGGAGGTGTTATGTTGTCCAAATGAAAAATTCATCTTTTCCTTATTCAAATTGTTATCAAAAGCTTTGTGTCATGTCATCCACTTTGGCACAACCATGCTACCCAAGTGGGTCTAGATCTTTTACCCAATTTATTTAAATCCTTCATTTATAATCCACATTTAAAATTGAACCTTTCTGAGTTCTAAGGGTTGGTGTGTCAAAGTGGGTTTGCCATTTGTGCATTAATCTTGTTTTAACTTGGGTTCAATTTTCCATTTGGATTGAAGGTTGTTTATTAAAGACTCAAAATCACATTATCATCTTGGTGAACTCAAGTCATCTTACATATCACTCACACTTTAAGTCCTAGAACAGATTATATCCTACTAGAATCATGTGGCGACGTTATACTACCTACTTTGTCCTAGTTTTATACTTAATGATTCACATATGTTTTTACATCTTGAGTTGCTTAGTTCATTTTGTTTTCTTTGTAATTTAGAGAGCTTTCCTCTAAACTTATAGGGTCAACTTGTCAAAGTTAAAGCTAGATTTTATGGTGTGGGTGTATCACAAAGATCTAGGCCTTGGTGTACTAGTTTTCACCTTGGGTGATTGAATTACCTTACTCTCTTCTGATTTATATGATTTCAACTTTACTAAAGGTTGAGTAAACTCATGAACTCAATATTATAAATTATGCATGGTTTCAAACCACCCTCCCTTATAGTCTCACTGGTACCTTGGTTATTTGTTTAAAAGAGAGCCAAAGCATATTTTGATAGGTTATCAAACATTGGTCTAAAGTTATTCAAATACACAGAGCAACTATCTTTTTAGACATGACTCAAAGGTTCACTCATAGTGGGGCCTCTTATGGTCTTAGTTATGAAGGTGAGAAATTTTATGATGGTCAAGATAAACCCATTATTTTTGATGATATCCCCATAATAGTTGGATTTGAAGATGATTAAAATGGATATTAACCCCAAAAAGGCAATATGAAGCCCTTCTTAGATTGATAGAATCAGGTGCTAGACTACCTTCTGATTTTCCTATAGAACAATTGCATACCTTAGTTAGAGAAGGAAAACAATGATGGCAAGAGCAAGCTTTTGCATAAATGATCATACCTTCTTCCTCTAAAAAAGGAAAGGAAATACAAACATGGTCAAAACCCACAAATCCAGATCTTCTAGCTAAGATCAAGATAATAAGTCAATGATATGCAGATCAACTTGTTTCAGACTTAACCAACTCCTTAGTTGCCACTTCAACTCACAATGATGTTTCAAAAGAACAAAGAAATGTGGTTGAAAGTACACAATAAATATTGGATGGGGACATTACCATAGTAGATCAAGGCAATCTAAATAAATAGTTAAAGTCATAAGAGACCTTACAAAGTGTTCTATTTGATATAGAACATACATTATTCAATCATCAAGAACCTCTTATTACTTTACAAACTCAAAAACCCAAACAATCAATTCGAATTGAGGAAATCCCTCAAGACAAGTTGGCTAGTTCTTTTCAACCAACCCAAAGATTAGTAAATAAACATAGAAATTTCCAAAATTTAACAATCAAGTCAGATTCAAGGAATGTTTTACAATCCAAGAATCAATGGCATATGTTCTCAACTTAAGCAATAAATTAGATCCAAATCATGGATCAAAAGGTATATGCTCCCTATATATCCACACAAAACTAGGGGCACATTCCACCCTAATAGCAATAAAACGAAGGGCACATTCCACCCCAATAATAATAAAACTATGGGCACATTCCACCCTAATAGTAACAATACTAGGGGCACATTCCACCCAAGAAATAATAAAACTAGGGGCACATTACACCCCAACAACAACAAAACCAGGGGCACATTCCACCCTAACAGCAACAAAACCAGGGGCACATTCCACCCCAACATCAACAAAACTAGGGGCACATTCTACCCCAATAACATCTTATCCAATCCATAAATGCACCAAATATGCAAGAATGGAATTCTATGAAGGAAATATTCCAAAGATTGGAGATGAATAATAGAGTCAAAAGGTACAAATTCAATGAGATATGCCCATATCCATTTGACTTATCTATTCTTTAAAACCCCTTTCCACCTCATTTTGAGGCACCCAAAATTGACAAATACAAAAAGGAAAAGAGATCCTTATGAACACATACAAGCATTCTTTGTCTTATGTCAAGAGGTTGCTTATAGTAGTGAGTACTTACTATGACTATTTCTATGAAGTTTAGCAGGATAAGCTCTTGATTGGCTACTTAAACTACCCAAGGGATCAGTTACAAATTGGAATGACTTATGTTTGTTAACCATTTATCATATAAATTAGATCATGAAGTAACCATTTTTGACTTATGAAAAGCTAATCAACATGATGGTGAATGTTTTACTACTTATCTAAAAAGGTGGAGAGCATTGATAGGTTACTTTCCACACAATTTACCAGACAAATAGTTGGCTGATATATTTGCATAGAATTTACATCCTGAAGTTATGCATAATTTATGGTTAGCTTGTGCTAACTCATTTGAATAAATTATTGACAAAGGAGTGGAGATTGAGAAGGCTCTTATTACTAGGGGCCTTGTTAAGATCTTTGTGCAAGGTTAAGTGTCTAATTAGACTAAATCATCAGCTCCTTAAATAGTTACATAGGATAAGTCTAAGGGCTTTCACAAAAATAAGAACATGGTTGAAAATGGGGTGATATAAACAAGACATGTATAATACAGGCTATGCCTCCTCCAAATGTACAATTAACTCCCTCAAATACACTACCTCTTTTGTAAAGACTACCTCCACAAAGGACATTTCATAACAATTTTAGAGTCTTTATCAAGCTAGGAGAATTGGTTGAAACAGTGTTACAAAATCTCATTATAGCTAATTTAAATATATGGCCAGTATCAAGGCCATTTCCTCAATATTGGTCAAAACCAGACTGGTATAAAGAGAATGAATGGTGTAACTTTCATCATGTTGCTAGTCATAGTGTATATCATTGCGTTTAATTGTGACATATTATTGAGGACTTTATTAAAAGTGGTGAACTAGAAATTAAGTTAGCCCCTAATTAGGACACATATTAGGATATGGAAATATAAAAATACCCCTTTCCTCTACATGATCCACCACCACTAAGGAACAATCAAAATGGTCACAATCAAGGACAGAGGTAGAATCAGAACCAACAACAAGGTCAGAATCATAATAAGTAAAATCAAGATCATAATGACCACACTAATAATGTGGCTTATAACAATTTACCTTACAACTATAATTACACTATGGGATGCATTTTTACAACCCACATTACCAATATTACTATGAAGCCACATGGCCAATCTCATGTTCCTCATAACACAAGACCCATCATTATAGGGTTAACACCCTCTCCCTCTAGTAATTGTTGACCATTTTTGGTCCCATGGGCAAAAAATTGGTCTCCATTCTCTTTTCTTTCATTTTCGCACCTAGACATGAAGGATAATGTAGAAATATGCTTCTACAACCCATTTTTTTCTCCTAGCATGTAAAGGGCTCAACTTCAAGCATTTGGTGTGGGAAGAATAAGTGGGGTTGAAAGGAGTGATTATGCAGGAATTTGTAAAGGAGAAAGTAAAATTGCTTTAGAAGGCTTTTTATTAGTAAAATGAACCAAGTTCAAAGGGATAAAGGATTGATTCCAAAAGCTTGAAGGGTAGGTGCCCTTGCTAGGGGCACCTAGATGACAAGCAAGGCATTCATAACTCTTATGAAAGGCAATTTTAGGGACCAAGCAACCCTTATAGAGGGCAAAAAATGCTTAAAAAGGGACCAAAGGAAGAGGGCCAAAAGGGTAGAGTTTTCCTTTGGGAAAGTGAACAAGGAAGAAAAGGGTAATTTTCCTTCAAAAAAAGAAAGACCAAGGCAAATAATTCCTTCAAACTTTCTGTCTGAAGGAATTTCGTAAGGAAAAGAGCAATGAATTTCTTCAGACAAAATGTTCAAAGAAAATCTAGGAGAAAACCAAGAGTGAATTCTTTCAGACAAAATGCTTGAAGGAATTCTTTCAGACATTTTGTCGGAATAAATTCACAAGGCAAGGGGCCAAACAAAAGACTTTCCTTTCGGAAGGAAAATCTGTGGCAAAATGGCAAAGAATAGTCTAAAGGAATTCCTTCAGACATTTTATCCGAAGGAATTTGTCTAAGGAAAAGCTTGACAAAAAGAAACAAGTACTAAAATATGAAGGGAAAATTTCCTTTAGACAAAATGTTTGAAGGAATTAAGAGGCTAAGGCAGCCCAAAGGAGCCCGAAGGGCAATTGCCCTTGCAGGGGACTCTCATCTACCAAAAGGGGACCATTCTCAAAGCCCAAAAGGGACACCTTCCCTTTAGGGGTTCAACAACAAAGGCCTGAACAAAGGAAAGAAAGCTAAAGGAAAGAAAGATGAAGAAAAGAAAGCCAAAGGAATTACTAAAGGGGTGACAGGCCCGAAGACGTCAAATTTAGCATTGCAAAATAACCGTTAGAATTCAAACATTCAACGACATCCATGCGAACATAAACTTTGTGGCAATGAAATAACCATTGATCTTTAAATGTTTGAGTGTGAACCTTAAGGAATTCAAATCCCTTAAGGCCAAAATGAAAAGACAAAACCAAGAGTGAACTCAGTGACCTGCTAAGAAAGGAGCCCAAGGAGCCAATAAAGGATGAGAAGATAGCTCTAAGAGCTCAGATTGCCAGAAAGAGACAAAAAATAGCAAGGAAAGATGGGACAAAATAGAGAATCTAGAACATGGCCACACACACATACAAAAAAATTTATAATGTTCTAAGAGATGCACCCATCCAAGCATATAAATAGATAGAACAACCCAGGTGGCAAAAGAGGGCATCGACAACAGATAATCACATAAGTCTTAAAGAGGGGCAGCCTTGTCATTAAAACAATCAAGTGACCCATGCTTTCTATAGTAGCATTTAATACATTTTAAGCACTAAAGTCAAGTCCTATGATATCTACAACATGGTTCTATCAGGCCATTTCTAGAAGGATGACACCAGCATGACCAATTTTCTCTTCCCTAGGTGTTCAATGCAGCATGGGCAGCTTTTTCCAGAAGGTGCCAAAAGCCTCTTTCTTTCTCTATATATTTTAATCTCTCATTTTGTAAAAGGGATTTCTCAGCTTGTATGGTGAAGCCTTGTAGGATTTTACCTTGAATCAAGACATAGCAATTTTACCTCCATTTTGAGTTTGCACTTTTACACATGTCAATGGTTTTGTCTTGTGTTAAGTCATTTTCTTTCATGCTTTCACATAATGATTCCAGCATGTCTAGTGTATTGTAAGTTCTTCTTTTGTAGGTCATCTAGAAGTGTCCACAACAGAGTATAGGTGCATGTGAACAGGCTGTCATAGTGTGTCTTAGAACACCTTTGGTAGTTCTTCCTCCCTGTATTTCTAAAGGACCCCTAGCTCACTGATGTAGAAGAGTTTCTCTTGTCAAATGAAGTGTATATCAGCTTGTTCTTGGTGGAAAGTGTATGTTCAAGATAAGTAGCTCAACCTTGTTTGGTGCATCACCATTTTAGGTTAGTTTCTATTTTCAGCATCCTTCTCTCTTTTCAACCCCCCCTTTTATATATTAGTAGTAGTAGTGAAATAACCTAGAGATTCATCAAAGGGAGCTAGCCCTTATCTAGATATTCTCCCCTTAGTTTTTCCAAACCCATAGGAAAGAGAGGAGTCTCCATTATACCACATGGAAGATAGAAGCTCAGCCTTCTGTCAAGGGTGTAATCCACAATGTCAATAATTTTTTACATGCCTAGTGGGACCAACTAGTTTTTATCCAAAGAGTTGAAGAATTTTGGTGTGTTCTTCAACCAATTAGCCTTTAGAGGCTTTTCATCAACACCAATGGTGACTCTAAGTTGAATCAGCTAGTTAAGCAGTCCTGGTGCCATCAAGAAATCACATTTTTATTTGTATAATCCCATCGCTCAGCATCATGAGCCTTGTATTCCTTCATATAACATTGATTAAGCTCAAGTTGTTCATGGAATCACCTCAAGTAGCTCTCCTAGTTGCCCTTCAACAATAAGGGAAGTAACACTAGAGTTTGAGAAGTAAGTGATGAAGATAGACAGATTGGATGAGCAATATAGATATGAACAAGAGCTTATGTATAAAGAGGAGTGTTCTATTCAGGCAAGCTCAGGCCTTGCAATCCATGGAGGAGGAGATAGAAAAATGGAAAAGTCTATTAATTCAAGGTAGTTAGCCTTGTGTGCCCCCTACTATTCTAAATAAATCCCCCTCTTATGCACCAAATCCTTTTTACCAGTTAGTATTTGCTTACTCTAGCTCATCTGATGCAGTAACCAATCCTGCTCTCAATCCCTTGCACCTAGCTTTCAAAATGAACCAAGTTTAAAGGGCATTAGAGCAACCTCTCATCAAAATGAACCTTCTCAACTCCTTAGATTATGAACACTCCTTTGGAGGAGGGAATACCATGAACTAGCACATCTCTCTTCAGGAAATTATTCCTGTGCATCAATAGTCTCTTCCTAGTCTTCCTCAACCTCCTCAGGTCTCTCAACATGATGTCAAGATTCCAAGTTGGAGGAGGAAATACCATGAACCAGCTCAAGTCTTTGAAGAAGGTGAACCTACTCCTACTCATCATGACAATGCTTGTGACCTCTAAGAAAGGTTATTTCAAGAGAATCTAGCCAGGTGAATTACAAAATTAGAGTCCAGAATGAGATTCCTCAGCCAAAGTGTGATGGATGGTTCAGATCAAGCAAAAGATCCTACATTTGAACACACCCCATCTAGACCCCTCCAAGAGATCTATCAGGCCACATCTAATATAGATGAAGTTTTGGCCAAATGGAAGGAGGAGAATCATTCAATTCTAGCTCAAGGATTGCCTCCTCTTCCACATGTGTTTAACCATTAGCCTTCCACTTTATCCCTTCCCAAGGAGGAATATTTTTTGAAAGAGGTAAGTGAAGAAGAGAGGATCCAATTTGTATTTTTCCAAGAGGCTATCATGAGTGAAAATGAGGAGGAGATCATCATGGATGCTCCATTTGAAGACATCATCAACAATGGAGAAGATGCAGGTCATGCATACATGCGTATGTTCCAGCAATATGAATAGGAAAGTAAGCATGGTGAGCTCTCTCCTCCCTTGTTTCATGAACTTCCTTGCTGATTTGATGAGGAGGATGATCATGCCATGGAACCTAAGTTAGAAGAGGATCAGGAGGATGTCTTTGAATAGCTAGAGACTCTAGTTTTTGAGTAAGACAAGGAGAGACCTATTCATCTTGAGGAAAGCTTTGAAGAAGAGAGCCTTAAGCAAGAAGGTGATGTTCTATGGGATGAGAAATCAGTTTGTGATCTCATTTTAGACATCATGATAGTCACCCTTCTTCAAGAAAGCTATGATTAAGTAGAGGATCAGTTTGACAGGGTCTTCAACGAGGCAGAAGGGAACAAGTCAAACCATGATGCATATCAAGGGGCTTATGGTGATAAGCTAATAGCCATTGATTTCTTGATGAAATACACCAACATGAAGGGCTAACATGAGGAAATATTCTAATATAAATAACAATACATATATGTTGGAAGCATGTTTGCCCCTTATCCACTTGGATACAAGCCAATCAAGGTGACAAACAAGAAGAGCAAGTCACCAAATGTCCATTCCATTTAGCCACTTGTCTGGCACCATAAGTTTTCTTGCCATGAATGAGACTTAAATTTTTTTCCCTTTGATCCAGGATAGAGGTAGATATACCTGGTTAGCTATACATAGTAGTTGATTTTAGTTTTTTTCCCTATTTTCCCTAAGTGCTATTTGCACAGGTAGTGTTTTCTAGCCTTGTGTGTGTTTTCTTTTGTATTTGGGGTAAAAGATTCATGATTAATTCCTAGATCTCTCAAGGATATTTCTAAAACTTTTTAAGCTACGTTCTAAATTCGTGCCTAATGGATTTTGAGGCTACTGGATTCTAAGCATAACAGGCATGCTTCCCCACAAAATCACTAAATTATTGACCATTTTTGGTCTCATGGGAAAAAAATTAGTCTCCCTTCTCTTTTATTTCATTTCTATGCCCAACCATGAAGGATAATGTATAAATATGCTTCTGCAACTCATTTTTTCCTCTTATCATGCAAAGGGCTTGACTTCAAGCATTTGGTGTGGGAAGAATAGGCAGGGTTGAAAGGAGTGATTATGCAAGAATTTGCAAAGGAGCAAGTAAAACTAATTTAGAAGGATTTTTATCAATAAAATGAACCAAGTTTAAAGGACCAATGGATCACTTCCAAAATCTTGAAGGGTAGGTGCCCTTATGGGGGGCACCCAGATGACAAGCAAGGCCTTTGTAACTCTTCTGAAAGGCAATTTTGGGGACCAAGCAGCCCTTGCAAAGGGCAAAAAATGCTTAAAAAGGGACCAAAGGAAGAGGGCTGAAAGGGTAGAGTTTTCCTTCGAGAAAGTGAACAAGGTAGAAAAGGGTAAGTTTCTTTCAAAAAAAGAAAGACCAAGGCAAATAATTCCTTTGGACTTTCTATTTGAAGGAATTTCGTAAGGAAAAGAACAAAGGATTTCTTCAGACAAAATGTCCGAAGAAAATCCAAGAGAAAACCAAGAGTGAATTATTTTGAACAAAATGCCTAAAGGAATTCCTTCAAACATTTTGTCTGAAGAAATTCACAATGCAAGGGGCCAGATAAAAGACTATCCTTTCGAAAGGAAAATCCATAGCAAAATGGCAAAGAAAAGTCTGAAGGAATTCCTTCGAACATTTTATCCTAAGGAATTTGTCTGAGGAAAAGCCTGACGAAAGAAATAAGTGCTAAAATATGAAGGGAACATTTCCTTTAGACAAAATGTCTAAAGGAATTCCTTCAAACATTTTATCTGAAGGAATGAAGAGGCCAAGGCAGCCTGAAGGAGCCTAAAGGGCAATTGCCCTTGTGGGGGACTCTCAGCTGCCAAAAGGGGACCATTCTCCAAACCTCGAAGGGACACCTTCCCTTTGGGGGTTCAATGAAAAAGGCCTAGATAAAGGAAAGAAAGCTAAAGGAAAGAAAGCTAAAGAAAATAAATCTAAAGGAATTACCAAAGGGGTGATGGGCCTGAAGACATCAAATTCAACATCACAAAATAGCTGTTAGAATTCAAACATCTAGCCACGTCCGCACGAATGTAAACTTTACAATAATGAAATAACCATTGATATTTAAATGTTTGACCATGAAACCAAAGGAATTCAAAGGCCTTAAGGCCAAAAGAAAAAGACAAAAGCTAAGAGTGAACTCAGTGACCTACTGAGAAAGGAACCCAAGGAGCCAACAAATGATGAGAAGATAGATTTGAGAGTAGATTTCCAAAAAGAGACAAAAAATAGCAAGGAAAGATGGGACAAAATAGAGAATCTAGAACATGGCCATGTACACATATGACAACATTTAGAATTTTCCAAGAGATGTACCCAGCCAAGCATAGAAGTAGATAGAACAACCCAGGTGGCAAAAGAGGGCATCGGCAGCATATAGTCACATAAGTCTTAAAAAGGGGTGGCCTTGTCATCAAAACAATCAAGCGACCCATGATTTATATAGTAGTGTTTAATAAATTTTACGCACTAAAGTCAAGCCCTGCAATATCTACAAAATGGTTCTGTCAAGCCATTTCTAGAAGGATGACACCAATATGACTAATTTTCTCCTCCTTAGGCATTCAACACAGCATGGGAAACTTTTTATAGAAGGTTCCAAAAGCCTCTTTCTTTCTCTATATATTGTAATCTCTCATTTTGTAAAAGGGATCTCTCAGCTTATATGGTGAAGCCTTATAGGATTTTACCTTGAATTAAGACATAGCATTTTTACCTCCATTTTGAGTTTGCACTTTTTCATATGTCCATGATTTTATCTTGTGTTAAATCATTTTATTTCATGATTTCATAGAATGATTCCATCATGTCTAGTGTATTGTGAGTTATTATTTTGCATGTCATCTAGAAGTGTCCACAATAGAGTATAGGTGCATGTGAATAGGCTATCATAGTGTGTCTTAGAACACCTCTGGTGGCTCTTCCTCCCTGTATCTCCAGAGGACCCCTAGCTCACTGATGCAAAAGAGTTTCTCATGTCAAATGAAGTGTATATCAGCTTGTTCTTGGTGGAAAGTGTATGTTCAATCTAAGTAGATCAACCTTGTTTGGTGCATCACCATTTTAGGTTAGTTTCTATTTCAACATCATTCTCTCTTTTCAACCCCCTTTTATATATTACCAGTAGTAGTGAAATAGCCCAGAGATGCATCAAAGGGAGCTAGCCTTTATCTAGAGATTCTCCCCTCATTTTTTCTAGACCCACAGGCAAGAGAGGAGTCTCCATTGTGCCACATGGAAGATAGAAACTCAGCCTTCTATCAAGGGTGCAATCCACAGCATCAACAGTAATACCATGTTGGGTTCACATCATCATGTTGTTACTCTATTTGCATGGGTTACTAATCCTGAATAATAATACTTTTCTTATAAAGGCTCCTTATTGATCCATAATTGTCACAATATTATTAATCACTCATGAATCATCATCCAAGGCCCTTTGCCTCCTTCTTCCAATTATAATAACTCATTGCCACCTCTAGGTTGTGCAGTCACAACTAGATGCCTGCAGGTTACCATTCAGGGCCCTTCACCTACTTCTTTCCATAAACCTAATGAGAACATTGTGCTAATAGTTTAAAAGCCAAATATTGTCCCAACAAAGGCTAAACTAGTTTAATCCATAATTCAAATGCCTTATAGTCTAATAGATCAATTAGATAAAACCCCCGCATAAATTTTCATATTAAAACTCTTGCAGACATATGATGTCCATAGAAACTTCTTCAACAAACTTTTACAAGAGTTTATTATGCCTAATGATATAAACCTTGATCAATTCTAGAACCTATTTGGACATTAGTATTCATTTTGACAAATCACATTTGATCAAAAGGACATGTCCACCCTCGGCCTGAACCATAATAACCCACTATACATTGAGATAATCATTACAGATCACAAGATCAAGCAGGTTCTTATAGATAATGGTTCAGGGCTGAATATCATATTTCATAAATTGGTGTGATGATTGGGCTATATGGATAAAGACATTCAGCTAGAAACTATTACAATTAAGGCTTATGATAATGCTGAGAGGGAGTCATCTAGTATAATTTGGTTGCCAGTCATGGTTGGGTCTATTTATCATCACACATTATTCCATATTGTGGATATTGAGCTTCCTTATAACATACTGCTTGGTCATCTTTGGATCCATAAAGTACAGGCAATTCCATCTACTCTTCACCAATGCCTTAAGTTTCCCCATGATGGGATCAAAGTTACTATTCCTAATGATCAATAGCCATACCAATACTACAAACATCTTGAAGCAAAATTTCATAATTATAACTATTGCCCAAGTTCTGAATTTATTACAAAGAAGAACAAATCCATCATTTCTCATCCATCTCCATCTAATTATATAGACCCTAGTGATCTAGCCTTCACTTTGGTTAATCCATTTCCTACAGCTTTGGCAAAATAGGTTATTATTAAAGATGCTAGCATTTCCATGTACCATCTAAAGGACATCCTCTAGATTACAAAATTACCAAAATCCCCTAAAATATTTGGTAAGCCTAAAACTTCCCAGACTCCTAACAGAACTAATCAAATGTGGTAACCAAAGAAGAAGAAACCAAATCCTCCTATGGTTTTTATACCTATAATTACACCAAAAAAAGATCGAGAGGCTTTTATCAAGGGAGATTGTTTATAATCTGAAGGCTTCATCAATTATTTTTAGAATCCAAAGTATCCTATCCCTAATAGGATAATGGATCATCTTGACTATATAGGGAAAGGCCTTGACCCATAGGCACAATGAATTTTAGAGCCCTTATCAGTTGGAGTTGTCAATTGGAATCATGGTCTCAAATTTAAACCACCAGAGGATAACCTCATAACATTTGGTAGTGACTCTTCTAAAGTAACTAGTAATAAGACTCCTAATAATGACACAACATCCCATTATAGCCTTTTCGATGAGCTTGCTAACTCAAATTTATTTGATTCAAATGTCATATTGACCATAACACCTATTTGAGCTTCCCATCTTGAAGCAAAAACCCATCCTAGTGGTGCTTCACTTCCTAAAGTAGGACATTATATATTTACCATTGGTGCTTCCTATCCTAAAGTAAGCCCTCACTATAACCTATGCCTTTGCCATCCTAAACTCATAGATTGGGATTAGCAAAATTTGGTCATATGCCTTGATGAGTTTCAAAATGAAGAATCAATTTTAGAATACATGGGCCTATGAGATGCATTCCCCATTGGTGATCATAAGTAGGGTTTTGATTTTTTATTGAATTATTCTACCTACTTTGGAGAGCAGGCAAACTTTCTTGGTTATAATAAAGAACAAACATTGATATCTTCGAGGGGAAACCTCTTTGAGGCACTTGTTAATTAGGGAAAAAGTAAAGAAAAATATAATCCTTTGAGTGAAAACCTATTTCAGGCACTCCCAGGTGGGAAAGTTTCTCATCCCCTTAGGACGTAGAAAGTCCATCTATCCTAAGTTCCATAGCTACTACAAGCATCTCTTCAAAACAACATCAAATATTTAAGCGTCTTGCTCTTGAGTTTCCATAGGTTTTTGCCAATTGGCCATTACTTGAGAAGGTAAATTTCGATTCTTCATGTTATCCAAATCTTTGGGAAGAATAAGAAGAAGATGAAGTAGAGGATCATGACCATACATTGCCTATAATTCTAGAAGATGGATCCACACTCCTTATGGAGAGCACAATATAAGTGAATTTGGGAACCCATGAGGATCCTAAATTTGTTTATCTTAGAGCTTCCCTTACTAAAGTAGAACATGAACATATTATATCCATTCTTAAGGATTATATAGACATCTTTGCATGGGCATACTATGACATGCCAAGCTTGGACCCATATTTAGTTGTGCATCATCTCGTTGTTTACCCTGATGTTAAACCAGTCAAGTAAAAGTTGAGAAAGATGCATCCATGCATCACCCTTTTGGTTAAGGCTAAGTTATAAAAGTTGTTAGGAGCCAATTTTATCAGACCACTAGACTACTCTAAATGGATTTCTAACTTAGTTTCAGTATGTAAAAAGACCCCAAGCATACGTGTTTGTATTGATTTTCATGATTACTTTCCTTTTCCCAACATCAACATGATTGTTGACTCAACTACTGGGTACAAGATGCTATCTTTAATGGATGGATTTTTTGGTTATTATCAAATCAAGATAGCCCTTGAAGATCAGCATAAGACCGTATTTACCAGTCTATGGGGGATATTTTGTTACCAAGTCATTCCATTTGGTCTAAAGAATGCTAGAGCGACATATCAGTGTGCAATGATTTTCATCTTCCATGACATGATGCATGCTATTTTCAAGGACTATGTTGATGATATACTAGCAAATCAAGAACAAGAGTTGGACACTCTGACATTCTACAAAGAATATTTGAGAGGCTTCATGCATATAAAGTCCACATGAATCCTAAGAAATGTGTCTTTGGAGTCACATCAAGAAAATTTCTAGGGTTCATTGTATCACAATGAGGGATCGAAGTTGACCCTACAAAGGTGAACACTATTATGGAAATGTCTCCACCAAATAATCTTAAACATTTTTGAGGTCTACAAAGTGTGCCCCAAAGACAAATTTCCTCTACCCAATATCGACATGATTGTCAACTCAACTACTGGGTATGAGATGTTATAATTAATGGATGGATTTTTTGGTTATAATTAGATCAAGATAGCCCCTGAAGATTAGCATAAGACCTCATTCACCACTCCATGGGGGACATTTTGTTACCAAGTCATGCCATTTGATTTGAATAATGCTAGAGACACATATCAATGTGTAATAACTATCATCTTCCATGACATGATGCATGCTATTGTCAAGGACTATATTGATGATAACTATCAAAATCAATAACAAGAGATGGACACTCTGACATTCTATGAAGAATATTTGAGAGGCTTCATGCATATAACGTCCACTTGAATCTTAATAAATGTGTCTTTGGGTCACATCAAGAAAATTTATAGGGTTCATTTTGTCACAATGAGGGATCAAAGTTGACCCTACAAAGGTCAACACTATTATGGAAATGCCTCCACCAAATAATATTAAATAATTTTGAGGTATATAAGGAAAGGTCCAGTCTATACGCAGGTTCATTTCTCAATGGGTAGATAAGTGCCACCCATTTACCCATCTCTTAAATAAATGGGTAACATTTCAATGGGATGAAGATTATCAGAGAGCATTTGCAAAGCTCAAAACATACTTGGCCAATCCACTGGTCTTATGACCTCCAACATAAGGAAAGCCACTATTTTATATATCAACCATAGAACATGCGCTGGGGGCACTTTTGGCTTAACATGATGATCATGGTAAGGAACACATGGTTTAAGCCACACATTGGTAGCCTATGAACATAATTATATGCATATTGAGAAGGCATGTTTAGCTATGGTGTTCACCACTCAAAATTTTTGACATTATATGCTAAATAACAAAACTATTATTATTGCCAAGGTAGATCCTCTCAAATTCATCTTATCTAAAGCAAGTCTTTAAGGATGCATGGCTAAATGGATTAGGCTCCTCAGTGAGTTTGATATTGAGTACTAAAATCAAAAGGCAATCAAAGGGCAAGTTTTTGTGAACCAACTTGCAAAAGTTCCTATTACGAGCACTCAACCTCTCAACTTTGACCTTCTAGATGATTCTATCATGATGATAGAACATGCATCACAAGAATCTGAATAATGGACACTCTATTTTTATGGATCCTTCACAACCTAAGGATCTAGAGCTAGCATATTGTTGATCATGCCATAGAGGGATTTGATCCCCAAAGCATTCCATAGACAATTTTAGTGTACAAATAATATGGTTGAATATGAGGCATTGGTTACAGGGCTCCATCTTGCCATACAATGGGACATTTAAAGATTAAATGTCTATGGAGATTCCCAGCTAATCATAAATTAGACAACTAATTAATACCAGAAAAGATATAATAATCTTGTTTCTTATAAGCAAATTGTTGATGACCTCAAAACACATTTTAAATCTCTACAACTCAAGTAAGTTCTATGAGTCAACAACATATATGCCAATGCCATGGCAATAATTGGTTCCATGATTCAAATGCATGACAATGCTAAAGAGTATTAGTTCTTGATTGAAAATCTTCTTCAGTCGGCACATATTCTATCATATTCAGGGAGGATATGTACGATTGTTGATCCTAATCTCTCACTTGAGCTACCATGGTACCAATATTTTTATTACTATTTCTATAGTCATGTATTTCCTACCAACCTTTCCAATAACCAACAAAAATCATTCCTTCATCACTTAACACAATATATCCTCCTTGAAAACATGATTATCGAAAAGGCTATGATGGAATGCTTCTTTGTTGTTTATCTTTGGGAGAATCCAAGCTGGCACTAAAGGAGTTTCATGAAGGAATGTGTGGGGCCCATACCAATGGTGTTGTCCTAGTAAAGAAACTTCTCAGAATAGGCTATTATTGGCCTAAAATGGAGATAGATGCTTGTAATTATGTAAAGAAGTGTGTTCCTTGTCAGCAACATGGGAACTTGATACATGCACCTTCCTTACCATTGTAGTCGATTACAACACCATAGCCATTCTCAACATGGAGTCTCGATCTCATTAGAAAAATTAACCTAACATCTTCAGATGGCCATAAGCACATTTTGACTACAATTGAGTACTTTACCAAGTGGATTGAGGCCATTCCTCTCACTTATGTTACTTGGAAACAAATAGCCAAATTCATTCATTACTATATCATTTGTCGATATGGTATCCTAACCTGTATTATATATGATAATGGCAGATCCTTTGTGAACCAAGATGTGAAATCTCTTTGTGCAAAATTCAAGATCAAGCACAAGAAATCCACTCCATATAACCTGTAAGGCAATGAACAAGCTGACGTGTCAAATAAAAACATTCTATCCATCTTAAAAAATAATGTCAATGATACTAGCTATAATTGGCACTTACAACTCTTTCCTGCCCTTTGGGCTCATAGAACCAATCATCACACCCCAACTAGAGCTACTCCATACTCCATTTTTTTGGGTACTAAAGCTATCATCTCAATCAAGATTGAGATACCATCATTAAGAATATCACTGGAGCACATTGAAGATGATGAAGACTATAGAGCCTCACGACTATAAGAACTAAAACTTCTAGATGGTAAGCATTGACTACCCTAGAAAACTTGTAGGCCTATCAGAATAGATTGCAGAGAAGCTACAACAAACACATTTTCCATTGAGAATTTGAGATTGGTGACTTAGTTTTGAAAGATAACTAGAATAACATGAATGTTGAACCCAAAAAGAAAGGCAAGTTTTATCTTAAATGGTTAGGACCATATATTATCACAACAAACTATGGATCAGGTGCATATCAATTGGCTTAACCTAATGGTGAATAACTTTCAAAGCCCATGAACATCATACACCTTAAGAGATTTTAAACATGAATAGCTTTGAACCATTTTCTATGAGACCTTTGACTTGGGGACAACATGTGCTATCATCCACCCTTTTATCTTACCTTGAACACATTTTATACTACCCTGGTCCCCTTTTCATGAATCTTGATAGTAAAGACATTGAACCCTTGGCACTCTAAACACATTCTTCATCCCATTATGGATTGCTCTCTTTGAGAAGCATATTATTTGTTTTGTTTAGGACATGTTATAAGCTTAAACATTTTTTGTCCCTTGACCAATTATGATCTCAATTATGTCTCATGAACATTATGAACATCTTCAACAACAGTTCTACAAAGCAGTTCAACCAAGATAGTCTTGTATAATTTTAGACAAGTGAAAAATCACATCTTCTCAGTTTAAGTATTTACAACTCTTTTTTGTTTTATTAAGAACCTCACTCTCATCAATTTATGAGCATGGCCCATTGCAATTGACTTAGCTATCTTATTGGAACCTCTACTCTCAAGATGTGCATCTCCTTAACTAGATGGTCCCACCTTGTGCATATTTTATCCCAAAAACACCAAAAATAATAGAAATACTTTAAAAATACCAAAAACATTAGAAAATGATCCATAAAAGAATAAAAACATTATATCATGCTTCTATACATTTGTACATTCCCACTCTACCATCCCATGCTCTCATCATTTTGTGAGCAACGGTTAAGTTTGAATGCTCTCACCGTTTTGTGAGCAATTGTTAAGTTTAAACACTATTGCCATTTTGAAAGCACAAAAACACCAGTTCAATTCATATTATCCCACACACTTGACATTTTACAAGATCATTCTTTCTCATCTCATCAAATTCTTATTTTCCAGACCATTCTCATTTGTTTGTCGTATCTTCCATTTATTTTATAACATTAATCATGTTGGTCTGATCATCATTTTTCTTCTATCCCATTTCCTATGAGAACTACATTTGGCTTGAAGTTCATGTTGAAATATGTATCCATAGAACTATGTAGGTAGTGTCCACTTATCTTATACATTTGGAGTCAGCTCAGCCAACCCCTTCCTTTTTTTCTCTTCCCCCATTTCTTCTATCATTATTCCTCTTTAACTAGGGAACAATTATTGTGTCATTGTTCTTTATTATGATGTGGTAGAAAGTAACGCCTCTACCGTACATGTATGAACATTTGTATTTAAACTAAAATAATTTGATTTTTATTTGCATGTGCTTTATTGTGTTTTCTTGGTGTTTTGTTGTGCTTTCACCTCTTCTTTTATTTTACCTCTTGTCTCCATTCTTGGTCTTGTGTTTCTTTATCTTGTTTTTCTGTTTGATTTTGCTTTTCTCTTCTGTGTTAAAGAATGCCTTGATGGTCCACATGGATCTTGATTATTCATATCTTTTTCTCATGTTGTTAAGGCTTTCTTGAATTTTGTTTTTAAATATTTTGTTTCTACTTTAGATCATATCTTGATTTCAAGTTAGAATCATTTATGTTTATCTTTTTCTTTGTATTTTTTGTTTAAATGTAAATCATTGCAACTCTAGTTTTGGTCATTGTTTTACCATTATTCTTAGTTATAGATATTCACATTTAAACTAGCTTAGCACAATTAGAATCTTGTGTCATTATAAGTTATTCATACTTATGATAACTAATTTCTTTTGCTATAGTAAGCACTTTGTGCTTAGGTCTCAAAGTCTTAACATCAACATCAACTCCGATTAATGATTCTAAAGAATACTTTACAATACCTATGCTCATGATGTGGAATTAATCATCTAGGTAACATGTATTTTAAAAATCAAATATATGCTTAGACATGCATGTATTTGCATACATTATGAGTTTAATCAATTCTTGGTTTGTTTTCATCATTTCTCATTCCATTCTCTCCCAATCTTGGGTGAACTACATTGGACTAAAGTTCATGTTGGAAAATGAGTCCATGGAACTATGTAAGTAGTTATTAATTTATATTGAGGTCATATTGAGTATCTCCATTCTTCTTTTCATCTCTCTCATCACTTTGTGCATTCTCATATGCTTAGTTTTGTATGGCCTCCCATTACACCATCGCATGCATGTTTGCACTTGCTTACTTTAACCTATCTTTTGGGTTATATCCTTGAACTATTTTGCTTACCAATTTCCCATG
Source organism: Torreya grandis (assembly GCA_037957365.1). Classification (NCBI taxonomy): domain Eukaryota; kingdom Viridiplantae; phylum Streptophyta; class Pinopsida; order Cupressales; family Taxaceae; genus Torreya; species Torreya grandis. The sequence goes on from JARHVA010002114.1 coordinate 2,570,747, forward strand.
CTAGGGCACAACATCTAAACCATGTCTAATTAAATCAGCTCTATAGGGGAAAAATCATTCTTTATTCTTTATCAATGATCAAAATTTGCCTTACTAGAGCAAACTATCTTATCATGATCAAATCTACTCTACTAGAGTACTTATTATTATATTTAGAGACCTTGTTCTAGTGGTGATTCCCTTCTTGAAGCAAAACATTCTCTCTTTTTCTCTAATTCTAAGCTCTCCACATTAAAGCCCATGATGACAATATTTTAGTGTGTAACTTGTCCCAAGATTGATCAATGTCATAAGCACATAGCTTGTACTCTCAAATTAGGTACATTTATAGTGTGTCCCTTACATTTATGGATTGTATATTTACCATTACCCCTATTTTTAGGGCCTATTATACCTCTTATTATATTTTTATCATTAATGGTAATCACATGTGCAAGCATTAGCTCATCTAGATGTGGTCTATTCCATGGGTTAATCTCTCACTTTCTCATTCTTTTCGAGAGTCCATCCTTTTATTCCATCCTAGTATGTCCTTTTGAGGGGTCATCATGGGTATATTCCAATTTATTTTTAACAACTCTTTTCTTTCAAAAGATGTTGCTTCACCTAAACGTCTCGCTACGCCTTCTCAAATAGGGAAAAAATGTAGACATCCAATTCCTAACACCATTTGTGTCAAAATTGTCAATCTTACTTGAATTTCACTCAAATGCACATTTTAGGTACTTTTAATTTACAAGTTCCAATTTAGGTCAAAGTATCCCTGAATAGGGCAATGCATTTTATGGGATAGCTAACTTTGATCAAATCATTTTGAGTTAAAATGACAATTTTGCCATTAGTGCTTTGGATCACTCTTTTTTTCTAATTCAGTGGTACACATCATGTACCTTTTTTATTTGGTGTTGGAAACATCCTAAATGGGAATATATCTCCAACATATATAACATCACCTTCTAGTTCCTCTCCAGTCAAATTACAACCTCGTAATATGACTTTTTGACCATTTTGATTAATTGAGAGCCAATTTTCAAATAATTGCACAAATGTTGATTAACTTTGTTTAAGGCTAATTAATCCAAATCAAGAGCTTAAGTGGATTTTCCATGAGATTTGTTGAATATTTATTTTTGAAAATTGATTCCTATTAATTGCATCATCAGGTGACATCATTTCTTGGGAAGACATCCTTGTCCATAAATGCCATAAATATTAGGATTATGGGTCACCCATGCCTAGTTAATGCCTCCCATGCCTCTTATTACAAGGTTATGATGAAGATAATTATGGATTTAATTCCAAATATTAGGATTATCCATGGCCACACATCTCAATCTTGAGATGAAAGGTCATGGTTGATCCTGACCAATCTCAAAAATCTATAAATAGAGAGGCCATGGATGTGAATTTTAATCTATTTTATTGAAAAGTTATTATGATTAAATATCTTCAAAAATCTTGAATATTTCAAAGTTATAATGTTAAATTATTTCCACAAGGTTTTGCATTTGATCATAGATTTTGCTTGCAAGCTTCATTGATATGTTAGTTTAGTGATTTGGAATCATGAGCTTAGGTTTTATGGAGTGTTCTTAAGGAATTGAAGGGACATACCACCATTATTAACAAAGGCAAGGATGCTTGATCAAAGGAGAACGTGTTTTTGAGCCACATGGGTATGGTGAATCCATTTGGGAAGGTAATATGCTATTTCTTTCTTTCATTGCTTTCTTGCTATCCTTTGTAAATTCCCATAGGAATAGATAGGCTTGGTTAGTTAGTTATTTATGCATGTTTCATTATTTATGGAATAATGATTGATTAACTTGCTTTGTAATGCTCTCTACAACTACTTCCACTATTACCGAGCCTACTCTTGCTTTTTTCACTAGTATTCTTTTTATTACACCTAGTTCCATTCCTTTTCCATCACCACTTTCTCTTGGTGATGGTTTACTTCCTTTACCTAAGATGGATCCTTTTCCCCAAAAATGGGTTGATGATCCATATCTTTCTTCTTCCATGGCTATTACACCTTCTTCAGTGAGTGTTTATCCTAAAAGTACTCACAAGTGTATTTGTTGCTTCCATGGGATATATAATAACTCTTTGCCCATTGTCATAAGTTATGAAAATATATTGATACCTTGCATAATTCTTACCAATCAATAGACACTACCATACCTCCTCCAAAGATCCTTCCTAAATATATACCTAAGTATGGTGAGAGGTATTGTCTATGGCACCAATACGACACACATCACATTGATTATTATCATATCCTTTAACAACATATTAAGGACCATCTTATAGCTATTCATGGACCTTCTACCATTCCTCCCATAGGTCATTATCACAAAAATGATCCACCTTCTTCTCCCATACCTACACCTCTAGTGGTCCCTTCACCACCTTCTATACCTCCATCTATGGTTCCTTTTCCACCTGTGGATCCTCCTTCACCGATGGATCCTTTTCCACCAGTGATTCTTGCATCTCCCATAGATCCTATTCCCACATATTCTCTTGACCATACTTTGCCCAAATTCCCTCCTCAACATGATCCAATGAGTATTCCTAATTTTTTAGTTGAGGAGAATAAAAAATAAGTATTTTCTTAGTATTCAACAAATATTGATGAGACATTAGCAATAGTTCATATTCAACTTCATAAAGATATATCTGATGTCTTCAATAATGTGTGTGGATAGATTTACCAATTTTTATGAGCACATGCATGATGCTTTCTCATTTTATATTTGGATTGGACATGTGATCCAATCTTATTTCTATTTTTGATTATATCATTTGACACTATGTCAAATTATTTCCAATTTTATATCATGTTTCTTCTTGTTGTTGTACTATAGTTAGATTATGTTTTTGTTTTACATTTCACATATACTTGTATTTTCCTTATCATTAATATCTTTCATTTATTAACACTTTCTTTTCCTTTAGTGTTTTCATCTAAAATCTTCCCCTGTATCTTCATGATTGTTTGCTTACTTATCTTTATTTTTTATAGATAGTTATCATGGTGACTTGGTTATAACTACCTTGTTCCCTTTGGTTATTATCTCAATTTACAATGTGATCAGCTAGCAAACAATATTTATCATTATTATTTCCTTTTACCAGTCCACCTTTGGATTTTCTTTTTCCTTATTCCCTTTTTTGAAAACTAAGCATATACATGGTTGAGACTTGAGATCACATACTTTTTCATTGTCAAGCCTAAGTGTCATAGTCAGTCTTTTATCATTGGTTACTTATCTTCCATTAGCCTTAGCCTATAACTCATTCATGTGTATCACTATCTCTCTCATGATTGGTAATTCTAAATTCATAAGGTGGAATAATCTTAAAAATCCTTCAAAATAAAGTTAAAATCCAAATCATTTAAACAAAAGGTAATGATACCAAAAGGCAAAGATATTAAATATCTTAAAAGTCTAATCACACTAAAAGACATGATTGAAAGCACATCTCCTTTTTATATTCAAAGCTCAAACTCCATGGTTGGCCTCATGATAGAGCCAAGGTCCTTTGGGGTGTGGTAGGAAAGTATATTCGAAGAGGAGAATATAAAAAATATTTTAGTGCTACCTACGTTCTCACATAAGTAACTAATCTTTGAAGTAGATCGATGACTTTGTAAAGGGTCCTAAAGAGTGGGTAACACATCAAGGAGAGGTAGGTCCATTTTAATTTTCCTTGTACCAAACTACCTTCATGAGTTGATCTTAGTAGAAAACTTATCTGCCTATAAAGCTTTGTGCCTATAGGGAATAGGTTTCCTTTGTATATAGATGACCACTAGTCACTTAGTGTCTTCTCATGTCCTTAGTATGCCTCTTACCTCCTAAAGTATTCTCATAAGATGCATAAGTATTTGATTTTTACACTCCTTTTTTCATTCCCTTTCTTCATAATTCCTTTTCAAAATATTATTTTTCTTTCTGATCACTCCCTAAGGGATTTCATTTGTGAGTTGCTTTGTAAGACTCTAGATAGGACCCAACATACTTCACAAATTACCACCTTTTCCATCCTATTACCCACATCCTTGATTTACCATTCTTAATCCTTCTTCTTACCAATATTGATTGGTGCACCTTGAGTTTTATTTTATGAGTTGCAGTGTAAGACTTTGGATAGGACCCAACCCTCCTCACAAAACAAATTTTTTCCAATAAACAAGTCACCATCCAAATTACATGTGTCAAGTCAGAGATAAGATTCGATTGATGATGAGGTTACATGTCATTTGAAATACTTCCCATATTGATATTTAATACATTTTATGCTTACTTCATTTTTATTTTGACTTTGATTTTCTTATTTTCTGAGTGTATGCAAGATTACAACCATTTTTTGAATTTCTCATACTTCCTAACTTGAATTAGTATGATAAGTTTAAGACCAAATTTTTACAAATTTTGTTTTTATGTTGTACTTCCCATTGTGAAATAATATAATTGATTGACTTAATTTTGATTTGTTTTTACTACCATTTGAGGCCTTTTACATAACTTCCAAATTATTACATTGTTTTTCATACTTCCCAACATGATATTTAGTATGATTTTATTTCTTTTAATTTGATACAAAAATATTTCACATTGGCTTTAAAACAAATCCCATTTTACTATCTTGTTTTCCATTTTCTTGGTTTTTTATACTTAGTCATTTCATGTTATTACACATTTCCCAGCTTGAATTAGTATATAATACATTTCTTTGATTGACTATATTTTTCCAAGTCCTTTTTTGCCTATTTCTTTTTTACCATGCATGTGTAATCCATAATGATAGAAAAGAAACCACACCACATATATTTCCTATAACATATACAATAAATCTAAATATATGTGATAGAAATAAATATATCCAAAGAATTCACAATATCAACCATAATGAAAAAACACAACTGTTATAAAGACAACATACACAAATAACACCAATAAGCCAAAATGATACATCATATATATATATATATATATATATATATATATATATATATATATATATATATATATATATATATATATAATCTCAAGATTTTGATACAACATATATAACCATATATAATGCTATAGTTCTAAGTTTGAGCTCCATCATGTCTATCTCATAGGCTAGCAATGTTGCATGTTGAGGCCTCAATTTGAATCCTTTGAATGGTACACTGTAATGAAGTATTTTGAGATATCAATCCCTCTACTTGTCCCTATAGACATGCTATTTACACCTATGCCTATCCCAACTCAATCTGGGTCCTTACATGTGCCTACATCATCTAGGTCTACATCACTATATATGCCTACATCATCTATGTTACTATCTCTAGATGTGTGGCTCTCTCATTGGCTAAGGCCTATTAGGCCTGCCTCCCCCCTACACCCATCTCTACTAGTGGCTATGCCCTCTCTCTCTACATCTGTATCTACCTCACAACCTCTTACTAGTTTAAACCAACTCACATAAGCTTAGGAAGATGGTGAACTTGAATCCTCTAGTGTTATGGCATTATATAATTGTAGAGTCTCATTAAGGATATCATGGAGTACTCACCTAACTAGGGACTCCCATCTCTCCTCCTCATCCTCAGATATGCCTAAAAAATTATACCAGATGGATATTACATCACTATCATATCTCATAATATCTATCCATATACCGAATAAAAAATTAATAAATAATTCAACCATATTCATACCTATCTGTGTCTCAGCTCCTATATTCTTGTCATCTACATGATCTCCTAATATAGTCTCCCCATCTATGCAACCTCCTAGTACCTCCTCTGTAGGTTTACTCCTCAACTCAAACTTAGCTTTCATGGCTCATGTTCATCTTAGCCTATGCCTAAGTGGTTTCTCCCTCATTTGTCTCTCTTCTAGATCCTCTATTGACTTGCCAAAGATGATGATGGTCTCTACTCGCTCCTTCTACCTCTATTGATGTCATGTCCTCAATGGCTATAACTCATCTCTCTATGGAGATGGTGGTGGTACATCTAGTATCTTCACCTCCACCTCCATGTCCTCTTACTTCTCCCCTCATCATAGCCAACTAATCCACGGTTGATCTTGATGTGGCCTTGATGTTAGTCTCACTATCAGTGGTTTGAGTCCCCTCTTTCCTCACGACTTTCTCACGTTCCAGGTCCACTACTTGAGCATGAGTATTAGTGTTTTTGGATGAGGCAAACCCATCTACCCTAGCACCCATGTCACTAGATGTGGCTCTTTCCACTATGTATAATGTCTTATCACCTCTCTCCTCTCTAGCACTGGTCTCACTATGTGCCAACTCTCCTTGGTAGTCATTAGTTGCTCATATGGTTGTTATACTATGTCAGTATGTCTCACCATCTATAACACTTAAAACTAGGACATGACTTGTGTTACCTAGTCCTCCCTCCACCTCCTCACCTGAGGAGACCTATCATTGACCACATAGGGCAACCTAGCTAATCAACACAGGAAATATCTCATATATCCATGCTATTAGTAGTATAATCAGTCTCATGGTCTTATGTCCTCTAACTCACATCTCAAATATATCATGAACAATCTAGACCCAGATAATAGAGCCTAAGTCATATAATACTCCCTCCTCTAGCATCATTCTACTCAAGGCTACCACATATAGTGGTACCTTGCCATTCGACTTTTGATAGAGTACTTAATGTGTCATAAGGCCTATCACCACCTTTTAGAGATCCAAAATTTGTGATATATACACATCATCCATACTCACTCTCCACTCCATCAATATCATCTCTAATCCTATAACCCACATGGCTAAGGATCCCCTCTCCTCTATGTTATCTGGTATACATATAGTCACTGGTGTTCCTACTATGGGTATTTTGAGGATGGCATGGACATCCTCTAGTGTGATAGCCACCTCTATTACATCCCCATCCACCTCCCATATAAAGGTGTTGGTAAATCATTCCTAACAACTAAGGAACATGACTAACACATTCACACTAAGGGGAATCATGTACATATCTGATATACCTATTAGATCCATGGCTACCAATCTAGCTTTGCCTTCATCTATCAACCTATCTAACAAATCTGACAACCAAGACACATCTAACAACCTCTAGAACCATGACTAACTCTATAATCAAGAAACAACAAAGGATGTATTAGTTTCTCCATATGATGTATAATCATAATACATTCTTTATACATTCTATTTTTAATTAAAAAAAGCATAATTTATTCATTTTTATCCATTTTATCCTATTTTGGTCCCTCTTGCCCTTCTTTGGTCATTTTAGGCCATTCTATCCCTCTTTTGACTTCTTGTACTTTTTTTGTGTTTATACTGGTTTCTCAGTCAAACCTAGTTTGACCAAAATTTCCTTATTTTTGTCATATTTGATTTCAAATTCCAAGTCAACTCTCTTATTTTCCCCTCCTTAGTTTTGAGTTTTCCTTCTATCCCTTAAGGACTAGTTTCTCATTTCATTTTAGCTTTTTAGCCTATAGATTACACTAGGTTGACCTATACCTACTAGGTCAACCATATATATTTTTACCTTGATTTAACCTACTAGGTCGACTTGGTCGACCTAGTATGTTTTGTGTGTCGACCCAATACAATTTCCCTAAAATGTGTATTTTTCTTGTTTTTTCCCTATTTCTTTTCAACCCATTTATCCTCTTCATATTTGATACCATTAAAATATAATTTTGTTCATTTTTGACATATATAAATGCTTAAAATAAAAATTTCCTAAAAATTCACTTAATTCAATATAAATTTCAAAAACTAGTTTGAGATCCATAGTTGCATACCTGTAGTGTACCTGCTACTGCCTCTGGGTGTCCCTCTTGTCTAGCATGTCATCCTCTTACCATCCTAACCTTGTTTGGTCTCAAATATCTATTTCCTCTCTTTCACAATTCAAAATTAAAAATAAATTCTCTTTTTCCTATTTTGAACCACTTTTCAACAATTCAAATTTTCAATTCTTTTCCTTCAAGATTCCTTATTTTGCTCATATCTTTGTTTTAGTTCATTCATTTTTCAAACCATAAAATGTATTAGAATCATGATGACATATAGATTATTTTCTACTATTATATTCCTATCTTCCATTTTTTTTGGACTATTTTTACACTAACTTTTATAGGTTCACCTAGTGTGTTTTACATTAGACACCTTCACTTTCTTGTAGTCTTCTTCTTTATCTACAACATTAAGGTAAGTTAAAGGTATGTGTTTTTCAATTCAGTTCTTTCATTTATTTTATTAAATGCTTAATACACCATACTTAGCATCAACATTATGTGTTATCATGTTTTATCATGAAGCACCATCTCATGTTGCACTTATGTGACACGTGATGAGCTTTAGCTGGGGCATATGTATACACATGATATTTTCAAACTTTTATTGATTACTAACACTTTGTATCTTGTAGGAACCATCCAGTCTCAATCTCTCTGAGTGCATGCCTTATAGGGTACATCACAAAAGGGGTGGGTAGACCATCGGTGCTTCGTAAGATTATTATTCCTTTTTCCACTTGCCATCTACACTCTTGTCTCCTAAAACCTTGAACCCTAAGCTTATTCTACTCTTTCCTATCTATTCTAGTCATTTTCATGCTTTACTACTTCATTTCTTACCTTATTATCATTTTGACCTATTCAATACACTAGATTGACCTAATCAACCTAATGTGTTTTAGGGACACTTTAGCTCTTTTAGATTCTTAGCCTCCCAACTAACCTAACACAGACTTTAAACATTAGCCCAAAAATGTGCTAGGTCAACCTAGTTGACCTAACACAACTGACATGTCTAAATTTTTTTAGGTAAGATACTACTATATATATAAGGTCATTTACCACCATTTCATGAGAGTTGAAAGAGAGCAAAGAATTAAGAAAATAAGTGTGAATAAACATCTTCTTATTGATCATTCTAATTGAGGAATAAATCTTTAGGGTTCAATACCTTCTTTAGAGATCTAATATTGTCTTAAAGATAAGTATTTTGGATTCATAGGTAGGTCATGTAGCCTAGAGCTGATTTATCTTGGTTATCCTTACAACCCAAATAATCTCTTGTGAAACACCTTTGCCAAGGGAGAGATTGAGGCTTAGTAGGTTCATCTTCAAAGGTAAGTATTCCTAACTTTATTTCTCTTTTGTAAGAGTAGATAGATAATTCAATATGTATTCTTCTCTTCCATATATTAAGATTCTATATACATTGGTGTGAGTATATGTCTCCTATGCATGTTTAGTTTAGATATTGTTTGTTTGTTTTGTTCTAACCCCAACTTTGTGCCACAAGCTTTGGTACACACTAGATTAGTTTACTTTTATTATTATTATAATAGTTTACTTTCTTGTTTGTTAGCATAAGTAAAATATCAAATCATAGGACTCTTTTAGGGTTATTGTGTGATTGTGTTAGACTATAGGCTTTGGAACCCTTCCTAGCATGATATGCTATGACAAGTGATACAAGTGATACGAGTGATCCCCTAATCAGGTCTAGTGGATCCCCATATTGGTCATGCTCCCAGTTAACAAGTGTATACACAATCAAAAGTGTAGGTATGCTCTATCTTATCTGATCCATGATTGATTCATGTACACCATGCAATTCTAATTTCATATATAATCCATGAGAGGTTACTATTGTGTATAGGATAATACCCCAAATAGGGATGCCTCAACATAATTTTAGGTATTAATGTCTAATGTGTAGACGAAATTGGGACATTTAGTGATTCCTAGGATTAATTTGCATTATTTGGTAAAAATCAATCTAAAGTCTGGTTGGAACAATATTGTGGCCAAAATAGGGTGTCTAAAGTTTTCCCCTACTTTGAAAGGTGTTGCAAGACATAGGCATATTAACATATTCTTAAAGAATGAAAAGTCATTAATTTCTTGGCTAATTCCCTAAAAGGCAATGGATGAGCCCTGGATGCCCCATTGAGGGATTGGATAGCGAAATAGAGTCACTGACTATTCCCTAAAAAATAAAGAATTGATGCTATATATGGGTAATGGAGTGGAAAAATATTGATTTTCCTAAAGGTGGTTATAATTAGTGGCATAGTGAGATGTTCTAGTATGGTAGATAGGTCAAAAAATAATGATTCTCCCAAAAGTGATTATAATCATTGGCCAAGTGAGGTGCCCCAATAAGGCAAAAGAATGATAATGATTGACCCAAAGGTGGTTATCATAATTAGTATAGTGAAAAATGCCCTAATAAGGTGGATAGGTAAAAAAATAATGATTTTCCCAAAGGCAGTTATAATTATTAACACACTAAAAAATGCCCCAATAGGGCAGATGGAAATTTGATACAATTCATGTTTTCCCCAATAGGGTGAATATAATTAGGGAAGGTTCTCTTGATTCACCTCAATATGGAAAATTAGGATGGGTGGCTTACATACTAAATCAGTACTCATGGAGTAAAAATAAGACAGTATAAAGTATAGGCATGAATTTGAGCTACCTGTTAGTATGGAGATGCATGTCCTAACTACCAAGCATTAAAATTCATTTTTTGTTTATTTAATCTACATTTGGGTTGTGTTTGGGTAGGTATTGGATTTGCTAGGTTTGAAAAAGGAGAGTGTTTCCCACTATATTATTAAAAAGATCTTTTGGCTTGATTTTTTTATAGTTTGTGATATTATGTATCATATTTATAGACAAATATAATAAATATGTGTATCCAAATCATGGAAAAATTAGTTTAAACACAAGTACAAGTCATTTAAATATGAGATATGAAAAATCAAATATCTAATGGATATAATGAAATAAACTAAGTGTAGGAATGTACACTAATTCACAACTCAAATACAAGATATGGGTAATCAAGACTCAAGTGTAAATAAAGTGTAATAATCCTATGACAATTGATAAAAAAAAGGAAAAAAGGTAATTAACAATAAAACAAGTCAACTTAAACAAAAAAAAACACCACTAAAAGAAAACAAGGCTACAAATAAATTAAAAAAATAATCCAAAGCAAAAAAAGTGCAATAAACAAACTATTCTAAACACACAAAGGTAATATACAAATAATGGCTAATCACAATGTTAGCACAAACATAACAAAATTTCTTTGTGCATGTGTAATAGAGGTGTTACTCTTTGAAATAGGGTGACCCCTAAGCTAGGTAGCAATGACACATGTAAAAAATACAAGAATAATAGAACAACAATGTTACCCCTAGGCTATAGAGAACAACAACACAAGAGAAAATGACAAACATTATCCTTATGCCATAGGAGATAAAAAACAAACAAATAAAAATGGGGGAGAATGAAAAAAAGGAATGGATAGTTGAGCTAACTCCATATGCACTAAGCAAGTGGATGTTGCCTACATAGTCCCATAGACACAAGATCCAACATGAAATTTAGACCAATTGTAATTTTCCTAGGATATGTGATATAAGGAAAATGATGATAATAAAACATGATTGACATGTAGAGGAAATATGAATGATCTTGCATAATGATGAGTACATAGGAAAAGACGGGAATGATGTTCATAGTCATAAGAATAAAAACAAAAGTAAATTATGCAAGCACGAGAGTATGGTTTAGGCTAAAAACACACTAAAAGACAAGATATGAGTATTCACATATCAACTAGGTTCATAATGCTTACTATGTTGAAGGTTGAGAATGAGAATAAGCTCACAAAATGGTAAGATCATAAAAGGTCTATGAATCTCAAAATGGTGAGAGTGTAAATAACTCAAAAAATGGTGAGATAATTTAGGAGACAAACCTAGAGAAAGGAACGATCCAAGAGAATGGTCAAGAAAAGAAACCACCAAAACTAGTTGAAATGACTCCAAATGCACTAGGTAATTAGACACTGCCTACATAGTCCCATGGACATAAGGTCTAATGTGAAATTTAGGTCAATGTAGTTCTCCTAGTATATGGGATGAAAAACTATAAAAAAGTGGAATAAGCAAATGGAAATGGTCATGACAAAAGCCATGAGAATGCTTCAGTTATACTTATTGACTAGGAGATGCATGTTTTGAGTGACGAGAATAAAATATGAATGACCATCCATACATCCATGTTTTTGGGTGCCTCAGGCATCTCAAATTAATGGAGAATTATGAGACACATAATAGGTTAACTCATAAAATGGTGAGAGCATGGATTAAATATGATCACAAAATAATGAGAGCGTGGAAAAGGTGTGACTAAGCTAACTTCAATGTGAATCAAATACTACCTACATAGTCTAATTGGGACTTAAAGTCACTATTGTTCTACCTTACAATAGAGAGTTTGACTATGTAATAATAAGTTCATGAATATGTAAATAACAAAGTATAGAATAGTGATGTGGCAATATGGATAAAACAAGGTTGTTCCTAATTTACCCAAAGGGAATTATAATCAGTAACACTAGTAATGAGATAGAATGTGATAAAAATGAATAATTCAATTACCAAACCACTATCATACTACCCAAAGATACTGCCTCTCTTTAAAAAATATGAGCTCAACAAATTGCCATACCAAATTAATCACTGAAACTTTATCTGAGTCCAATATATGAAGGTGCTCAAAGAACCAATGGATCATAACCAAGGTCAAAAAGGATGGGTAAATGAGGGTCAATAACTTTGGCTAATAGGGAAGGTATGGAAGGGATGGTATATGATAAGGTACAAACAAGGTGGTATTACAGGATTATGTAAATGATCCTCATAGATAATACCTCAAGTATCTCAAGAAAAGTAATGATTGAGGTGTATTATATTCATGATTTCATCAAGTTAATCTCCTTTTAATGTATCCAACATGTAAGCTCCAAATCCATAATTAGTAATAATGACATAAGGGCCTATCTAATTAGGATTGAACTTTCCTTTTTTCTTTTTCTCAGTCATGGTGTTCTTCTGGTTTTCTTTTAGGACAAGATCATCAAGCTCAAACACTCTATGATTGACACACTGATTATATTGAATCTGTAACCAATTTTGATATGCTTGAAGGCTATTTATAGTGGCCCTGCATTTTTTATCTAATAAATCTAGCTCTTGTAGATGAGTGACTCTATAATCCTCATCATCAAATAAGTGATTCAATGAGATATATAGAGAAGGCAACTTGACCTCGATGGGAAGGTGGCCTCAGTACCATAAATAAGGGAATATGGTGTGGCTCCTATTGGAGTTTGGTAATTAGTATGGTAATCCCATAGGGAACATAATATCTACAAGTTTCAATTATGACTAGCATCATTGACAATCTCTGTAAGAATATTGATAATGGTCTTATTAGATGCCTCTGCTTGGCCATTACCTTGTGGGTAATATGTAGTGAAAAAATGTTGTGTATTGTTAAACTCAACATAAATCACCTTGACATCCTTGTTCTTAAATGATCTACCATTATCATCTATAATGTTAGATGGGATACCATAATGACAAATGAGATGGTTGAAGATGAATTTGTAATTTTTTTTCTAGTCATGTAAGTGAGGGGTATAGATTCAACCCACTTAGTGAAGTACTAGACAGTAGTAAGGATATGCTTATGGCCATCTGAGAAGGTAGGGTTAATCTTACCCATGAGATCAAGTTCCCATGTTGAAAACAACCATGGTGTAGTCATTGGTTTGAGTGTTCTTGCTAGAGCATGGATCAAATTTTCATGCCTCTGACATTTGTTACATCTTTTTACATAAGCAACTACATCTACTTCCATGGTTGGATAATAATAACTAGTACATAGGAGTTTTTTAGCAAGGACAACCCCATAAATGTGGGCTCCATAAAATCCTTTGTGAACTTCACTCAATGCTAATATGACTTATGCTAAATTCAAACAATGAAACAAAGTTCCATCAAAGCTTCTTTGGTAAAAGGTTGGGCCAAGTAGGGTATATTGAGAGGTTTGGTGTGTGAAATATTTTTGTTGCTATTTGAAAGGTCTAGTGGAAGGACTTGATCATGGAGGTAATTATATAAGTTGTTATACCAAATAGAACTAGGACCAATAGTATAATAGATCATTTCAATAGCTAAGTGTTAATGAATAGGTACTAGAAGATATTTAATAAGGAACTGATAGTCTTTTGCCTTGTCTATCCTATAAATCAAAGAACCAATAGTAGATATGGAATTTGTTATCCTGTTACTATCCCAAAGTATGTATTCAAAATAAATGTGAGAAATTTACTGCTTGAGAATGTCCACCATGGCTTTTTATGGTACCAAATTATCATCTTTGGTCTAGAACTCATTTATAACTTGATTAATAATAAGTTGGGAATCTCCATGAACTAGTAAATGTTGAATGTTCCATTATACCACTTGATGAAACCATACAATGGGTGCATATTAAGACATATTATTGTTACAAAGAAAGATGATACAAAATGATTTGGGAATGAGATCCCCTTATGGTGTAATTAATAGTAGTCATGCTCCTGATCTATGAGATGTAAATGACCCATCAAAATATAGCTCCTAGTGCTTCTCCTTAGGAGGTGTTTCTATGATGGTCATGATATACTCATCTATGAATGTAAAAGTGAGTGGTTGAGTATCTAAAATGAGAGATTTAATAGGATGATTTGCAAGTACTTGTCCCTTGATGGAATTTTGATTGATAGACTCAATCTCAAACTCACTTAGAAGCATAATCCACTTGGCCATGCAGTCCTATAAAAGTATTTTTGATAGTAGATATGTAAGTAGATCTACTTTGGCAATGACTATGGTCTTTTTGTTGAGCATATAATGGTAGAGCTTATGAGATACAAAGACCATAACTAAATAAGTTTTTTAAATTAGCATATAATTATGTTCATATGCTACCAATGTATGTCTTAGATAGTACACTACATGTTCTTTCCTTTGTTCATCATGTTGAGCTAAAAGTGCCCCCAAGGCATTATCAGTGGTAGATAGGTATAGTAGGAATTGCCTCCTTGGTATTGGTGGTAATAAAATAGGTAGATTAGCAAAGTATTCTTTTAAAAACTCAAAGGCTTTTTACCATTCTACATCCCAAATAAATGTAATACATTTCTTCAATAAATGAGTGAAATAATGACATTTATCGGCCAACTATGAAATGAAGCATCTAATGGACTAGATTTTTCCTTGTAAGTTATAGAGCTAATTTAATGTGGATGGTGAGGGCATCTTGGTAATTTCTTGAACCTTTTCAACTTTAATGACTTGATGAGAGAATTTAAATCCTAATATTTTTCTTGAATTAACACTGAAGATGCACTTCTAAGGATTAAGTCAAACCTTATACTCATGAAGTTGTTCAAATATCCTTCATAGTATGACTGGATGATCTACATGGGTCTTATATTTACACAATATGTCATTGACATAGTTTTCAATAATATCATGCATCATGTCATGGAATATAATGGTCATAGCACTTTGGTAGGTTTCCCTAGCATTCTTGAGGCCAAATGGCATGCCCTAATAATAAAGCATTATCCAAGGAGTGGTGAATGTTGTTTTATGTTGGTCCTCTAGTGCAATCCTAATCTGGTTATATATTAAAAATCCATCCATAAGGGAAAGCATTTCATACCCAGATATGGAGTCAAAAATCATGTGGATATTTAGTAGAAGAAAGTTATCTTTTGGGTAGGCCTTATTTATGTCTCTAAAATAAATGTATATTTTGATACCTTTTGACTTTTTAAAAATAAGCATAATGTTGGAAATCCATTTTGAATGGTCAATCGGTTGGATGCATCTCGATTCTAAGAAATTTTCCAACTCTTTCTTAACTAACATAGTAATATGGGAATGCATTTTATTTAGCTTATGCTTAATGGGTTTGGCATTAAGATGTACAATAAGGTGGTGTACAACCAAAGCGGGGTCTAAACTTGGCATATTTGAATAAACCCATGAAAAAATGTCAACAAAAACCCTTAAAAGGGTAGTGGTTCCTTTGGAGTCCCAATGTTGACTTCCATAATATCCTCTACTAGAAGAGTTGATCCATCTTATAGAATAGATGGCAAGGATGTAAATTGGCCAACATGGTAAAGTCTGATGGTCATACTAATTCTTCAAGTTCTCACAGGTGGGATGAATTTGAATCTCCTAATGGTAGTAATGGCCAGGTAACAAATAATTTTAGACATTCTTGGACAATTTAATCAAAGGCATGTTATTCCTCTATAATGAGCTCAGACCTAAAAGTAATTTCAATATTGGTGGTCTCCTGAGCTTCATTTGAAAAAGGGTGAATGTCCCCATCTTGTGGTGCCTAAAATAGGTTTTCACCAAAATATTGGCCTTTTTATTTACTTTTAACTTGGTCCAAAAACACCTCAAAGAGGTTTTCAATTTGGGATCTCAATGTTTTATTCTTTTATTTTTGGCTAAGGGTGTTCACCCACTCTCTAAAATAGGCAACATGATCCAATTTGATAGAGAACCCTTATTTATGGTCTCCCAACAAAATATTATCTCCTAGGCCCATAAAATCACATAAGGCTTCATCATTCTCAAATTCATCTAAAGGTAATGTGGCTTCATGTTGGTCCCAATCGATAAGTTGAGGATGATAAAGGGTAAGCATGGAATGTTGGATTATTAACATGATGGTAAAAATGGTATATGGGTCAAATATATTGTTATTAGCAAGGTATTTATACATGAAATGATCAGACTCTATTTTTTTATCAACATCATCATCACTAGTCATTGTCATTAGAATATGAATAAGATATGTTGGGCCACCCCCAAGTAGTTTAAATATGAGACCATAAGTTCTTTTGTGTTTGGTCATAGAGATGGGCTCAATAGTACCCTACTGATTTAACCCCATGTCTCTACCTTTGTAATCTTGGTTATCAATGATCCTTTTAGGGATGGGATACTTTGTACTTAAATAACAATTAGCCAATTTATCATTGTATAACTATTAATCATTGCTGGAAATTGGGTCCTATTCTTGGCTAGTGGTTGGTATGAAAATAATAGGCATTAGGATATGAAGATTCCATTTTTCATTTCATTTCCATTCCATGCAAATTGGATTAGCTTTGGGCCTTCCATAGGACTTAGGGTTATTTAGAAGCTTGGCTATATGGAAGGTATCATGGGTAAAATACTTTTTAGGACCATTGTCCAAAATGGTAAAATGATTAGACATTTCTATAGGAGGCATATGTGAATTTGAGACAAGGCTATCCCGGTCTATGTAATTGGTCTTTGGTAATTAAACAAGTATCTCCTTATATTTTTCCTTCTTTGGTACTAGGTCTAGACCAAAATGGTAATTATAGCTTTCATATTCAACCTTTAAATGCTTGCAATGTTCATATAGTTGTAAATATACATGGATAGTTTCCTCCATCCTATTTTGAGGAAACTTGATACACTAGTACAAAACTAAAGGTATTACACATAATTCATATATTCATGGTCTACTCAAAAGCAAATTACATGATAGATCCAAGTATAACACATACAAAAGTGTGTCATGGGTCAAAGGCCTAATGATCACTAACAAACTAATGGTTCCTTTTGATTCCTAATCTTCATTATCATAGGCCTTGATAGTAATAGTATTTAGCTAAATCTTAGCTGATGTATATCCCAGATGCTTGATTAGCTTTAGAAACAAAATATTTAGGCCTGATCCATTATTTATGAGGTCATTTTTAAATTTGTGCTGTGTTATAATAATTTCAATGTATAATGGGTTATTATAGAGAGGACCAAGGGATGACATATCACTTTGGTCAAAGGTCAATTATTGTTTTGGGGCTAGGTGTCTAATCAAAGCTTGAGATTTGTTTGGTGTAATGTCATTAGGCACTTGGAATTGGCCTAGGAATTTAATAAGGATACATTTTTGGATGTAGTAATACACAACAAATCTAAAATAGATATTTATGAGGGTGTATTTTAGAGTTGTTCCATAATATCATATATTTTTATACTTAATAGTGGTAATTGGCTTACTCCTAGCCAAGATAGGGGGTTAGATCAACTCATTGGTAGGGTGTTATGGGCCTGAGATGGTGACTTTAGACTACCAAGTTGTGATTACACAATCTAGATTGGGTACAAGACCATCATAACGAGAAGATGATAGAGATGGGCCAGAGAGGGTAATTCTTGATTATTTGTGGACTTGGTTTTTATCATAGGGTAATGAAGGGTTATCAACATAAGGTCCTAATATGGTAATCCTTGATTGCTATTATGCTTGGCTATGGTCATAAGTCAAGGAAGGATTTCTAACATTGGTAGGCTAATTGGCATTGTTAGGTATCGATCTTTGTCTATTAGTATTCAGTATAGAATCAATGATAATGGTAAAAACATGACCACCTATAATATGACCTACAAATTTATTATAGTCATGTCTAGCTGCATGATAGGTCTATTGGTTATTAGGTTCATTATGGCCTTGGTTCTATCCATTTGGTGGTTTATGTTATTTTTATTACTATAGTTGTGGTCTTCATTTTTATTGTTGCTAATTAGTATTGTTATGCCATGAAAAAGGATTTTGCTAGATATCCAGGTTTTGATTGGAAGTAGACACTCTATTATCCAACTAGATCTCTCTATTTTCTAATATATTCTTAATAAAGTGCTTCAGCTAGACACAACAACATATAGAATGTCCATGAACATGGTGGTATTCACAAAACTCATGCTCTTTATACCAATTTAGATAAGGTGTTCCCTCAGGAAAGTGTTTCATAATCAGATAACTAATCATATTTGCCACAGATAATTTGAAAAACATAGCTTCAATAAGCTCACCAAAATCTCTAAAGATTCTAGGAATAAGTCTTCTTCTTGGAGGAGGGGTTTGCAAAGGTGATAGTTATAGCATTTGAGGAGCTAACCTAGGTTGAGGCATAGACTATGATTTTTGGATAGGATGCATTTATGGGAGAGGATAAGTAGATGGTGTTTGCACCATTTGGACATGACACAACTCTGTGACTCTATTATAGACAACATTCTTTTTCCAGTTGTATGACTTAAGTTTTTCATAATTATTAGCCTAAGCGGGTGCAGATGTTTGTGTTTGGACTAGGCTAGGGCTATGACTTGGGCTTGAATTTTAGTTTTGGCTCTAGTTTTGGTTTGGGGAAGATAACTTAATAATCTCTTTATTAATAAGGTCTTTTTAAATCTAGACACCTTTCTCAATGGTCTCCTTGAATGTGTGAGCACACTGAAGCTACAAGTGATAAGAAATTTCATTATGAAATTTTTTGGTAAACACAACTACCAATTGTTTATCTGGTAGATTATGGGTGTAACAAATAATAAACATTTTCCAATGCTATAAGTAACTTGTAAATCTCTCACCAATTTTTTTCTTGGCCTGACTCAAATCAACTACTAAAATCTCATGCTCAAGATTTTAGAAGTGTTATATAAATTTATCCAAAAGATAATCAAATTTTGACACCAAGTTCTTTGACAACTTAAGAATCCATTCTAAATCCTATCCAACAAGAATTTGAGGAAAGAGAAGAAGCAAGTAAATGTCACTATAGGCCACTAGCTAGGAAGAGATAAAAAACTCTTTTAAATGATCTCTTGGGTCTCCTTTACCTTTGTATTTGTCAAAATTTAGTGGTTCATAACCTAGAAGAAATGGTATTCAGAGATGCTCCATGTTAAATGGGTATGAACATAAATCATCCAATCTGAACTTCTTGGTCTACTTTCCCATTTGAATGGTTATAATTGCATTCTTCATTTGTTGTAGTTATTGGGTTAATAAACTTGATGACACAGTTGGTTGTGGTTGTGGCTAGGTGGTCAAAGGTGGATTACCTTGACTAGGTTATAATGGGGGAATGGTGTATTATGGAATGTTGGTTTGATGGACCAATTGACTAGGAATATGCATCCATGAATTTGAATTAGTCTATTGATATTGTATGCATTATTGGTAAATATGATGGTTTGGATTTAGAATATGGTTTTGTGTTTGAGGGAATTGAGGTTGTGATGTATGTATGTGGCTTTGTGGAAGGTATTGTGCCTACTAATTTTGAGTAAGAACTTGTTGTCGATTAGTTGAATATAACTATATAAACAATACTTGTTATTAACTAAGGCCCTATATTTACATATGTGGCACATGTGTGAAAGGTAATTTCTTCCTAATAGGTACTTGTTAGATGTTGGCACCTCTTTGTTAAATAAACACCTATTGTGAATAAGACACTTATTGGGCATTTGGCATTTGTCATTGACCAATAGGAACACATTATTGACTAGACAACATCTATGACTATTGAAGCACATTGGTCTATGTCTTTTATGGTCAAACATTCATTACTACCTATTGAGGTGGAACATTTGTTACCACCTGTTATGATGGAATAATGTTCTACCTTTGCTAAGGTGGTGAATTAGTTTGTGTTTATGGTTTTGAAATATTATCTATCACTTATTGGGGTGGAGTAACATTCAAAACTTGGTTAGGTTAAACATTAGGTAAGTCCTAGTTACTTATCCCCTACTATTGCATGCTTGAAGAAGAAGTTGGTTGAGAAGTGGAGTAACCTTTAGTGGTTAGGAACTAGACATTCTTGCCCCTATTTTTGCAAACCACTCTTGGTATTGGTAAGAGGCACTTGTTGTTGTAGATTATTTTATGGTGTATTTAACCCACCTTGGCCTGAATTAGGAGACACTTGCGTGTTATCCACTGCAATTAGCACATGGTCTTGAGTAAAAGCCATAGTCACTTCCTCGATGAATGGGAAATTAAAAATGTCATCTAACAAATCACTTTGGGAAAATTGGTCCAATTAAAATTAGTATGACCCAATTAATCAATTGATACTCCTATTAAAGGAGTTAACTCTATAAGTAGGGCATTTGATATGGTCATATCATTTAAATTCCATGCTAGATTAAGATAAGTTTACTATGCTTACTGTATTTTCATGAATTGGTCTACCATGAGACCCTTTCCCTTTGCAAACACATTCATATCTTGGCTTAACATGGGCATGAGGGCTTGATGGTAACTAGTAGAGGCATGTTCGATAAGTCTAGTATAGGGTACCTTGTAATGCACTCTAACTAGACTAAGTAGATTTTCATGAGGAAAGTATTCTATAAACTTGGATCTTACCTCTACATATCTAACCAAAACTTCATCCTTGTTTTCAAATAAGTGATGATAAAACACATACAAGTCATATCTTGATGACTTGGTACATAATAAGGTTATTGTTGGAATTGTTTGATAGTTGACACATTGGTAAGGTATTGAGCTATCTATTTTTACACCTACCTTGAATAAGGAGGTTTAATAACTAGGTAGTGTGTTAATGGATCTTGGCCTTGTTACACATATTGAGTAATGTAAAGGGGATATGGATCTATCTCACAAAATATGCCATCACCATATGGGTCTTGAATAAAGGCATCATTTATGATTACACTTTTGTAATCTAGATTGCACATGGTACTACTACATGTGTAGTGAGGGATATACAAATCCACAACTAACATCTTTCAAATAAAAAGGGACTAAAAGTTCATAAACCACTTGTAACATAGTCTAAAAGATTGGTTGATGCTTACAATGTCTTGAAACTTAGTCTAGATGGAAAACTCAGTCTATTATTGCAAATGGTTTAAACTTAGCCTAGAGTGGAAAGTATCAACAAAAAATTCCATCTCAAATAACTCCAATGTTCTAAGGTCTCTCACACAAATGGTCAAATGAAAGGTAAGTTTGAATCCTGGTCTTGGAAAAGTATTTAAAACAAATTTTATCTAGGTTTAATACAAAAAAGGTGCTAGGTTTTTGGTAAAAAAGCAAAAAACTAGACTGAAAAAGGCATGAGTGAGATTTGAAAACTTTAAGGTAATGCTAGGTTTTTGGTGAGAAGGAATAAAGCTAGACTTTAAAATAAACTAGGTTGAGGTAAAAATGTACAATTAATCTAACTCTAAGACAAATAGTTCAAACCACTTTGAGTCAATCTTGGCACATGGATTTTAAAACAAACTTGACCTTGGTATGAAGGCATTCACTCTAGGAATATGACTAAAAATAATTGGGAAATTTAATATTAAAAAATGAAAATAAGAGTGATGAGTAAATCATTCAAGTAGAAGTGATAAGCAAGGCTCCAATGTAAACTAACCACACTTAAATTTATATTTAAAAAGTGAGTTTTGACCATAGTTTAAGGCAAAAAATTGACATGAGGAACACAAAAATAAACCACTTCCTAGATCTAGGCAAAGGGGTCCTTAAAGCAAGCAAGGAATTAGTCCAAGTTACACAATTCAAATTTAAGAGCTAAACACCCAAGCCAAAATTAAGCAAGTTCAAGGTGTAGACTAATCAATTTTGAATCTGAACTTTGTAAGACAAATTTTAATCTTGGTTTAAAAGACTTGGATTTTTCAAATGGAGAACATACTAAACCCACATGGACATCATAATGACACCATTATTATAACAAAAGTACATGCAATTTTGAACTTGGTTTGAAACTAGGAACCATTTTTAGAATAATATGAACAATGCAATGACACCCCTTCAATAAAATGGTATGAAAATAGTTTTGGATTCAAAAATCCAAGGAAAAAGTTTGGGATGAAATAGGAAATGTAACGATGCCCCGTTTAAATAAGTGACACACACAAATGTTTTGGAATAAAAAGTCTAAGGTAAAAGTGTAACACCAAATGGGCAAAATAACACCTCTGAAGTTAAAGTGGTGTGGAAACAATGTGATGTTTATGACTTGTTTTGAACAAACAAATAAATAGTTTCTAGTCTCAAAACACATATATTAAAAAAAAAGAAATAACTCAAATGGTTCATCTTATCCCTAAAACTGACACGGGTGTGCATATTTTTTACCAAAATTTCCATTGATATTCTAATTCTTATGAGGAATTAAGTGTTAATCAAAAAAGTAAAGTACAGGCATATGTAGAGTATTTATGCCCCCTATATTTCTCAAGCATTGGTACATGGCACAGACTTAGAGTGAGGATCACTTGACATTTGACAAGAATCCCTTAACAAGTGGGGTTGACTAAAAATATATAAGTTTCAAATACACTAGATGGTCCCAAGTATGGCTTACACAAGAGTGCAATCATATCAATTGGGTTCATACTTGATAACTTACTATACAAGGGTCTATTCCTTTGCATAATGACTCCATCCATGTACTATTTAGTAGAGTCTGATGTTTAACAAGACTTGGCCTAGGTTTTCATTAATATTGGAGAGGTTAGTCACTTAACCCCCTGGCAATCCTAATTTCACATGCCTTGATTTATATACCCCACCATGGAGTGAGGTTGGTATAATGCTAATAGATGAATCTCTAGGTCAATGCACCCCTAAAGTACTCACGGGGAGGTGATAAAATCCCACCCATAAGCTCAATATATAAAAAGAAATAAATAGAAATAGAAAGACGTTAGAGGTCACTTTTTAATCACCTAAGTCACTCAAAGCTTGGGGAGAGCATACACAACATTCTTTTTGATACAAATTTAAGAAACAAAGGCAATAAACAAAGTGATTTTGGTCACCTAATTTACCTAAAGGGGATGAGGGGAGAGCATACCGCTATAGTTTTTGTTTGACAAAATAGATAATCTAATCTATGAAATTGAAACTATTTAAATAATAAACAAGAATTGAAAAAGCCCTTAAAAGGTCTAACTAAAATGTAGGTTCTTTTTAATAGCACCAACTTGAAATGTGTTTTAAATTTTGGCCTCTTGGCTATGTTTGCACTTTTAAAAATCTTAAGAAATGTGAAAAGACAAATTGTTAAGTGATTTTTAATCACCTTAACCAAATGTGAATGCCTTTGTTGTGAATTTTGACTTTGTAAAATAGAAAAATTGATTAAAAAACACTTAAACTTCTTCTTTTGGTTTAATTCTCTACAAACAAGGTTAGTGGATTAATATTTGCCTAAGCCAAGGTGAAATCCTTCAAGTTAGCTTAATAAAACACAAAAATTATCTCTTTGGAGTGATTTCGTAGTTATGTAGTAAACTGTGAATTATGAAATTATTCAAGTATAAAAAACACAGAAAACCAAAACAAACCATAGATTTGTAAAGATCAATTTCACACTTCTAGAATGATTTCGTAACTCTATTATGTAATTTCATAGCTCAAGTACCTAGTTTTTCAACTCATGTTTGTAATTTCACAAATATACTATTTAGCGACTCAAATCTACAATTTCACAACTCAGGTCTAGAATTTTACAACTCAGTAATTTCACAACTTAGATCTATAATTTTATAACTTAGGTCTACAATTTCATAACTTGGGTCTACGATTTTGCAACTCTATAATTTCTTAACTCAAGTCTATAATTTTACAACTCAGTTCTATAATTTCATAACTTTCTTCTACAATTTCTCAACTATCTCAAACCTTATAGAAAAACACCAAAATAAAACAAACAATTTTGTGATTCGATTGTATGATTTCACTAGTAAATGTCTTGAGTTCATAAATAGTCAAAAAACATGAAAACACAGAGAATAAAATAACAATTTCACAATTAAAATGAATAATTTTGTAATTAAACTATATGAATTTGTAATTTTTCATAAAATAAATAAATGCCTTAAAACTATTAAAAAATTCATAATTTTCCATGATTTCACAAAAGTATGCCTTGAATTCATAGATACACAAAGTTGAGTTCAAATCAGGATGATTTCATGATTTCTCGAGATGATTTCACAGTTTGACTCAATAATTTCATGGTTTATCTCACCAAATTCATAGTTTTGCAGTCACAAATTCATAGTTCTAGAGTCAAATGCTAAACATGGAAAATTTAGCAAAAACACAAGAAAATATGGTCTAAAATGAATGCTTCTTAGCTTCAAGGATGTCCAAAGATTCTCTCATTATGCATGTGGGGTACGTCATCCCATCAGACATGCTATTATGTGATCATAAGAATCCAAGAGGGGAGTTAGTCAAGTTTTAGTATGATAAAAACTAATAAAAACACATTAATAAATCTAATACCTCAAGCCTAGACACTCAAGGAGTAAGTGAACACTATAAATAAATAATAATGGAAGATAAAAAAAGTATTCTTTACCTTCTTTATGATCAAGAGTTTCATGTTGGTCATGGAGGAATGTGCTTGGTCATGTGCTCAAAGAGTCTTTGACAAGGGTACTCCTTGTATCATTTATCCTTGTCACCTTAGCAATGTTGGGCTTGGCTTTAGTAATATGTAGCAATATATCAATATTTTTGCATTATAACTTTACAATAATCAAGGTAGATTTTAGTATCCCATATAGAAATGAACTTGGAATTTTTTGGTGAATCTATAAGTATATGTTTCAAAATTATAGAAAAAGTTAACAAATGGTGTTTAGGTGAGAAGGTGAATGAATAGGCAAATCATAATGGGGCATAAAAACTAGATGGACATATGACTATATAAAAAACCCATAGATGGACATCACCTTATTTTTCTATGGATCACACTTCTTCACCATCAAACAATAGAGTTGATAACAAATAACAATAATGCTACCAAATGATATCTATGATACTGCCTAGCAATAATGCTATCAATTAATAGTAATACTACCAAATGTCAGTAATTATATCATTTTATAACAAAATTATTGAATAGTAGAAATGTTGTCATTTGATAACAATGTTTTTGAATGACAACAATGTTTTCACTCGATAAAAATGCTATCATTTGACAACATTATTGTTGAATGGTAGAGATTGCTATTAAATGACAAATTTTTTGTCATTCAATAGAATTACTATTAATTAACAACATTATTATCATTTGGTAGCATTTATTTCATTTGATAGCATTGCTATCATTTGATAGCTTTACTGTCACTTGGCAATATGCTATCATTCAACACCATTACCTGGCACTTCCTTCATCCCTTTCCTGCTATTGAAAGTTTCCATTATGAGTATATGGGTAGATATCTATTTAAAAATAATGGAGAATAATCTCATATTGAATTTTGATGGAGTGATGGACTATATTTATATGTATGAAATTTATTTTAAATAGTGGATGAGCCAACCTATAAAACTAAATTACACTCAAATAACTTAAGCAAATCCATTTTGTTCATCACTCCTTAAAATATCCAAATGCCAATTTATAAAACTAATATATTCATGAATTAATGAAAAATAACCACTAAATTATACTTTGACGAGAATGCTTTGTCTCTCAACAATTGAACATTATAAATTTGGCTTTGAGATCTTGTTTTAGAATGGTCTTGCCACTTCTATTTATAATCTTTCAAACTAAATCTAACCCAAGTGAAATTAGGTTATATTTAACCATAGATAGGTTTATAATAACTCTAATTGAGTTAAAGAAGGGACAAACAATTAATGTTTGGGATAGAGATCCCATTTATTAAGCATGGATCTCCATTTTTGAATTTAAGGCTTTAATGGAGATATTTTTAATTCTTTAACTTTGAAGATGATGACATCATCATGACCTTAATTTTATTAGAATTTTATTTTCAAAAAAATATTTTCACTAATTTTATATGGAAAATTCACTTAAGTATTTAATTTTATTAGATTAGTTAGTTCATTTTGCTTAACATTTTTGCATTTTAAGAATTGTTTAAGTGCCCCGCTTAATGGGACCAAAGGACAATCTATCAATTTTTTAGGTTGCAAGCTGACTAGAGATGAATCTATGAGAGGTTATTGTTGCATATAATATAACATATTAAATATGGATGCCTCAACATGATTTTGGATACTAATGTTTGATGTGCATAAGAAATTAGGATATTTAGTGATTCTTAGGCTTAATTTGCACTATTTGGTAGAAATCAATTTGAAGTCCAGGTGGAACATGGTTATGGCTAAAATGGGGTGTCTATGATAATTTATTACTCATTTGGGTGGAATCTTCCTAGTTCTATTGGTAATTGAAGTTCTATGATCTTAGAGTCAGTAATGATAGAGTTCATAAATGAGATTTTATAATTGGTAGTAGCCAATAAAACATCATGTCTATCTAATATTTTGATAAAGGTTTTGCCTATTATCAAAAGTGGCATCTCTTTTATGTGTTTACCATTAATTTCTAAAATGGTTTCTCCTATCAGGCTTATTACTCTATTTTACCTTATTTTGGATTTGTGCATTTAAACAAACATAAGTTTTTTGAATATTTAGATTGCACAATGTATATCAAAAATATAAAAAAAGTTGAGTGTAACTTATGATTTATTGCAATTACTAAATATAAAAATGATAAAACATACAAGGGATAAGAATTACATAGCTTGTTTTAAATCATTTCTGGTTTTTGTATTTTATTACATTCATCAAATGTGATATGTATTGATTCAAACTAGGAATAGACTATTAAAAAATGCACAAGATGCCTCTATAATCTCCTAGATTCCTATTGAATTTTTAAGTCATCTACTTATAACAGACTCATCCAAGGTGGATAATATAATTTGATTTTGTTCAAGTCCATGTGCCTATTTATATTAATGTCTTTTTTATGTTTTATCCATCCTCGAACTTGTGTAAATAATTGTTCTCTCTCATTTATTAAAATCCTAGCTTTGTATTTTTGATCAAAGAGACCTAAAAAATTTAGTGGATTAGGTTGGACTAACCTAAGCTAATTCTTGATGACAAGCTAAGGGTTACCTACATTTCTAATACTCCAAAGAGGGATCAAACCACACATATTTATCCTTTTAATGTGAGTGTGTGTCAAATAATGTAAATGCAAGTATGCATGATATTTTACCTAGGCCATCATTTGATATAAGTATGAAGAATAAATATTTACCTATAGAAACTTTAGATATTGAAATGAATAATAATCAAAGAGTAGTGTGCACTTAGTAAGTAATTTTGTAACAATCAATGCTTGTCCATAAATGCCTCTAAGGGATTTTCGTATAAAGAAATCTCAATTATTAATTAATTATTGGCACACAAAATTCATCTAAATAATAAAAATACATGTGAAAGAAAGCACCCAAAGGGAAAGGTGCCCAAAATAGACCTAAAGAAGATGTTGGGACGTTTTCAGAATTTCTAGATGCCTATGTTTGATGAAGCCATTCATAAATTATATATTATTCTAAAAGATATGGAAAACCAAAGATAGGTGGAATAATAATAGGGATCCTTGTGACAAAGAAAATAAATCTAAAAAGAGTAAAATAGAGGACTTCACAACCAAGTAATAAAAATAAGAAGACATGATTAAGATGAATACACCAATAAGTTCTATATTCATAACTAAGGATCTATATATGTAAATTCTCATGAAAACATTATATAATCAAGGTTTGTACCAAATTTAAGTACATATAAATTCCCATAAATTTAATATATTATTTAAAGATAACTAAAAATACTAGTTTAAAGGGATACGGAGAATGCAATCCTGCATTAGAAATTGTGAACTTATACTTTTCATTTCCCTAATGTTCCATAGTGTTCATGTGTCCCTGAAAAATAATGATATACATAGTCAAATAGTTTACTATCCAAGTAAATTTAAGTATATTCATAATAAGAAATCAAAATTTATTCAAAGAACAACTACCTCTGTATGTCCATGGTAGTGTGTAACTCAAAAAATGTGCTCATATTATGAAGATTGGAGATGCTCTTGGTCCTCAGTTGACCCAATCCATGTGGAGAAAGGTGATTTTATTATTTTTCATTTCTTGGCTATGGAATTTAACTAACTTCCAAGTGGATTTTGGGAGAAGTGCTCAGTCATTAAGAGATATATAACCTCAACTACACTTACTTGTTTAACTAATCTTGAACCTCGAGATCAAAGTGGGATCCTATATTAGGTTCATGTAAGGTTAGAACCCCAATACTAGGTCTCTTATGCAAACTCAAACAATTACTACAAATGGATTAAGATTTAAAATATTACCTTCAATATCATTAATGTCAACTTCTGAGTACATGAACAAATTTCATGTCCCCAATTTGATTTAATTAGTACCAACATGTGATATAGAATGACACCATTATCTACCATTCAACGTGATCAATATGATAACTTGTAAAATTCTGAAGTGTGTAACCTATGTGACATATGCTTTGCATTTAGCAAATTATATATAAATATGTAATTTATACCATGATCATTACATGTCACAATCTTTATGTATCTATCTCATATTTTGATTCAATCCAAAATAATTGAACCAATATGAATATGTATATCGATATGAAACAATTGAATTACTCTGAATATCCATACCAATTTGAAATTAATGAGCCACTTTAAATATATGTACCAATGTAGACATATAAATTATGATGAGTATATGACCATATGTTCTAATATATAAAACTGAACCCATATAACAATTATGACTAAATGGAGAAGGCCCAATATATACCCTCCTTTTAATATGAGGTATGAGGCTAGAAAATTGATCATGTCAAAATATGTAAATATATAAGTAACTATTTTTGTTGGAAAAGTATATGCAGTAATGCATGTCCCATGTCAAGTGAAAATTAATATACCCATCAAATATGATAAACTTATTTTTTGAAATTAGGTATTTGTAATTTTGATTGTTAACTTGGATATGTTCTTTGAAATATGTGAAATATAGCTTATATGCTTGTAGCTTAAGTTTGTTCTTAATTACGCCTAGCGGGTACATGAGTAGGACAAGGAATGATTATGCAATTGATTTTCTCATCAATCAAAATAAATAAATTACACAAGTAATATTGATTATATTGAAATATAAGTATGAGTTTGCCCTTGTTAACTATTAGGGAAAAAATGTGTATAAGGAAGGTGTTGACAACATAAATTATTATGCCAATAAATCAACTCTTTCATATATTGTGAAGGTCAAGATGTAATCACACCAATTTAATTATAAGGGGTTTAATAAACAAAAATTGGTCCTAAGATGCATTAGAGGATTTTTTTTAATAGTTTTAAAAATAAGTTAGCACATCAAAAATTGAATTATACATCATTATATTTGAAAAATTAAATATTTCTTTAACCATAGAATTAGAATCAAATTAGAAAGATGTAATCTAATCTATTCAACAGAGTAATACTTATGGAAAAGATAATTTCTTGAAAGAAAGATATCTGATTTGTATAATATTGTTTATCAATTTTATTTTATCAATCTCTTAATGCCATAAAATCTAAAATAAACTAAGAGAAAATAACTTAAAAAAAACTTAACAACTAACAAAAATAAAAAAAATCCAAACACATAAACAAAAATAAAAATTATCATACTTACAACTATTATAAAAGAAAACTAACTATAACTTATTCTAATATAGAAATGATAACATAAGCAAGAAAGTAAATGCCAATTTATGAAACTAGGAATGATTTTCAACAATAAATATGTAAAAAAAATTGATCTAATAATATAAAATAATATAAAAAGAGGGCCAAGTTAATTAAATCCATCAATTAAGAAATTAAGTCCAAAATAGAAGTAATGAAAAAACAACTAATTGCTTAGTGAAATAAATTTAAAATCTACAACTATTATTGGATTAAGTTTAGAATATAAAAAAATAAATCAAGAAATGTGGTACAACTAACAATAAGAAAGATAAAAATAAAATCTTAAAGAAAAATAAACCTAATTATAACTTAAAATAAAATCTAAAAATACACAAAAAAATATAACTAAGACTAAAACACAAAGAGAAAACTAATCAAAGTAACTGATAAAATTTAAGATAAATATTATTCTAAAACAAAAATAAAATTAATCTAAAACATAAAAGAAGAAATAAAATAGAAAATATTGAGCTTTGAAGCAAGAGTTGTTTTAAATGAATAAAATAATATTTTATTGAGAAATAAAATGATTCTGGGTACAAAATAGTCTTCAATTGAAACTCAAATTATAACCGAAACATCAATAATTTGTCACAAACTATGATGTATTGATCATTATTCAGGTCAAGTACTATTATAGAATTATCCTTATTTAAGTTTATTATAGGTTTATAGACTTATCTTATGTCTTATTTATGTGTGCATTTATTATATTTATAGATGTACTTTATCCTAGTTTTTTTATAAGGTGTCACTCACCTCTTTAGTCCATTTTTTAGATTTGGGAGTTAATCTATCAAGTAACTCCTCCCACCACATGACACACACATCCTTTTCACTTTTAAGATGATTATAACATTTGACACACATGCTAAAAATTGATTATGTAACTCATTTTCTCTCTTAACTCTATATAAATAGCTCTCCTCTCCCATTCTTCTACAATTTCTACATCAAAATAATATTTTTTATTGCATAATTGTGATCTTGAATCCTTGATACTCTCTTGGCCTAAAGCTATTTTTCTCCTAGATTTTTCATGTTGTATATTTAAATGCTCATTGTTTCAAAGATTTTAATACTACTGTGGATTTTTTCTTCATTCAATGGTTTCCCCACTTGTCACTTTTGACTCAACTATGTGGCTTGATTTCTTCAAGGTGATGTTGTTCTATTTACATTCATTTTGTTAATTTATTTCAATGTTATTTCATGACTTAGACAATAAATCTAATATGGTATGAGAGCATTGGTTGTTTTAACATTGTTGGTAAGTGTTCTATAGGGCTTTTTTGGAAGAGTTTTGGATTTTATTCTAACTCCTTTTTTACATGCTAACTTATTTTTTATAGGTTGTTCAAGGATTTTTTGAAGCCATTACTCTAGTTTTATGCATATAATACAAAAAACTTACTTCATTTAAGCTATTTTTCTCTTTGATAGGTCTATTTAAATATAATTTTTTTGTTGAGTTATTCACATCTTATTTTCAACTCAAACAAAAAAAACAATGCTCTTAGAGCTCTTGTCTCCCAATCCTCTCATAGTTATTCTCATGTAACTAATTTTATCTCTTAGCTCTATATAAATATCTCTCCTCTCCCATTCTTCTACACTTGCTACATCACATCAATATTTATTATTGTAGTTGTGTTATTGCATCTTTGATTGTCTCTTGGCCTAAGGCCATTCTTCTCCTAACCTTTTCATGCTATATATTTAGAGATTCATTGTTACAAAGATTTTAATACTAGTGTAGGGGTTTTTATCCTTTCGATGGTTTCTTCACTTGTCACTTTTATCTCAACATTGTGGATTGTTTCTTTCAAGGTGATGTTCTTTTGCATTCATTTGTTTATTTATCTCAATGCTAATTCACAACCTAGCTGATAAATTTAATATGGTATTAGAGCTCACTATTTTTTTGAACACAATAAAATAAAAAAATTATCTCTGTATTGAGCTCTTATTTCATCTTGGTGGTTTTTGACAGTATTAGTTAACTTTATCTTGCTCGATTTGGTGGTTCTTGTTCTTTTATCCTTGTGCTACTCCTCTGATTGTTAGCTAGTTCTTTGTTACTTCTAACTTGTGCTTAGTCCTTGACCTCTCTTATGCACTCTGTCTTGTGTAATTTATTATTATCTCATTTTTTTAAGCATATATGTTTATATTATAAGTGTTTAGATTTCATTGTTTCCTTTATACCTTTTATTTGTGTATTTTTCTGTTATCTTTTTACGTAGTTTTTTCTCTTTATCAAGTTTTGGTAAATTAATCTATATTTTTATTTGTATATGATTGCGCTCCATTCTTAGATAAGAAGTTTTGCTTAATTTATGTTTAAAAAAAGTTCTAACGCCTACTAACATTTTTTCTTCACTTGGCAGTTCTCTGTGTTTTTGTCTCTTCTTGACTTTATTCTTTTGCATGATTTTTTAACCTAAAAGTCTGCCTTGATTCCTATCTTTTTATTTTTATTTTACATTTGATAACACCTTGGCACAACTAGTTTTTGACTTGACAACAAAATGTGTCAGTTTTATTCAATTTTGTTGGTGTTTTTACCTTCCTTTAGCTTTAATTATTTTTTCGCTCACTGACACTTATCTATACATAATGTAATGTGCTTGGGTGTAGCAATTTTAGTTCTTCATTATCTTATCATGCGTTATAAAATGTTAACAATTTTTTTATTATATTATCGTTTTTGCATCTAACTTTAATCATTAACTATAACACTCTTTTATTTTAAAAAAAAAACCAAAAACAAAAACAATGGTCAAAATTCCTTTAAAGCATATTTATTCACAAGCAAAATGATCAATTCACTTTAATACATTTTCCTCAAAAGTTTTAATTTGCCTTTTTGTGCAAGCAATTTTCTTATTATCAATCTCCTTTTCAAAAAGATGTATTACTTTCTTACAAACCTAAAATACATTGGGGAGAATTCCAAAATTATTGAGTTTTTTAAAATTCTTATTACATTCACGATCAAAAATCTAATTTGGTATGCTTCCACTTACCCTTTGATTTTTTTTTTTCAAGAACAAAAGTAATTTATATACAATTTAATTTGTTTTTAAGAAACTTTAAAAAAAAAAAAAAAAAAACACACAATTTTAACTCACACTTTTCTGGTTTAAAATAAAAAGTGGACTTTTAATTTTCCGTGTAAATTTCTATTATGGATTCTATTGTATGGAAAGATTGTTTTTAAATAAATTCTATGTATTTATAAATGTGTAAGGCTTTATTTTTTAAACTTAAAACATTTTTTATAAACATTTGATTTTTTAAGTTTGACATGCATTTTATGCTTTTAACTTAAGTTTGGAATTTTGGTGTGGACTTACATTTAAAAGTTAATTGTTTTTACTTATATAGAGCTTTATGGTGGTTAAAATATTTTTTTCAAAGTAAATCAATTTGACTACGAATCTTGTTATTCACATTTTGTTATATATCATAAGTATTTTTTCATTTTTGAAAATTTTGTATCTTAACATGTTTAATAATGGCTTTTAAACTAGTGATTTTCATAACATTTTAAAATGTTTTACATAAGTTTTATATTAAAAATGAAGAAATTATTTTTCTCAAATATGAAATTAAATGTCAAAATGATACAATTTCTAATTTACATTGTTCCATTATTACACTTCAAAACTCTTTTCAAATATAAATGGCGAACATGCAATCCTTCTTTGATGCTTTAAATGAAATTTTTATGTATTTTACACATGATTCTAGTTTGAATGATGAAACTCATTACATTTATAAACAAAGTAACACTTCTTTGAACACTTATTCGATCAAATCTGACTTAAAAATTACACGAAGTATGGGCTACTCAGATGGGGGGCTAGGTAAGTATGAACCTAAGATTCTTGACCATAATTTGTTTAATTCTAATGTAAACTGTAAAAGTCTTGGCTATAATGCTTCTAATGAAAATTTAGAATCATATCATCCTCCACATCAATGGACTTATAATATATCTTATTTTGATTATACTACTTACAATATTCATGCTATAATTTTTTTGCTAAATCTTGTGTATGTTGTGAAAAACACAAGATATATATATCAAAATTTTAGAATTACATCCAATTAAATCTTGTAGTAAATTTACTCATGACACTTTACATTATTAGAAAATGACTAAATAGTTTACTTTTAAGGTTAAAACTATTAGGATTCCTAAAAAATAATAGATCTTCTAAAGACTTTGATGTGTCTTCATATGATGTTTTTTTAAATTTTTTCAGAATGAATATACTTTGCTAAAAATACATCTTATTTGTTTCCATTTTGATAAACTCAATCTCTTTTATGTACTCACTTTTTTCAAATAAAATATACTTTGATTATTGTGACTAACTTCTTTTTGTGTAGAATTTTATACTTTGTGATGAGAGTTATATTTACTGTATTTACCTTGTTGCACATCTACTTTTATTACATTATATATGTAGATCATATTTTTATGTCATATTATTTACTTAACTTGAAATATTAGTATTGACTTATTTGTTTTGTAAATTTTATGGATCA
This sequence comes from Torreya grandis, assembly GCA_037957365.1. Lineage (NCBI taxonomy): Eukaryota > Viridiplantae > Streptophyta > Pinopsida > Cupressales > Taxaceae > Torreya > Torreya grandis. The sequence goes on from JARHVA010002114.1 coordinate 2,605,721, forward strand.
TTACTCATTCTTATTGGTCTTTGTTTCATTACAGATCGACAATATTGTCTAAAGAGAATTCTTAGAGATTATTGATTATCATACCTTATTTTCTTATCTCTTTCTCAATATTTTTTTATTCCTATTGAAATAAGTTTCTATTAAGAGGGATTATTGTGTAATTTCAATTCCCTTCTTTGGTTGTAAAAAGTTTTCTCTACTTTTATGACTCTAAATTAAGTTTAAAGAGGAGTGTTAGAGAATTATCCTTATTTAGATTCACTATATGTTTCTAGGTTTATCTTAAGTCTTATTTATGTATGTATTTATTATGTTTATAAATGCATTTTATCCTATCTCTTTATGAGGTGTCACTCTTCTCTCTAGTTCACTTATTATATTTGAGTGTTACTCTCTCAAATAACTCCTCCCCACATGAAACACAAATACTTCTTACTTGTAAAAAGATTATGACACTTGGAACATATGCTAAAGCTTATTTATGTAACTTATTTTCTCTCGGAGCTATCATCTCCTATTCTTCTACACTTGCTACATCATAACAATATTTATTCTTTCACAATCATGCTTTTGCATTCTTGACTCTCTCTTGGCCTAAGACTATTTTTTCATATTTTTTTCATGTTATGTATTTGGAGACTCATTGTTGTAAATTTTTTAATAACAATGTGGAGTTTTTATCCATTCAATAATTTTCTCACTTGTTAATTTCATCTCAATATTGTAGATTGTTTCTTTCAAAGTGATGTTATTTCACTTTTATTTTCTTATTTATATCAATGCTCATTCATGACTTACGTAATAAATTGAATACATATCTATAATCATCAAATGATATTAATGCTTGATATTATTTAGATAATTAGTTATAAATAATTTAATAAAACTGGATATACTTGCATTACTTAAAAAGATTAATTCACCATCAAAGAATATATTATTTGGTTTATCTGTAAAGAGTTATTCAATCTCAGAGATGTTTGCACAAAAAATAAAAAGATGAAAAAATTTTAAAATTAGAAGAGTTATTGATACCTATATGTTTCTCATCTTGTTATGTGTCTTCAATTTATTTATAAAGTAATTATCTTTTTAGGTGGTTATGAATCAAGTTATAACTAAATTTTAGTTAGTTTTAGTTAACATTAATTGACTTTTAAAAGTAAATTAGTTTAATTTCTAATTTATAAAGTTCATAACTTAAATTTACAAAGTAGACTTTAAAAAAAATCTAAGAGATCAAATTAAATATAATAGACCAATTAACATTTCTAATGGGTGGATGCCCTTGATTCATTTGATATCATTAAATAACTATGCATATAACAAAAAAATTAATATATACTAACTATTAAATAATTAAAGAAAACTCTTAGCATTAAAATCTATAACAACATTTATCCATTAATAATAAATTTAAATAAATATGTAAAAACATTAATCTTATGTTCTACATGAAAATAAAGTTTTACCACTAAGTAAAATATACCATATCATCGTCAAAATGATTATCCACATACTCAAAACAACATATCATAATAGTATCAAAGTATCAATAACTAACACAAAATCAAAAACAATAATCAAGTTGAATCAACATCTGAAATTAAATCAATTAAAGGATCACCTCTATTAGTTTGATACTCCATGTACTCTATGGAATAAATATGTAACTAAACTAATCTTATCTTCTCAAAGCTATCATCAATATCCAACTTTACCTTTTTGAGCATTCATGTCACCATAAGTTATGTTGTAGGGATACTAACACATTTCCTTCTAGAAGAAGCAGGTCTCTCAAGTATATGTGAAAAAGGTCTATTATTTAGTGGAGAATGTGGATTTGAATCAACAAAATTTGTATTAATATCAAGAATAATTTTAAGTTGAATGTGCAGAGGGGTATTATGAGTGACATAATCAATAGCATAATGTATTCTCTATGAGGATTCACTTGTATTACCTCATCCAAAAAGATGGGTTATCCAATATGAACCTATATATCCTCTATTACAATAAAAAATCATAGAAATATAATGAATAATATCAACAAAATTTTAGAAAATAATATTTGAAGCATTAATGTAGATAGACACATGAGTTCCATGATTGAAAGGTCAAGGAAAGGTGTTATTAGCCCTATGACCCTGGAAGAATATTCCTTAAGAACTATCCTATGAAGGATTATCTTCACTATATCTATCATTATTCATTCCCCAAACATTTTTACCTGAATCATGTGAATCTAGGGTCCATCTTGATATACTAAACAAGCATATATGCAATAAGTATTAAACACAAAAATGGAGGGATAAAAATCATCTATTTATCATTTGTACTAAAAAATAACCATGTCACTAATTCTTAAAATTGTTTATAGTAATTCAACACATCACAAAATTAATAAAATGTAACTCCAAATGACAATAATTCCAAAAATTTAAAATAGACCCTAAAAATGCAATCATGATTTTCTATTTTACTAAAAGTTAAAAAAGTGTTATTTTAACATCAAATTCTAGTCATGAAAATATGAAAAATAAAATCACTATATTCACATTCCATATGCAAAAACTAATCTAAATACAAGCAACATGCCCTGAATTTCTAACAACTTCCTTGTGTAAACCAAAATAAACAAGTTGTTAATAAAAAAACCAATTTTTTTAAGAATCTCCATATAGAAATATAACTGGGTGAAACTTTGCATTATTCACTTAATCAATTTTTCAATACAAACATGACTAATATATTTTATGCCAATGAAAGACAAATATAACTTAGAATTCATACATGTTGAATCTTTCATATGAACAAACAACAAGCTGATTCTTAATTATTGCATAATAATTAAATACCTCATTTGAACCAAAGTGTGAAAAAAATAAGGTAAGAGGCTCTCAATTGAATCAAACTAATAAGAATATATATACATCAAATATAAACAACCAAACCCAAAACATATTCACTTAGATAACTTATAACTTCCATTAATATATGCAATCAAAACTAAATTTCATCTTGTATCATTTTCAATCTTGTCTTGAAAAACAAACAACACCCTAATATGTATAATTTTTCATTATTTCACAAACCCATGTTATAATAATGCAAATTAAAGGCCAACCATTTGAACATAGTGCTTGCAATTCCAAGGTAAAAACTTCTCAATTTAAGTTTAAGAGAAAGTTGACAAATAAAATTTGTAAACTAAAACCTTGATGAATGAATAGTTGAGTTTAAAAGGCATAAAAATCTATTCAAATACATTGTGAAAATATTATGAAGTACCACTATACACCATAGAAACTAACAATTAATTTTAATGTGAAATTAAAATCCTAAATAAACAATAGTTTTGAAATATGCATGTAGGACCAATTTTTCTCACAAAATTCAAAATTCAAAATCCACTTTCTCTATTTTATCATTTTCATCAAGAACATATCAAAATAGAAAATCTTTATCATGGCATGCAAATAGAATGAAATATTACCCTAAAGTATGCACATTGAGAAGTTTTTTACAATAAAATGAACTCTTTTGAAGAAAAAAAATGCTTTCTTGAAAAAATATTACCCTACATTCCATTATTTTCAACTAACCATAAATATTTCACCATTATTCATACTGAAAATGCAAAGAAAAGATTAAGCCATCAACATAACCAAAGTGACCATACAAAAAAACCATATTTCCAATGCGTATTATCAACACAACATATTTACAATCACGAAAATATAAAATACCTTGATATAACTGATTTCCAATCTTCTAAGCATGTATGTACAAAAAATGCTTCCAAATAAAAATACGTGAAATTCAAAACCAATAGTCAATTGTATGAAGATACAATGCTTTTTCATCAAAATATTTCATAATAGTTACCTTTGTATATATTAATATCTTTTGAAACTCAAGCAATAACAGAAGCATAACAAAATGGCATTCATACATCGTAGACCAAAAGATCAAAAATATTATGCCATTTTGTTCTTCTTCATATCTCCTCTCTATCTCTTTCCTAGTAGAGCTTCAATTTCATAGGTGAGCTTGGAAAATGATATTGAGTGCATATTTTTTTTTTTTTTTTTTTAATACACATGTGGTTATCATAACTATTGTTTAATACCCATGAATGACTTGTCAAATTTTGGCTGGTCAGTGGTGTCTATCACCAAATTTGAATGGATTTCAATAAGCTTAATCACCAACTAATTATTCTAGCAATAGGTTTAGTCATTTTATTAAGTCAACCATAAATAACATTGATTGAGGTAAGGACAACCTCATTAAATATTAAGTGTTGAGTATCCAAGTCAAATCCAATTTCAAGTCCTAAGCTCACATTATTGAATTCTTACATGCACTCATCCACAGTGGATCCACTGATAATTGTTGCTATTAAAATAAATCTGAGTTGCTTCTAACTTAACAAATAACCATGGTAAAAAAAAAATTTGCCACCCTATTTTTCATCTACGTCCCAAGGGACCATCAACTATGATAATACTATCAACTTCATGACACATTCGATGATGTAAGTAATATTAAAGCTTTATAACTTATAATTACCAATATCTTTGCAATATTAAACAAATTGATAAATATCAAAGACCTTGAATATTTATCAACATGTTTTCAAAATTATTCATATATGTTAGACAATCTTCTCTTAAGTTTTCACAATACTTAGTAAGTTCATGTTTTAATATGAAGATAAAACATAATATGAACCAAACTTCAATGATATATGCATATTAATGCTCAAAATGACTTTGTACATGCAGTCAAATGGCTTTTATTTCAAATGTCCTTATGAATATAATAAATCATTTTTATGAAATAATAGTGATTACATTCAAAAGAAATCAAGATGAATCAATCCACATGATACTCTAACTTATAACTACCTCAAAGTGACAAGTTGATGTCAATTTTTTTGACAATACTCATAAACTGTGATGCATGTAAATGTAACATTCTAGTTGAAGTATAAAAATATCCACAACCAAGACTGCCTTATATGCTTCATGAATAACAATCAATAATATTGAATTAGTTAAGATTGAAAAATTATTTGGTTATAATGACAATATCAAATGGACATAAAAATTAAATCTTCATAATTATTGAAACTTACACTAATAATTTTTTGAGTAGAACATGTCAAACCACACTATAAAGAGTGATGATAAAACATTTAATTCTGATTATAAATGTAATAGTTACTTTATTGTATTGACTTATGCTATATAATCACTTGATTGATGTTACATGTAATAAATATTATTCAAAGTAATAATATTTCACCTCATATATAAAATGATTATTCAAATGAATACAAACAAGTGGGACCTTGTCAATAGTTTTAAAATTTATGACCAAGTCATTAATATGGTAGTCGAACTAAATATGTTGTCTTTTAAAAAAACATGGGTGATAAAAATAGGCATAACACTAACGACCTTCCTAGCCAGTTTCACTTATGAAATTAGGTTGTAAATAATTTATAAATAAGATCAATTTTGAAATTATGATCCATGTTAAATTATTTCTCAAGTAGCTATGTGTGAACCCATTTAAAAGAGTAAAATATTCATGGATGAATTGTTTGGATAGCATGACAAGAAAAATAATAAAAATTATAACAATAAAATTTAGGCTGGATGAGTATCTAATGCATAGCCTAAAATACAAATTAAAAAATTCAATAATGTTCATAACACTTTAATATTTAATACTTGTTTATCATAAAGATTTATCTATAAATGATCAAGTGATAATAATTTAACAAGAGATACTTATAGTGATACAATAGATCTCCCATGTATTTTTTCCTTGTAATGATGAGAACTCATGTTAGCAAAGGTTCTTGGTTTCCCAAAACTTGTTAATTATGAGGATAACTATGGGAGAGGTAATGGGCTCTGAATTGGTGAAAGCGTAGATTCCTAGGGACCTATAGTAGAATTAACAAAACCATAGATATTCAGATTGGTGCGATTATCATATGAATTCCTTTCTAGTTAACAATACAGATTCATCAATTACTACATAATTTAAATATCCACATGCCTAGAAAATCTTTATATATAGTGCTACCTTATCATAAATAATACAAAAGTCTATAGAAATATTTTAGAGCAAGTTTGATAACACAATCATAGAAATTGATAATTATTACATAGGGTTTAACTCATCACATAAAAATTATACAAAAGTCTCTTATACATAGTACAAAATCCATTCTTCAATGTCTAACCTCTTCCCATTCTTTGAAATTTACATATATACATACTTTACTATCTCTATCTTAGGTGCATGGTTACAACAGATTGCATTTGGAATCTTTAACAACTCTAACCTCAATATAAACTTCCTTAATTAGAAAAATCAGAACCCACATAAATTATTCAAAATAGAATATAGTTGATGACTAAGTATCTCATGTATGTTGACCAAGTAGATGAATGCCATGTCTTTATGCTACAACGACACATTATAGACTGCTAACATCTTGTATGTTACTATCCCACTAACACTTTTCCAAACTTAATGAGTTGTCTCATCCTAAGATAATGCAGAAGAAAACTAATCAAAAAAGAGAAAAATTAAACATCACCTATCCTCAACAAAGAAAATCTCAAGGTAAGTTACCACCCTTTCAAGTTTTTAGTAATCTACTGAGATCAAATGGCCACCCTTTTGAGTTTTCAACCAAGCTGATCTCTATGAACCAAAATAATAGAGGAAGCAAAAGAGGCCAAATAACTTAATCAGTGGAACACCTAAGACTAAGCAAGGGATGGGAGAGGAACAATGGAAGATAGTGTCATTGAAGAGGTGGCCCTATTATTTTATCATAAAACCACCAAGAGTTGACTATGGGGAACAAAAATAAGATTATTAACCATCAGAGCAATGGAGATGTCTAGCATAGCCAAGTTTTGCTTATAAGTGTGCCACTCTAATAAGAATTCTTGAACTAACCAAACCAAGGCATGTAGGGGAGACTGAGCATACAATAAATGATATAAATTATAATCATCACATGAAGTAGAAGTAGCCTTGGTGGTCACAACCTTATCATCAATATTTCTTGAAAGAAAGGTAAGATGGATCACATATCGATTCACTTGAATTGCAACAATGATTTACCTGAGTTTGCCACCCTACCAGTTGATTAGTAATAAAACATTATACACTAATCGAGGCATTTAATATAAAATCCATAGATTTAGGGGTAGCTTATGGGTTCAAAAATTTCATAGAAGTAGTCTCTATAGTAGCAAAATTAGGTTGCAGACTAGTCCAAACATCTTAAAGTTATTATCACTAATCCAAAAAATGATGAGTAATTTGTCTAGCTTGATACATAGCCACACCAAATTACGTCTTATACTTGATAAACAAATTACATAATTTGATAGTCTCAACTCTAATCACTGGGCCTTGTTGAGCATACTAAATATGCATTTTCCTATGCTACCAATCCTAGAACAATTGATTAAGAAGAAAAAGAAGGTAATCTATAAAGGATTGGCTGGGATCAATTATGACCTAAAAAATAAGATCTGGGAAAGCAGTCTATATAGTATCACATGCATGCTATAGGGTGTACCATAACATAGCATTCTTAGTATCCAATTGTGAAACTTTTTAGACCAAAGATTTATCCTATTATGATAAATATTCTTAGAATACAACTACACCTTAAATTTTTTTACTTACTGATGGTTGAGTAACATCAAGAGAAAGGTCTGTGAATGATGATGCACTATCCAAAGAAGTGGCTAAAATAGTGGTTGGTGCATGTTGAAGAGGAGCAAATAGTAATAAAAACATCATTCTTCACGCTGGTGGTATAGGCATATCTAGCATGGACATCATGGACAAATTGATCAAAGTAGATGGGAGTTATGTAATCAACTAATCTACATTGCATGGTAAAGGATCCAAACACATTTGAATAAAAGACAATTCTATGGTAGGGAAAAATGGAGTCTCACTAGTAATCAACTACAGTTTCTCCATAGATGGAATGGATGGTTGAGAAGCTTATGGATTAGATGGAGTAGTATCATCAATAGTAACACCTTCAAATTCTTTAGGCTCAACTATGATATCTTCCATATATGGGTGTTGAACTTCCTGCTTTGTCCCAGTGCTACACTAATGTGCTATCTCCACATTAACTTGTTGAGGGGGTTCCTCATCCATAACTTGCTAGTTAGTAATGAGGGTAACACGTGTCATGGTGGATATCTTTGGAGTATTTAGAGGGGAAAGATTTTGAAATCATCCCTATGCATCCAACATCTTTTGTTAAACTTAAACCTTAGCCATTTTCTTTTCCTCCTTGTGACATCATCGAGTAACAACATGATCAAATTCTTCTCGAGTAACTTACTTCTCTTCTTGAGTCAAGGACTCAAAAATGAATTTATTAGGATATAAAGGTGGTTCACCAAATTATGAAAATTAAGAGGATCATGCAAACATATAAATTTGTGAGTGCAAAATTGAGCCCTTCTTCAATTGACCCTAGGAAAGATCCTATGCAACCACCTATGAAAATGTCATCTTGAGCTAGACACTAGATGACGTCAAATGTTGGGAAGTGGATATGTTAGATCTAGGGGCATTCATTTCATTAATGTATGAGTTATTAGGGTCCTCTTTCACCATGTGAAACCTATGCATGGACTATTTGCACCTTAGTGTAGACTCAGGTAAACTTTCTAGTAAGACATCTAAGGGTTGTGGTGTGCTTCCAAAGAAAACACCATGTTTAAGGTCCATCTAAGCTTGATAAATTCATGTTGCTTCCCCCAAGGGGTCCACTATAATAGATGGTGGATAAGGTAAAAGAAAATCCCAAAACTTTGGTGGAAACTTATTATGAATTTGCACAGTGCACATAACCTTCCAAAAGAAAAATTATTGTTCATTCTCATCCTCATACAAGTAACCCACCATGTCTTCTAGCATTAGGTGGTATACTTCAGTTACATCAGTTTACATCTGAGGCCAATCAAATCAAAACACAATCTTTAGAACATGAGGATCATTTTACCAAAAATCTAGGCTCTTCATTTTATATCAAGGTGGGGAAGGCGGGTTATGATTAGCTATCTATTTACTCTTTTGACATTATAATAGCTTTGTGGGTGCAACATATAAAATTGGAGGTGTTACATCAGGAGAAATAACTTAAAGAGGTGTAACCCATTATGCATCATTGGATTTATGTAATTCCACCTCTCATTGTGTAGCAGACATGTCCAAGAAGAACCCCAATGGCATAGTAATCATTGGAGGGAGTTCATGGATCTGGTTAGATGTTCCCTCTGTAAGGCATTAAACTATAACATGTTGGCCCAAGAATTTCATAACATCTAGTGGGATCCATGGATGTGTAACAACCATTTATAGAAGCTCATTTTCCTAATTATCAAACAAAGGTACTTTATTTTGATAGTGATTTATAGAATAAGTGACCAAATTGGCAAATTGTTCGTTAGGCCAATAATTAGTATTGAGGTGAACTTATATGACCAGTGATTTCCATTGAGTGAAGATGAGGATAAACACTAGAAATTGGTACTGGAAGGTATTATTTATGATGCCCAAGACTTTGGAAATGTTCTAATCTAATTTTATAAGCAACAATTTTGGACAATTAAACTTTTATCCACAATGGATCATTCGATGCATGATTTTGACGACACCCTTAGTGGCTTTGGTCATGGCCTTAGTCATCTACTAGAACCATTGAGAAATACATTAAAATAAAGCCACATTGGTTTATTAGGGAAAGTCACCAATGGAATACCTCAGTTCCCTATAACTATGGTGGTTTTTATTTTATTAGAGATTGGTGGTGCTTTAGACTTATACTCCATGAGGGATTTGCCTCTGGTAGGCATCCTAATTGCATCAGCCATTGCTTTTGTGGACAAGTACACCATTACATCTTATGATACATGAATACAATGCTAGTTATACCTAGAAAATAACAATTATATGATGCTAGATATATCCCCAAAAGTGAGCAATCAGATGAGGCACTTAGCGTCTGAACCAACCAAATGAGGTACCAAGCCATTTGGTGCAAATAATCTATTTCATGCATCCTACACCATAACATACCATGAGGATAAAAAAACTTGGTCTATTGTAGTGAGACTCCTATCCCCAAATCCTCCATCAAATTGATGAGTCTCTTTTTGAAGTTATGCTCAAACTCAACAGACAAAAATTACAAACAGACAAAAATTAGAAGCACATAACACTGAGAAAGTAAACCTGAAATAGTAATTACATATCTCAATTAACAAGATTTAGTGGTCTATTATGCCATGAAATGACTTATTTATACATTTTTTGGTTCACTTGGCCCTTCAATCTTGCACATTTAATGTTTGGGATCCTAAAATACTTGACTTGTGTGAATGTCTTCAAATTTGAATTGATGTTTTACCCCCATTATTTCACACATGAGAGGAAAATTTATCTTGGTAAATACAGTATTCAATACGGTTGATGTGGCACTGATATGGCTACTAAATAATGTCTAATAGGACATGATACCATATTTTCATTGGCCATATCTATTTGACAAATGATACTAATTATGAAATACAACTTTGACAGTGACATTATAACTACTTGCCCACATACTTTGTCCATAAGTCACTTTTTGGCAGCCATTATTCATAATCATAACCCTTGATCTTGTTCAAGTATAGTTCTTAGACTTAATAGATGACCCACACTTGTCTTTCTTCAAGGATGTCACTTAGAAGCTTGTCCACCTATAATGACTCAATAACCAACATGTGTTAGTCCAGTTAGACCATGCCTATCATGCATTTTTAAAAAATTGGAATTGAACATATGCTCTACTAACAAGCAACTTATGAAAAAACATGACACAAAAAATGCAAACCAAACTCAAAGAACTTACTTGAATGAAATTTTCCTAACTACGTTGGATGTATGAAACCACACTTTCTTGTTCCAATGTTGATCTAACGTGGTATACTTTAAGTCTACAACCATTAACCTTTCTAAGTAAAACATTACCATTTAGATCTCACAAGATTACAATCCCATTTTTCAAAATGTCATGAATAACATAGGGACCTTTCCATTTAATGGTGATTTTGTTAGGAAATGAATGGAACCAACTATCATATAATAAAACTAATTTCTCATAATGGAATTATTTTTTGCAAAAATTCTTGCTGTGCCATGCCTTTTGACTCTTTTTGTTGATTTTATGAGCTCACACATCTCTGTACCTATCTTCATCCATGCAGTTGAGATCCAATAACTGATTTATAAGTGATTTTTCATCACCAAGATGTATTACATTAGCAACTCACAAGGTAGGCATGACATATTCCATAGGCATAACAACTTCCATCCCATAAATTAATTGAAATGGAGTAAACCCTGATGCATTCTTAAAATGAGTGCAGTAAGCCCAAAGTACTATAAGAAGTCTATCCTCCCAATCATCTTTCTTAACATCACAAACCCTTGTCATTAGCTTACCCAACACTTTGTTCACAACCTCTACTTGCCCATTCACTTATGAATGATATGCTATGCTTTTATGATGGGAAATCACAAATTCTTATATTAGTATCTTGATGGTCTTGTTCAAAAAATGTGTACCCAGATCACTTACCAATCATAGTAGGCACCTGTACTAAGTAATGATGTTCTCAAATAATAACTTAGCAGTGTCTTTAGCTTCATATCTTGGTGTAGCAGTAGCCTCTACCCATTTGGTAAAGTAATTGATAATATTAATTATGTATTTGGCATGACTGCATTTACTTTCTAGATTAATGGGGTCAAAAAAATCAATTCCCCATTACTCAAATGGTTTATATGATAATATGGGATGAAGAGGCATCTCATCCCTTTGAGTGGGTTTACCCATATGTTGGTAGACATCACAATATTTGGCAATCCTATGTGCATCCTCAAAAATATGTGGCCACCAAATATTATTTCTTGTGGGAGCTTCTCCTACAAAATGTCCACTCATAATACCCCGATGTGCCTCTTTTAGGACTTGTAGTCATTCATGCTCTAGTGCTACTCATTTCAAAACCTCATCTTCCCCATATCATAAAGAAATACATTTACAATGCTCAAAGGAAGTGCCTTGGTCAAGAGGTGATTCTTTTCTTTTTTAGTGTAATGTGTGGGTAATGTCTGTTGCTCCAAGAACTATGTGATTTTGGCCAACTATTTAGGAATCATAAAAACTCTCAACAAATGAGCATGAAGAGACTCATCGAGGATATCTTTAGGGTCCTCACCATTATACAATCTAATAAGATGATGAGGCCCAACATTTTCTTTCCCTAGTTTAACATTGATTCAAAAATGAAACTCCTAAAAAAGCATCAACCAACAAGATATCCTTCTTCCCAATAATGGCTTGTTTAGAAGATATCATAAATCTTGATGATATATAAACAATTCAAATAGGGTAGCTATAAAATAATGTCTAAATTTTTATAGGGTAAACACAATCAATAGTGGTTCCCTTTTAGTTATGGTATAGTTCTTCTCAACCACAGATAGTTTTCATCTTGCAAAATGGATTGGATGGTCTAAGCCTCCTTCACTTGGTTGTACTAGTACACCAACTGTGGTTCTTGATGCATCCACATGTACATGGAAAGGTTTATCCAAGTTAAGAAAAATAAGGATTAACATAGTAACCAACCAATATTTTAGATCCATAAAATCTATTTGGAAATCTTCTATCCATACAAAAGGAACACCTTTACGTAGTAATTTCTCCATTAGAGCTGAAATAGATGCATACCTTTTTATGAAATTTAGGTAATACCCCATGTGTCCTAAAAAGGATCAAACTTATATTGAGGAATTTAGTGGTGGCATATTCACTATTACTATAATCTTTACTTGGTCCACCAAGATTCTCTTGCTATACACTAAATGGCCTAAAAGAACACCAAATGGTGTGAAAAACAAACATTTTTTTAAGTTAAGCACAATCTTGAGTGCTCTACATCTTTCCAACATGAGTCTTAATTTTGATAAATGTTCTCAAAACAATGTGAACACTACCTAATCATCTAAATATACCTCCAAAAAATCATGAATAAAGTCCTTGAATGCAATGACTACAACCCTAGAGAAAACCATAGGTGCATTCTTTAGATCAAATGACATTACCTTGTATGTGAATGACCCCAATTCTATAAAAAATGTCATTTTAGTCCTATCATTATTTATGATGGGTATTTTATGATACCCACTAAATCCATTAGTGAAGGAATACACCTCATGTCCAGCTATAGCTTCCAACACTTCATTACTAAATGGTATTGGAAAGGGGTCATTAATGTAGGCATCATGTAGGATGTGGTAGTCGTTGCATATATGAATATTGCATGTTTTCTTTGGCTATACAACCATAGGACTTACCCAGTCTACTTTTTCCATGGGAATTGAATTTTTCATATGATCTAATTTAGCTTTAACTTTCATCTTCATGTTAGGATTGAGACAGCAAATCATCTTCTTAATAGGTTGTGCACTTTCCTTGAGTTCTATATACTTTTCTTACATTTTATATGCATTTCCCCTAAATAAGGATCCACCCCTTTGACTTTTGCAAAAGTAGTTGGAAAAACATCTGTGTAATCTTAGATAAGTTTCAATGCTTCCAAAATGTCTTGTTGTTCCCAATAGTCACCAACATGTGCCAATTTTGGGGTTGTTTTAGACCCAATGTTCACAATTTATTCCTTGAGAGGTTCCTAATATACTTGGTAATTTTCCTCTGGAATGGACTATAGGATGGGTTGCTCAACCTATTATTCTATAAAATGTATCTATCACAACTAATCTTCTTTAGTTTCTTTATCTAAAGGTTCAAGTAATATTTCATAGTCTTAGGCTTAAAAAACTCTGTGAGTTTTAAAGAATCCTCACTAACCGAATTAGGGTCATCAATAGACTATTCTTGAATATGATGGCAAGGCTACATTTCCATGTTTGATTTTCCTCTACGTAGAGTCTCCATAGTCTTAATGTCAATGAGATCTTGGGCATCTTGTTAACTATGCTTGGCTTTCATGGTGACAACATCAATAAGTTTATGAGCCTCCATTTCCTCTAGCTACAAAGGTTAGTCATTGCACAGATCTTCCACTCATCCATGGCATAGAAATGTTTTCATCTTTTGTAATGCACCAATCACATGTGGATTGTCACTTTCAAATATAAAGTTTTGAATAAAATTATTCTACAATTGGATCTAATGTTGTGTCTCTCTATGGCATTCTTGGTGAATATACCAAATAGTAGGAAAAACCCCTAATGTGTAAATAAAATAATACATCCAATACTTTGAATTGATTTCTTCAACCATCCATATTTCAATGCACAATTGAATATGGTTTTGAGGACATTCTTCTTCATGGAACATGGGCCATTCTTTTCTCACTTCCTTAGGTAATTGAAACTGTGTCATAAGTAATTCACACACTTCTACCCATGTTTTACTACCACTATAATGTACAGCTCACCAGTTAGCTATAACTCCTTTCAATACATAATTAAGAGCACTTACCCTTTGATTGTCATCTAGTATATGCATTTGGAACCACACTATAAAGTCACCAATGTCTTTAGTGGAAAAATACTATGGAATTTGCTAATCAGTCACATAAACCATATGTAAAGGTTTAAGCTCATGATCATTTCGAGCCCAATTGAGCATGTAAGTAGCAAAATCACCACTAACAGAAGAAGTTTGATCTCATGTAAGCATACCTTTAGGAGTAGGTTCAATGTAGTCATGATCCATATACCCAACTTGATATAACACCTCTATATCAGATTATGTGGGTGAGTGAATAGACAAATATCACACTTCATCTTCTTTTTCTATACAAATACTCAAAGGTTTAAAGAAAACTTACCACACACTTTGGTAGCTTTTGGATCTACTAAAATAGAATTATACTAGTTCATTGGTATATATTTTTGTATATCAAGTATACTTTGCATCATAATTTTCATCCAGCTATTGCCTTTCGCTACATAGGGAGAATTAGGTTCCTTAAGAATTATGTATGATTTAGCATCTCTATTAAGAGGAATGACAATTATGCAGTCATTTTGATGTGACTATATTTGATTCATTACTATGTTGATGGTCATCTATCCATCATAGGTCCATAGTTTCCCTAACAAAGCTAGGTAGTGCATTTCATCTATCTTCATATCTATTAATTCAAAATCACCATGTAGAGTTAACTCTATGAATTTAATCTCAACATCTTCCAATCATCCTATTGGCTCTGCCCTACCATAGTCTACCAAATTGAGGGTTACAAGACTATAACTAAGAGGGGGCCTACCAATATCTTCCTAGGTAGATTATGGGATCATATTAATAGTGCTCCCAAAATCAAACAATACATTTGGTATTTCATACCCTAGTATCATAATATCAACCATGGCATCGACATCATAAGGCTTCTTTGTCTTAATATACCAAACCATCTTCTCAGGCCTTTCCTTTCCCTTCTATGCACATTTGATTAGATTATGCAAGAGATTAGTGATATGTTGTGATATATCCTCATTTCATAGAGTATTAAGCAATTTCATTATAACAACCCTCCTAGTTGTACTTCAAAAATGTAGTAATGTAAAAAAAACTAAATATTGAACATCCATTCAACCATAGTTGTTAGAATACTTTAGTTAGTTATAATTAGTAGCTTTAAGTAATGATAATTCAAAATTATAATACTATAAAAAATAGAATAATATGTAAGATACAAAATTTTTTACTATCTCACAAGTAACATTAGTACAATCCAAAATCACATACTAAGTATTGGTACTAATTTAACCAATCTCTCAGATTTCTATGCAATCAAGTCTACCCTAACCTAGCCTAAGGATCTAGACCTATTTCCCCACCACAATCTTGGGTGGCCTACACATCTGCTCCTTGAAATCAAGGTTTGATGTATTTCTCCTTTCAAAAGTGATGGTTCCCTCCATGAGAAATCACCATCGAAGGGGTTGGTACTCTAAGACAAACAAGGAAAAAACTACTAATGATATAGATGAGCTTCTAAAGCTCTGATCTACAATCTCATAGCTAAGTGACACACTCAAATATAACACCTTACTATTTAAGGTTGTGTGCTTACTCAACACTCTCACATAAAACTTAGATAATAATAATGATGAAGGAATTTGCATTCCTAGTTCCATAGAGAATCATATGCTAGGCCTAGAAGTAAGCTAAGTATACAAAATAAAGTAAGTCATACATTACATAACAGTCAAACCTATCATTCATTTATAATCATAAGATTGTATGCATGCATACATGCTATCCTACTAACTGCTATGAATATATTTCTCAATTAATAATCAATAGAATCATTATAATAATCAAATTAGGTAAGAGTCTAATATACAGCTATAGTATGTACCACTTGAGTATATACATCTAAGCTATATTATCCTATGATATCCCATACTATCATAGTTCATGATCACTCTACCCAAACATTAATAACCACAACTTATATATTTATTTAGGTATGGGTTAAGATGTAAAGAATATAGTATGTACCACCCAGGTAATTTTCATATTGTACTCTATAAAATCCCATATTATCATAGGTCTTTGTGCTTGAGCATCTGACTCAACACCAACAACAATCTTACACCCAACTATAATAATAAATCAAGTCAAGATTATACGTTCTAAGTATACCTCCAATAATAATCTAAAGAGAACATAATCTCTAGGTACACCTCACAATGCACTATGTTATTCTAGAAATGTCTAGTCACTTCCATAGTTAGCTTTCTCATGAAATATACTACATATAAATTTTTATCTTTACAAGATGCGGTAAACTTGATCCTACTGACAAGTTTGCATAATATTACTATGCTACATAAATTTTATTTGATTTCAATAGAATTTATAGCAGATGTCATACTAAGGAATACCTATCAAGGTTAGTTTTCTATGCCCATGTTCACTCCTTGAGTTGCCATACATATCTATGATGTCACCTACATACACAAAATTAGGGCTTGATGTAGTTCTAATGAAACTAATAAAATTATATGAGTTTACTAAAAAAATTTCATACATAAGTAAGGTAACCATGTTCCTTAACTATAGTGAGAAGATTTAATAGACCTCCAAATAATATAACTTGCATCAAAACTCACATAAGCTAGAATGTTAAAGACGTACATTATCACATAACATATACACATATAGATAGTTGTACCTAAATAAATAATTATAAATAAAAAAACTTCTCATGGTCTCTAGAATATAAGTAGGTTTATCTCAATCACAAATGTATAAATTACCATGTCTAAATGTGCATTAGACATACAAGTATAATGACATAGCTATAGTTGGTCTCATAATACAACAAAGACTGTTTATGTAAAATAACATTACATTTAAAAATTCAATAGGCAATTAGCCTTTTATATAATATAAAGATATCTAACTCTCTTTGGAGCTTTAGTTGTACCAACTCACATATCTTTGATAACCTCATAATTAATGATGCTAACCAGGCTCGAGAAACCATCTTGCTACTTAGATAGTATCATTAATGTGGGCCCCAGGGTAAACATAATAGATAAATAATCCAAAGCATAAGCTCACCATCTAGGTAAACTAATCTAAGGATCATGATCATATACATGCAATATCTAATATAATTAAGCATACATTAGCAAAACTATGCCAACCAAAATGACAACAAACGTCTATATTAACTTATCTATAAGAGATAATTCCATTATTTGAAAATAAGTACATTTAAGAAACAAATACCTTTTTGACAATTCCTAGAATGGTTAAGTTTGACTTCCCCTAAAATCAATGACATTAAGGAAAGGTTCTAATTATGCATTTTTCATTATTTTAAAATAACACAAAATATGATTTGTCACAAATCATTGTTTTCAAACATGTTTTGATAGTTTCTTCATTTTAAAACATGTTTTGATAGTTTCCTCATAAGCTTTATAGTATTTTCATTACCTATAAAAAGAAAAAACCCCAAATATCAAGAAATGTAATAATAACCCTTTCATCTAGATAATTTAATCATGGAGTTTAAAATAATGCTAACAAATCTATTGTTTGTCCTTGGGCTATTGATTAGTATATATTTCCACAAATTTCATACTATGATATGTTTTAAATAAGGAAGCTTCTTATAATGATACAGGGAGATTATGATTAAAGAGTTTACTAATCCATTATATAATTTTAACTAAATATATTTATACATTAATAGTAATCTTAGTTAAAATCATGTATATAATTTTTTAATTTGAAATAGAATTTTAACCAACTGTATATATAATTTATATTAATAAATAAAAATTAAAATTCTAAACCAACTAAATGTGGGTTCCCACTACCCTTCCCACCAATTCACAATAATGTGAAATCCAAATATACCTTTGCCAATGGAAGAATTCTAATGGGATTGAAGAAAGTTAACTTCACAATGATACCACATATAACAATATGTTTTTACCACTTAATCGCTAGCTAAATATTTTGCCATATGTTTTAACTCAACATTGTTTAATATATTTATGAAACATATATCATATATATAAATAAAGAGTTATATACTAGAACTTGGATCATGTAACTATATATATATATATATATATATATATATATATATATATATATATATATATATATATATATATATATATATATATATAAGTATCCTACATAACTTTATGGACATGTTACTTGCTATCTAAATATTAGCTATATAAACTTAGCACTAAAATTCATATGGTCATTCATGTGTAAATTCAATAACATGAATTCCAAAACATTTGCTATGCTCCCATCTAAATAAAGTTTTACCGCTACCATATTTTAAATGGAAAATAAAAAATTCTTATAAAAACTTATCATACACCGACCATGGTTTTGAAATGGAACCAAAGAAAGTCACTTTCATAGATTTTCATGATACAATTGCTAACACAGAAAGTAGAAATGTAATGACTTAAACCCCAGAAGGAGCTATGACCATAAAACACACACACAGACACAGACACAGACACAGACACACACACACACACACACACACACACACACACACACACACACACACACACACACACACACACACACACACACACACACACACACACACACACACACACACACACACACACACATGTATGTTTTGTTTAGATTGAAAATAGACACAAATCATTAGTCTACTAAAAACATAGAGGTTTTTTGAGTCTATTGAAATCTTTGACTAAAATAAAATATAGTTTCACTGATTTGAAACAACTGAGATAAAAGAATAGTAGCAGTGCTACTCTTGGTTGAGTTGTATAAAAATAGAGGTGGCACTATTCTTGGTTAAGTTAAAGAAAAGAAAAGCATAGAACTTTTTATGGCAGTAATGTTAATGCTGTAGATTAGAATTGTTTGTACAATATATATATTTATAAACAATGAAATAAAATCATTTTTAGTATTATAAAAGATAAGAAAACTTAAAAACATGTAGCATTCATTTAATCATATCTTTAAAAACAAAATATATATTCAAATTTAGAATAATTCATTTAGATTGTCCTCAATCACGAATACCTCCAATAAGATATTCAGGGTATTATAGATAGTATCTTAGTTTCTAAAGAGAGCTTAACATAATATTTTTCAAGGGTTTATTCATAAAATTTTATAGAGATTTTTTAATGCAAATATACATTAAATCTGTAATCCCTGATTCTTTTATTTGAGTTAATAAAATTTGGGTTATTACAGATAGAATTCCAGTTTGTAAAATGATTACCGGAATCTATTTACCTAAAACTTTCAATACAAAATACACCATTAAAATAATTATAGTACCCACCTGGTACACTTTTCTTTTTGTTGATGGTGAAATTTCCCTTCTTACCTCCAAAGCTTTCTTTCTTCTTCCAACTTCTAGCTTTCTTTCCCATGAATTTTTTATGTGCCACCCTCCTCTTTTTCTTTTTATATTTTTTTCTACCATTTTCCCCTTGTTTGCATGCCACTTGAAACCAAAACTATAGGCTTTGTTCCTAATAATTAACTAGAAGTCCTACCAATAATTATCGGATAAAATTTCAATTTATCTCCCTTGGTTTCCCAAGTTAACATTAAGGTAACTCAACTTCACTTGATAAATACCAGCTAAGTCTTTTAAAGTATGTGTTCATCCTAGTGTTTGATTTAGGATTTATACTCATAATTAATTAATGAAATTAATATATTAAATATCATAAATTAATAATTGTCTAATCTAATTAAACAATTTAAGATTTTAATAATTTTTTTTTTTTGATAAATTAAATATAACATTAATGTTATTTTTATTAATTTACTCATAAAATCAAATATCTAGTTTCTTGATTTGCATATCAAGAATAAATCTTTACATAAATTTAAGCACATGCACCATAGCCGATGTGTCACAATGACACATATGCAAAAAGGACAATTATTCATTGGTCTAAAACCTGGCAAAAGAAAATGGGATGTAACATTCATCAAGTCTGTGAATGCTATTACAACCCTTTCTTGTTTCATGATTTGCATAATCTACCCACATATCTTCAAATCAAGTATGGCTTCATTTGCTATAGCTAAACCTTACTTTTAGATATTCTCCAAAATTTTTACAACTTCATTCATGAGTCCCTTCTCCTTTACTAGTTTTGGATAGGTATTTACATTAGCTGCTCATATGCCAAAATCTATTGACATCTCTAAAGAAGGTAATCCTTGTTATGTGTACTACATTCTTGTTACTACTTGCATAAATGCATTATGATTGGGCTCAAAACCAACTTGACTTACATTCCATGTAGCTTGATCTTTACATTGTGTTTCTAAATTAGGGAAGTCATGAGTATGATGTTGTTTAGATACTCGATAGTATGCATAATAGGCTGACCATTGTGGAATTATAAGGAAATTTCACTATACACAATTGGGTTCCCTACACAAATAGCATCTAATAGGGCCTTTAGGACCATTTACACATCCTTGATACACACTATCATGGTACCCACCTCTAAATCCACCTCTATTCCCTTGATATCCCCAATCATCTACCTGATGTGCCCCAAAGTTTGTTATGGTTTGTGGTATATTCTACCCCTGCTAGTACTATTGATTATCATAACCACCATATTGGGGTTGTTTTATATGTAGATCCAAACTAGATTGTTTTAGTTGAGGAAGCACAAGATTCTAGGTAGATTGGTAAGCATATTATAGTAGTTTCACAACTTAAACCCCACTAGGTAATCCTTATGGTTGAAATGGATGTGCATTCTAAGCCCATGCCAACCCAACCTATGCTACACTGGTGGGAGTGGTTTATACTCTTGTAATGTATTGTGGCATTGCTAGTGCTTGTTGTGTGGCTAATATGAAGACATTATTAGTAATATCTTCCTTCAATTCTTGTAGAGCCCTGCAATCCTTATTTTCATGATTAGTAGATTTGTAGAATTTATAGGACATACTCTATAGATTTCTTACATACTATTGTAATAAGTAACAATGAGCTATTGAGTGTTCCACTATGTGATATATGTTGAAAAACTCTATATTTAATTTTGGGCAATCATTCTTTTGGTGGTCTTCCTTTCCACACTCAATAAATCATAGACCAATTTTAGGTCATTTAGTTGTATTTTATGGAGCCTCCAACCTCTGCAAAATAGCTTGGAGTGTGCTTTCTAATTATGTTTTTATCTCTATTAGGATACCATAATATTCTATCTACCTCACTCTTACTATGATTGTTCTACCTTTTGCTTTATTAGTGAACTCAATTTGTGCTATCATAAATTGGATCTTTGGTTGTAGTCCTTCAATAAATCAAGTGGTCTTATCTTTATCTTCCAAATCAAATTCGACATTGTTAACCACATCAAAAAAATCTAAAATCATAATCATGAATAGTTTCCCTTGGAACTTGATGGATTTCTTTGAGGTCTTGTATGGTTTGTCTTATACTTTTCTTAACCTTGAACTCTGCAACCAACCATTTTTGCACATCATCAAAACATGTTATTCCTGATTCTATATAGAACATGAACTCTAATGCTCTTCCATAAAAGGCACCAATAAGCTCATACTTCTTAATATTTTCATCTATAATTCCTTTAGCCTACCTTTTCATGTCACACATAAGTTAGTATTGCTCTGGATCCATAGTTCCATCATAGGGTGCTAGCGTGATAAAGGCTCCCAATTGTAAAGCCAAATTACCTAGTTCTAATTGCAAAGGAAACATTATCTGTGTTCCTCTAGATGGTGGTAATGATACTATAATTTGTGTAATTTATATTTGGGAACTTCTTGGTGTTAAAAGTGGTGTTTTTACTTGAGGAAGAGTGATCACTGGTGGTGTTTATGGTGATGATCTTGTAGACCTAGTGGTACTATCTCTAAGTACTAGTGTATTTGTCAAAAATGGGAAGATTTATGAAAATAAAAAATATTCCTAAGATCATAGAGGGGATGGAAATCACTCAAATGAAGAAAATGCCTCTGATTCATCTTGGGTCTCCGTAATGGTGTCTGTTCATGTTCTATTCTCCTTAGCAAAAATTTCAATCTACAACACCCAATCAACAACCTATTCAACCAACAAAAGGTTAGTCAAATTAGTCATTACCTATCTTAAATAATTATTCTACTATTTATTGAATCCTTGTATGGTTCTTTCAAAATTGGAATCTACTAATTCTTTGATACTTCTTGATTTATCGATCTCCTATTCTTTCTAACTTTCAAATCTCTATGGCTAAGTGTAAATAGGGGTATTTCTATAAAATATGGCTTGAGGGATGTGTGTTGAAGGGGTGAAAAAATCCTTTTCTAATTCTAATTATATGTAAAGTCAAGTAAGTACTGTGCCTTTTATTGATCATGCCTTTGAAATCAAGCAACTCCCCTACAAAGATGAAAGGTATCTCCTTGAGAGACTGTGATCTACTACCATCTATTAAACTACCTTCCTCTATGATTTTTCCTTTATCAACATCCTCTATCTACTTCTTTACTTTCTCTTTGGTCTCACTAATCCTAGGTCCTTCTTTTTGCTCATCAACTCTTTCCTATCCTATCCTTTCATCAAATCATTCTTCCTCCTTTCGATCTGTTATAGCTATTCAGCCTCTACTCTTACTTCTACCTCTATCTCTACTTATATTCACTCATGAAGTCCCTAATATATTACACCTCTTTTGTTGTCATAGTTATCACTTTATATCTACAAGCTTCTTTCAGTCCCTTTTATATGGACTCCTCATCCAATTTTTATTGACCAACTTTCCTAATCAGCTCCACACCATCTCACATCTCAATTGCACACATCCCCATAAAAATTGAAAGACTACTCCATCATGAATGGGTAGGGAACTATGGATTTTTTAATGACCAACATCTTTATAAGAATTACTATTCACTATAGAAACTTTTTTCTAGTCCTCGTATGAATAAGTCTTGTGTGGTGTCAAAAGTAATATAATCATGAACTCCAAATTTTATTATATATCTGTCTATAGTAGTTTGTATCTAGTGATAGATCACATGGGTCCAAAAAACCTCTAGGCTCTATAATTGTTCAATTAGATCACCAGTCCACTAAATTTTAGATGTAGATCTAGTTTAGAAATAAAAATGTTCTAATCTCGTTAGTCATGCAAAAATCAAACTAAAAAATTCATAATAGAATATTTCATATACATCACCATATAAATGATGCTCTATGAGTTCCTTTTTGGTGCACACTACTCTTCTTTTCTCTTTTTATGTGAACTCAAATATTTTTTGATCCCACCATTCTTCTAAATCCCTCTGACTTGGTAAGCATCGAAGAATATCCTTTCATTAGCAACCCATAAGAGAGATCCACGCTCACCACACCATTATTAGTAGAGGTTCTTGGTTTCCTAAAAATTACTAATTATGAGGACAAATATCGGAGAGTTAATGGGATCTAAATTGGTAGAAGTGCAGATTCCTAAGGATCTACAATAGAATTACCAAAACTATAGATATTCAGACTGGTGTGATTCTCATATGAATTCCTTTCTAGTTAACAATATAGATTAATCAATTACTACATAGTTTAAATGGCCACATGCCTAGAGAATCTTTATATATAGTGCTACCTTATCATAGACAATACAAAAGTCTACAAAAATATTCTAGCAAGTTTGATAACACAATCATAGAAATTGATAACTATTACATAGGGATCAACTCATCACGTAACACTTATACAAAAGTCTCTCGTACATGGTACATAATGCATTCTTCAATGTCTAACCGCTTCCCATTCTTCACAACTTACATATATACATACTTTACTATCTCTATCTTAGGTGCATGGTTACAATATATTGCATTTGGAATCTTCAACAACTTTGACCTCAATATAGACTTCCTTAGTTAGAAAAACTTGAATCCATGTAATCTGTTCAAAATAGAATATAGTTGCTGGCTAAGTATCTTGTGTATGTTAACCAAGTAGATGGTTGACATGTTTTTATGCTATGATGGCACCTTATAGACTATTGACACATTTTTTGTATACTGCCCCACTAACAACTCAGAATCTTAATTTCAATCAAAACCAAAAAAGAGATTAAAAAACAAACAAAAACAAAAAATTAAACAATAAATAAGAAAGGTAAAAATAATTGAAAGAGCTTCAAATGATTACTATTAACTAAATGACACAACTAATTACCATCAATATCATGTAAGTGAAAATCATTCTTTCCAAGAATAACAAATATTTTGTAAGGACCAAGCTAAATTGAATCAAACTTATGATACTTATCTGGTTCCTCATAAGCCTTATCTCAATATAAAACTAGATCACCAACTTTAAAACATTTTTATCTAATATTTTTTAACCTTTTCTAATATTTATAAAATAGTGAATTTAGTCTCATCAAAGGTTATAAGATTGTTAAGTCTTTATCCAACATCATTAGTATCCTTGGTTAAGTATTGAAGAGTGGTTCTTGTGGAAGAGAGATTTAAAGTTCTATTGAAAAAGTAACTTCAAAATCATAGGCTAACATAAATGAAGAATAGCCTATTGCATCCTTCACTATTATATGATTAGTCCATAATGAATCAAATATATTTAAATGAGTATTTATTTTATTATCACATACAATCCTTTTCATAATTAAAATTATATTTTTTTAGTAGACTTAGCTTGTTCATTCTCTTAAAGATAATACTTCGAAGAATGACTAGAAATAATTGAGTAATGACTCAAAAATTTTAAATAATCATTTGAAATAAATTGCTTATCATTATCAGAAATTATTTCATAGGGAACATTAAATATAGAAAAAAATCAATTTAAAAAAAAAAAAATAACTTCAGCTATGAATGAACTTTTCAAATTGTTTTGCCTTATGCCATTTTGTAAAATGATATGTGGTTGTCGATATATCTATGACCAGTTGAAGAAGAAGGATGAATATAATAAATAAAATCAATACCTAACTTAGTGAAAGGTTTCTTAGGTATAACTAGATTTAAGGGCATTGCAAGTAGTTTGTCTCTACAAACAAATTTCTAATAGGATATACAAGTACAAACTAGCTTATAAGAATCTTGAAACAATGTAGGCTAATTATAAACTATAGTAGAATTTTATATGCAATAGTTTTCGTTGAAAAATGACCTCCACAATCACTTTCATGACATCCTCTAATAAATTTATGTGTTTGATCATGCATTAAGCAATGCCATTCATTGATTTCATGTACAAACTTAAATTGCTTAGAAAAATCAGCAACCTTCATAGTTTTAAAATGAGACTTAGCATGTAATAAACTATCGATTGAAAGAAATAAAATATTTATACTTGAGATCACATTTTTAGCTAAATGTTTTGCTAAGTCATTTTCTTTGATAGTTTTAGATGTTTTGAATTCAATATCAAACTCTTTAATTTTTAAAATCTATTTAACTATTCTTCCTTGAATAGTAGGTTATTTTAAAAGATAAAAGAAGACAAGAACATTTGATCTAATAATAATCTCTTTTCCCATAAATAAATAGCAAAACTTGGTTAAAGAATAAATCAATGATAATGCAAATATTTTGTAAGGACCAAGCTAAATTGAATCAAACTTATGATACTTATCTGGTTCCTCATAAGCCTTATCTCAATATAAAACTAGATCACCAACTTTAAAACATTTTTATCTAATATTTTTTAACCTTTTCTAATATTTATAAAATAGTGAATTTAGTCTCATCAAAGGTTATAAGATTGTTAAGTCTTTATCCAACATCATTAGTATCCTTGGTTAAGTATTGAAGAGTGGTTCTTGTGGAAGAGAGATTTAAAGTTCTATTGAAAAAGTAACTTCAAAATCATAGGCTAACATAAATGAAGAATAGCCTGTTGCATCCTTCACTATTATATGATTAGTCCATAATGAATCAAATATATTTAAATGAGTATTTATTTTATTATCACATACAATCTTTTTCATAATTAAAATTATATTTTTTTAGTAGACTTAGCTTGTTCGTTCTCTTAAAGATAATACTTTGAAGAATGACTAGAAATAATTGAGTAACGACTCAAAAATTTTAAATAATCATTTGAAATAAATTGCTTATCATTATCAAAAATTATTTCATAGGGAACACTAAATATAGAAAAAAATCAATTTTAAAAAAAATAAATAACTTCAGCTATGAATGAACTTTTCAAATTGTTTTGCCTTATACCATTTTGTAAAATGATATGTGGTTGTCGATATATCTATGACCAATTGAAGAAGAAGGATGAATACCATAAATAAAATAAATACCTAACTTAGTGAAAGGTTTCTTAGGTATAACTAGATTTAAGGGCATTGCAAGTAGTTTGTCTCTACAAACAAATTTCTGATAGGATATACAAGTACAAACTAGCTTATAAGAATCTTGAAACAATGTAGGCTAATTATAAACTATAGTAGAATTTTATATGCAATAGTTTTCGTTGCAAAATGACCTCCACAATCACTTTCATGAAATCCTCTAATAAATTTATGTGTTTGATCATGCATTAAGCAATGTCATTCATTGATTTCATGTACAAACTTAAATTGCTTAGAAAAATCAGTAACCTTCATAGTTTTAAAATGAGACTTAGCATGTAATAAACTATCGATTGAAAGAAATAAAATATTTATACTTGAGATCAAATTTTTAGCTAAATGTTTTGCTAAGTCATTTTCTTTGATAGTTTTAGATGTTTTGAATTCAATATCAAACTCTTTAATTTTTAAAATCTATTTAACTATTCTTCTTTGAATAGTAGGTTATTTTAAAAGATAAAAGAAGACAAGAACATTTGATCTAATAATAATCTCTTTTCCCATAAATAAATAGCAAAACTTGGTTAAAGAATAAATCAATGATAATGCAAATATTTTGTAAGGACCAAGCTAAATTGAATCAAACTTATGATACTTATTTGGTTCCTCATAAGCCTTATCTCAATATAAAACTAGAACACCAACTTTAAAACATTTTTATCTAATATTTTTTAACCTTTTCTAATATTTATAAAATAGTGAATTTAGTCTCATCAAAGGTTATAAGATTTTAAAGTCTTTATCCAACATCATTAGTATCCTTGGTTAAGTATTGAAGAGTGGTTCTTGTGGAAGAGAGATTTAAAGTTCTATTGAAAAAGTAACTTCAAAATCATAGGCTAACATAAATGAAGAATAGCCTGTTGCATCCTTCACTATTATATGATTAGTCCATAATGAATCAAATATATTTAAATGAGTATTTATTTTATTATCACATACAATCTTTTTCATAATTAAAATTATATATTTTTAGTAGACTTAGCTTGTTCGTTCTCTTAAAGATAATACTTCGAAGAATGACTAGAAATAATTGAGTAACGACTCAAAAATTTTAAATAATCATTTGAAATAAATTGCTTATCATTATCAAAAATTATTTCATAGGGAACACTAAATATAGAAAAAAATCAATTTAAAAAAAAAAAAATAACTTCAGCTATGAATGAACTTTTCAAATTGTTTTGCCTTATACCATTTTGTAAAATGATATGTGGTTGTTGATATATCTATGACCAATTGAAGAAGAAGGATGAATACCATAAATAAAATAAATACCTAACTTAGTGAAAGGTTTCTTAGGTATAACTAGATTTAAGGGCATTGCAAGTAGTTTGTCTCTACAAACAAATTTCTGATAGGATATACAAGTACAAACTAGCTTATAAGAATCTTGAAACAATGTAGGC
Source organism: Torreya grandis (assembly GCA_037957365.1). Classification (NCBI taxonomy): domain Eukaryota; kingdom Viridiplantae; phylum Streptophyta; class Pinopsida; order Cupressales; family Taxaceae; genus Torreya; species Torreya grandis. The sequence goes on from JARHVA010002114.1 coordinate 2,634,154, forward strand.
TAATTATAAACTATAGTAGAATTTTATATGCAATAGTTTTCGTTGCAAAATGACCTCCACAATCACTTTCATGACATCCTCTAATAAATTTATGTGTTTGATCATGCATTAAGCAATGTCATTCATTGATTTCATGTACAAACTTAAATTGCTTAGAAAAATCAGCAACCTTCATAGTTTTAAAATGAGACTTAGCATGTAATAAACTATCGATTGAAAGAAATAAAATATTTATACTTGAGATCACATTTTTAGCTAAATGTTTTGCTAAGTCATTTTCTTTGATAGTTTTAGATGTTTTGAATTCAATATCAAACTCTTTAATTTTTAAAATCTATTTAACTATTCTTCCTTGAATAGTAGGTTATTTTAAAAGATAAAAGAAGACAAGAACATTTGATCTAATAATAATCTCTTTTCCCATAAATAAATAGCAAAACTTGGTTAAAGAATAAATCAATGATAATGCAAATATTTTGTAAGGACCAAGCTAAATTGAATCAAACTTATGATACTTATCTGGTTCCTCATAAGCCTTATCTCAATATAAAACTAGATCACCAACTTTAAAACATTTTTATCTAATATTTTTTAACCTTTTCTAATATTTATAAAATAGTGAATTTAGTCTCATCAAAGGTTATAAGATTGTTAAGTCTTTATCCAACATCATTAGTATCCTTGGTTAAGTATTGAAGCGTGGTTCTTGTGGAAGAGAGATTTAAAGTTCTATTGAAAAAGTAACTTCAAAATCATAGGCTAACATAAATGAAGAATAGCCTGTTGCATCCTTCACTATTATATGATTAGTCCATAATGAATTAAATATATTTAAATGAGTATTTATTTTATTATCACATACAATCTTTTTCATAATTAAAATTATATTTTTTTAGTAGACTTAGCTTGTTCATTTTCTTAAAGATAATACTTCGAAGAATGACTAGAAATAATTGAGTAATGACTCAAAATTTTTAAATAATCATTTGAAATAAATTGCTTATCATTATCAGAAATTATTTCATAGGGAACACTAAATATAGAAAAAAATCAATTTTTAAAAAAATAAATAACTTTAGCTATGAATGAACTTTTCAAATTGTTTTGCCTTATGCCATTTTGTAAAATGATATGTGGTTGTCGATATATCTATGACCAGTTGAAGAAGAAGGATGAATATCATAAATAAAATCAATACCTAACTTAGTGAAACGTTTCTTAGGTATAACTAGATTTAAGGGCATTGCAAGTAGTTTGTCTCTACAAACAAATTGTTGATAGGATATACAAGTACAAACTAGCTTATAAGAATCTTGAAACAATGTAGGCTAATTATAAACTATAGTATAATTTTATATGCAATAGTTTTCATTGCAAAATGACCTCCACAATCACTTTCATGACATCCTCTTATAAATTTATGTGTTTGATCATGCATTAAGCAATGTTAAAGAATACCATCTCTATTTCTATAAAACAAAAAGTTATCTAATAAAAAAAACTTTTTTTATTGCAGTCTAAACAATCTTCTTTGTTTCTTATCTAAATTATTAATATAGGGATAATTTTAGAAATAGTAAACTAAATTATGATACCAATCATTTTAAAAAATCAAACAATCTCATTCATTGATTTCATGTACAAACTTAAATTGCTTAGAAAAATCAGCAACCTTCATAGTTTTAAAATGAGACTTAGCATGTAATAAATTGTCAATTGAAAGAAATAAAATATTTATACTTGAGATAACATTTTTAGCTAAATTTTTTGCTAAGTCATTTTCTTTGATAGTTTTAGATGTTTTGAATTCAATATCAAAATCTTTAATTTTTTAAATCTATTTAACTATTCTTCCTTGAATAGTAGGTTATTTTAAAAGATAAAAGAAGACAAGAACATTTGATCTAATAATAATCTCTTTTCCCATAAATAAATAGCAAAACTTGGTTAAAGAATAAATCAATGATAATGAAAATTTCTCAATTAAGGGATATCTTGTCTCAACATATTTTAAAATTTGACTCATATAACTAATATGTCTCTCTTCATGATTTTCATTATTTTGAGTAATGAAAATACCTATGGCCTTTTCATTAACATTAACATAAAGAATGAATGGTTTATTTAAATAAAGTTTAGCAATTATAAGTACACTTTCTATGACATATTTAATTTTATTAAAATTTGAATTAGAATATGCATCCTAGACATAAGGCTGATTTTTCTTTAAAAGAATCCATAAAGTATTAGACTTTTCAACAAAATCAAAAATAAACTTTCATACAAAATTGATTTTAACAAAGAAAGATCTAAGACTAAATTAGTATTTATGAGGTGGTAAATCTTTAATTATTTTAATTCATTTAAGATCAATTGAAATGCCATTTTTAGAGATAATATTACCTAAAAGCTTACCTTTGATTACTCCAAAAATAGTTTTTCTAAAGATTTAGAGAAATTCCATATTTTCTCCATCTTTTATAGATTTTATAAAGATGATCAATGTGATTTTTTTTTTGAATGTATGGTGATATCATCTAAGTATATAATAGTGTTTATTAAATAATCAAAATTTATGTGCATAGCTCTGTGAAAAGTGACACATGTGTTCATTAAACTAAATGATATTTTGTTAAATGCAAAAATTTTCTTATATGTAATAAACATAGTCTTATGTATATATTTTAAATTTATATAAATTTGATTATAACCAAAAAATGTGTCAAGTAAAAAAATCATTTCAAATCTTGTAATTTTTTGCAAAATCTGATCAATACTAAGAAGAAAATGATCTTTAACACTTTCCTTATTTAGATCCCTAAAACTTACACATGATCTAATATAGCTATTATTTTTCTTCATAAGAACTAAGTTAGCTACCTAATTATAATATTTTATAGGGAAAATGACACCACCACCTAACATTTTATCAAGTTCCTTATTGATGGTGTCTTTCAATAAGTGACTTATTCTTCTAACATTTTTCCTAACAGGTTTTATACCAATTTTGATAAGTATATCATGTTTAATTATATTGGCATCATAACCTTTTAGGTCTTTGTAAGACCAAGGAAAGACATCAATGAATTCCTTGAATAATTTAACATATTAAATATTTTTATTAGGAGTACATTGAATTCTTAAATAAATTTATTTATGATCTTACTCAGTGTTCAAGTTAATAAGAATAGTCTCACCTATTATTTTCCTTGAAGGCTCTTCAGTACGTGACATCTTAAGATGATCACTTGGAGTGAATATTGACTCTAGACTGATTAATCTAATGGATAATTTATTAGTACTTCATTGTAGATAATCATCACAATTCAACACATAATCATCATGATCAAAATAATTATCTTTTAAGAAATAATTAATATGTTCATCACAATTAAAAATAAGTCAATTTTAATTAAAATCAATACCTTAGGTCTGAAAATTTTAGAGAAAGATAAATAAATAGTTGGTTAAATTTCACTTAAAGTATGATTTGAAGCAAAAGCAATAAACTGATTAACTTGAGAATTAAACTCTCTAAGAATGTGATTGGTATTGAAAGCTTAAAAATTCTCAAGAAGTGACCAATTTTTTGAGTGTATATATGGAGATGAGTTTGATTTGTCTTATAATTTTTTTAAACTTTTCTAACTATCAATTTAGAATGTCCAAAGACTTTAAAATATTCAATATTTAATTTAATAATTTTCTTAAGACCTAAACATAAGGATTCAAATTCTAATATATTGTTAATATGATCAAATTAAAATTTATAATCATAATGAAATATGTTATCTATAAGAGAAATTAAAAATATTCCATCACCACTACCATGTTGCAAACATGCTCCATCAAAAAATTAAGAACATATTGTATCTTTAGAAAAGGTTTTTACTTTTTATTATTCAAGTTCATCTAAATTTAACAACTCATAAGTATACATTATGATTTATACATAAAAAAACACGTATTGTTATGAAATCTATGGGGTTACTATACCATTCTTCTCTTTGCATGAAAGCTATCTCATTTCCAATAGGAATCTAAGTTATATTTTTTTCTATGAAAGTACTAGTTAATTTAGACCAACATCTACCTACAAACTTATCATAATTACTTGGAATATCTAAGACTTGAACATTACTCATATACTTGATTCTTTCATCTTGAGTGATCTTGATAGCAATATCATAAAATTTATCATAAATTTTGGTTTGACGAGAATCAAAACCCGACTTTTTTGTTATCAATTTTGTAAGGTATATCCAATTAATCAACAATGGATTTAGGTATTATATTATATGAAGCTCTTGTATCAAAGATACAATTGTGAATAATTTTGTTAGAAATTTTAATTAAAACATAAAAGGGAGGTATGTAATCATTAGAGGAACAGGAATTTGAGGAAACATAAGAGATTGTTCATTATTATTGAAGTCTCCTTGAAATTATACTAAATTTTTGGGATTTATGTTTTTAATGTCTTCATTAATTTTATCAAGTTGTCTAGATCAACAAACATGAAGATGATAAATTTGAGTATAGTTTTTGAGGTTATAAGCACCAACATCAAGATGATGAATTTGAGTATAGCTTTTGAGGTTATAAGGAGGATAATAAGTATTATTAAATATAGTAGACGAAAAATTATTCTACTAAGAATTTACATCAAGATATATAAAGTAGTACTATTATATACAACTTTATCTTTGTCTTACACAATTGGTTTGGAATAATAATTTTAATTATTAACTATATTAGAATTATATTTTAAATCATAAATATAATCTCTTTACTTTATTTATATAATATATACATTAACAATCTTGATGTTATCCCAAAACTTTTTAGAATCACACATGTTTATATTGTCAACCAAGTCAATGTCAATACTATCTCTTTCATGAATCAATTTTCTAAAATTTTAAATAGTTATACAAGTGTTAGGTCATGATCTAATTAAAAAATATTACAATATGAACTTGTTTAATTTTTTTAGTAAGTAGTCTTATTTGATTTATAAGATTATGAATGAATTTTTAAATTTTTATATTATCATAATTTAAACTTGTGGAAGCTCTATCTTTAAAATTAACATCTTTTAATTTATTTTCATACTCTATGTGTAAAGTTTAGTTTCATTGTAATCCACAATATCTTTATCTTTTAAATCCATTTTATTTTAAAAGCAAAGTATTATAAAAATATAATCTAGACAAGTTTTTAGATGGTTTAATACCATGAGGAATATTTTGACCTAACTTAGTTAATTTGGTTATTAAATGGTACACTGTCTCATCTAGATCAATAGAGATATTTAAAAATTCATTAACTAAGTCTAAATATTTTTTATGTTTACCAAAACAAAACTTTAACCTATCCTCTATGTCTTTCCAAGTAGTAATAACCTTAACAAGAAGGATAATAAAAAATTGATAAACTTTAGCTTCTAATTTTTTTTTTATTTGATGAGGTAAACACTTTTGAATCTAGAGCTATGAACCAAACAAGTGAGGGTTTTTATAACTAGACCCAAAACCAAAGAAAGGGTTTTATATGATGTTCCTACAACTAACATTACAAGACACATCAAGAGGGTTTTAAGGTTCCCACAACCATAACAAGTACAATAACTTACCTTCTAAAGTTGGGAAAATACTCTTAAATATTTTTTTCATCAATAATACTAAGAGTAAAACAAACTAACTTGAAAGCATCTAAATAATCTTCCCAAGACTCACTAGGACTTCTTGAGAATTTATGAATATTAAATCCTTTGAGTGAGCGCAATTTACTAAGATGAATATTGATATTAATAGGGTTTAATTGAATCCAATGATTTACTTGAAGTTAATCATTATATTCATCAAAATATAATTCATTATTAGTGACTTTTACTTGATCTTCATTGTTCTATAGATTTAGAATTAGGTCTCAATCATTTTTTTGATGTTCTTCCATTAGAAGTTATATTAGGTTCCATTACTTGATTAGGTTGATTTAACTCTGTAGTTATATTATAATCAACATGGAGATTAGAATACAAGTAATAATAAAAATGTCAAAAGGAAAAGATTCAAAAATAAAATGAACTATGTAGAGGATTATCAATTAAAGTCATATCCCTTTCTTGACAAATTTGATGATTTTCTTTCAAAATATGAAACTAAGTTTTCTTAGCAAAATTAATGTACCAATAAATTCCAAATATTACTTCATCTACTTCCTCAAATATAACCTCAAAAATACAATGTAACTCATAAGTTTTATTATTCCAAGGAAAGTGATTAATATTAATTGCAATATCTACTTGATGTTCAACAATATCAATTTTAGGTTGGATAATAGGAGGGGACTACCATTAGGTTGGATAATATGAGGGGGATTATCAATGATAATGGGAAAAAAAGACAAAATAAATAAGGACTAATATAAATAAATGAAAATAAATAAGGATAAAATATCTTAAAATATCACTAGTAGAGTCATCAAATATGTTGATGACATAAATTCTTAAGTTAATGAATCAATCCTTCTGCCTATCATGAAGGTTAAGATGGAAGTAGACCAATTTAATCTTAAGGATTATAAAGAATAATAATTAATTTTAATATGCATTTAATATTTTTTTAATAAATATAGGAATAAGTTAACACATCAAACATTGAATTACGTATCATTATATTTGATAAATTAGATACTTTTTTAATCATAAAATTAGAATTAGATTAAAAAGATGTAATGTAACCTATCCAATAAAGTAATGTCTATGGAAGTGACAATCTATTGAAGAAAATATTTTTGATCCATGTAATATTGTTTATCAATCTCTTAATGCCACAAAATCTAAAACAAACTAAGATAAAAGAACCTAAAAAAATTAAACAATAAATAAAAAAAATGAAAATTAAATCCAAAAAAGAAACTTAAATAAAAATTATCATACTAATAACTACTATAAAATAAAACTAACCAAAAATTATTTTATTACATAAATGATAACGAAAATAAGAAAATAAATGAAAATTTATGAAACTAGGAATGATCTATAACAACTTAATATGTAAAATAAACTAATATAAGAATGGAATACAATCTAAAAGAAACATGAACAAATTAATTAAATCTATAAATTAAGAAACAAAGTATAAAACACAAGCAATGAAAGAAAAAAACTAACTGCTCAGTGAAATAAATCTAAAATCTACAACTATTATTTATTAAGTCTAGAAAATAAATAAATAAATCAAGAAATTAGGAAAAATTAGTGATAAGAAAAGATAACTAAGTGAGAGAGGGATGGAGTGGAGTGAAGGAGGTATAAAATTTAAATTATGGGGTGAGAGGGAAGATTTAGTTAAGGGAGATGGGAACAATGATGATGTAGATCTAGACCTTGATAAAGTAGACTCAGTCATTTTTATCTAGAGTGGTAGCATCAAACCTATTTTGGGAAGAAGGGTTTTTTCTTATAGAATAAATAATGAGGTTGCGATAATCGTTATTCATGCAGATCCAAAATGTTCATTCCCATGCCTAGGTTTTGTTCTACACTATTTTAGATGGTGGTTCAGGACTAAGGCTTCTTCCTTTATTTGTACTCCCCCTTTGGCTAGATCTAAGTTGGATAGTGTTACTTTGAAGCACGTTGATAGGATGAACTACATTTATTTTGGTTTTGGTACTATGGGTTGTCACTTAGAGGCCATATTCTGGGTCTATTTCTAGTCGAACAACTCAAAAAAGGAAATTTATTCTATGGACTAGTCTATCCAACTTAACATAATCTTGGTGCTATTTTGTCAGGGAGATAATGTTATATCAAGGTGGACACTAAGGGTAATCAAGATGATCCTTAGTTTCTATTTGATGGTTAAGATTCACCATGGTGTGGTTGGGGGGGGTGACCCTCTTAGAATCTATGCTCTAGATTGAACCTCATTTAGAGGATCTTGACCTATTCTTTCATGCTCAAAACCATTATTCTATTGAGGATTTGGCTTAAGTTAGTTATGGGATCTAGTTCTATGATAGGAATATTTTATACTTTTTAAGTTTAGGGGACTCCTTAAAGGGATAAAGTTTTGCAGTGTGTTCAAATCTTGTCTCATGAGGAGATTGGTTGGTCTAATATTTTTTCTAAGTTATTTTTTTGTAGGTCTGGTTTTAGATTTCCTTTGAAATCCTATTTAGAATAAGAGAGAAGCATGATGAAGGTTGAGAACTCTACCATATTTAGGGGAAGAAGGTTTTCTCATCAAGAAGGAATGATTCATGGATTTCCTCTGGAATCCTTCTCTAGACTGCACCATAGATTCTTGAATGAATCCTTCTCCAATTAGTTCGATGGATTCCATATAGAATCCCTCTCTAGACTACCTCATGGATTCCTTATGGAATCCCTTTTCAAATTGTTTTCATGGTTAATGGGATCCAATTGAAAACCCATATGTTTTATCTTGCTTTTGGGTCCCCTTCGATATCTTAGCCTCACCCTTGGATTGATGTTCCTCACTTTGATATTTGGATAGAACTAGGGATATGTGAAACCCTGATAGTTTCTTATGGTTATGAGACTTAGGAATTATTTACATCTAGGTTAGTCATGATTCTAGTAAATAACTAGGTTGTTCAGGTTTGGGGATCTGACTAAAATCTCTAGCTATAAGCTCAATTTTAATGCCTTTTCTTTTGAGGAGAATTGTAGAGTTAGGGTTCCTTTAAGCACCCTATTGGTTTTTTACCTTCTAGTTTGGGTCTATTTTTAGTATAGATTATGTTGTTAGTTTTCATAGACCTAGACCTTCCTTTGTATCTAGGTTGGTTCTTGATTTATTTAAATTTGGGTGTTTGGTTCCCAATTGAATCAAAATCAGTAGTGGGAGACCTTAACCTCTTTCTCCATGAGTCCAAGTTTTTAGTCCAACTTAAATGAATTGGTTTTCAAACTAGGTAAATGTGGTTGTTGCTCTTTCTTTGCTGATGGTTTGTTGGGTTTGGGTCCCTCTTAGGACCCTTTTGGTTCTCTTTTTCTTGTGTTTGTCATATTTGTTGTCTGGGTTGTGCTAGGCTTATGGGTTCATTTTGGTGGTCCTTTTGGTTATTGGTATGTTATTTCCTTATTTTTATCTTCAGACTATTGGGGAGAGACTTAGACCTCTTATTGTGTCTAGAACTAGTTTCCACACTAGTTATCAAATGTGAGTTTATCCTTAATCCAAATGATAAGAAAAGATATAAATAAAACCTTAAATAAAAATAAACCTAATTATAACTTAAAATAAAATAGAAAAATACACCCAAAAAAATGATTAACTAAAATAGAAAGATAAAACTAATCAAACTAACTAAAAAAATCTAATATCCATATTAATCTAAATCAAAAATAAAATTTAAACTAAAACAAAAAACAAAATGAAATAAAATAAAAATTTGTGAGTATTGAAGCAAGAATCATCTTTAATGAGTAAAATAATATATTACTGAGAAATAAAATGATTCTGGTTACAAAATAGTCTTCAATTGTAAATTAAATTACAATCAAAAGATTAATAATTTGTCATAAACTATTATGTATTCATCATTATTTAGGTCAATTACAAGGAGTTTTGCATATATGATTGCATATCCATAATCATCAAATAAGATTAATGCTTGATAATATTTAGATAATCAATTATGAATAATTCAAGAAAATTAGATATACTTGCATTACACAAGTATACTACTTCATCATCAAAGAATGCATTATTTGACCTATCTGTAAATAGTTATATAATCTTAGAGGTATTTGTATAGAAAAGAAAAAGATGTTTTTTTTCGAACTTAGAAGAAATCTTGACACCTATATGATTTTCCTCTTGTTATGTGTCTTCAATATATTTATAAAGTAATTATCCCTTTATGTGGTTGTGAATCAAGTTATAACTAACTAAAAAGTTAGTTATAGTTAATAGTAATTGACTTTTAAAAGTAAAATAACTTACTTTATAATTTATAAAGATAATAACTTAACTTTATAAGTTGTATTTTTAAAAAAGTTTAAGAGATCAAACTAAATATATTAGACTAATTAATATTTATAATGGGTGGGAGCCCTTGACTCATTTTACATCATTAAAACAATCATTCAATTATGCATATAAAAAACATTTATTAAATGCTAACTATTAAATAATTAAAAAAAACTCATAACATTAAAATATATAATAACATTTATTCATTAATAACAAATTTAAGTAAATATACAAAAATATTAATTTTCTATTCTACATGAAAATAGAATTTTATTGCTAAGGAAAATATATTATATCACTACTAAAATGATTATCCACATACTCAAAATTACGTATCATAGCAAAAAGTATCAAAGTATTAGCAATTAACATAAAATAAAAAATAATAGTCAATTTAAAGCAACATTTGAAATTGAATAAATTAAAGGAACACCCTTATCAGTTTGATACTTCATGTTATCCTTGGAAATAATAGGTATCTCAATTAATATTATTCCTTCAAAGCTATCATCAATATCCAACTTCACCTTTTTGAGAATTTGAGTCATTATAGGTTGTGTTGTAGGGTTGCTAGTAGATTTCCTATTAGAAGAAGTAGGTATATCAAGTATAGGTGAACAAACCTATTGTTTAGTGATAAATGTGGATTTGGCTCAACAATTTTTTTTTATTAATCTTAGGAATAATTTTAGGTTGAATTTGCAGAAGGGTATTATGAGGGCTAGAATCAATAGTAGTATGCATTCTTTGTAGGGGTGGTGGAAATCCAAGAACAAACACACCTGTTCTTATTCCACTTGTTAGGATCTTGCTCCTCAGAAAGAGCACAATATGATTACCAAATATAAGCAATTAAATATGCGGAAATAACCAGAAACACAAGTAACTAGAATTCACCAATAGCACAGAATATGAGAGACAATACACTATCTTGTATTAACACTTTACAGAAAAGAATACTACAAAGAGCCGCCACACTCTTCCACCTTACAGAGGTTTACCACACCTCAAGTGTACAGTAATTCTTCTACAACACTCTCCTACACAAAAAAATGGTCCCAACAACCAACTCACACACAGAATTGGTGTTCACCTCACCAACCAGTTAGTAATAACCCTGCCAGTACACCAAGCACTCTATAGCACTTCAAGTTGATCTCCCATGAACCTGTAACCTGCAATTCAATAGACCATACTCACATGTAGATCCCCTATGAGCTTGCAACAACCTGTAACTCAATGACCTTACAACTAGAAGGAACTCTTCCTTTTTATCTCATACTTATACAATACATGCCAATGGGTCTATAAATAGATCCCAGACTTAAACAATAACTTAGACTCTTAATTTAGACAATTATCCTCATAGCCAAAGACTCTAACTGGTCTTAACATGCAAACTCTTCATTCACTTAACTAACTATCCATGCAACGAACAGTTTTGGAACACACAGGCGATCGATGCCAGTCCTTTCTTGCCTGGTTCTGCCGACGTCGACTGACTCCCTGCCATCGCCGATGGCATTCTGCACTGGTCACGACCGACGTCGATCCTACTACCGACGCCGGTGCTTCTAGATCTCAACAACCTTTTGTTCCACCTGTTTGCAAAGGGTTGAAGCTTTTAGCTCCACAACCTAACAATCTCCCACTTGGAGATAAACAACTGCAACCTGTACCTGTACCTGTACTCAGTCTAGTTTGTTCCCTTGGCTTTGTATCCCTCCTCAAGATCACTCTTGAAGACCAACCACCACAAATCTTGTAGTGTAAAACCTGTCATCCAAATTACCTGCCACATCCGCATCTACAACCATGTAGATAAAAACTTGACCCTGCATAGCATAAGCACCTACTGCTGGTCCCATTGAACTGCCCTTCAGTATTACTTTCCCGGATTGACTCCAAACTTGTGATAACTTCCACTGCTTGGGAAAACTTAGGTTTAGTACATACCATGCACTTAACCTCATTATGTGAATCAAGACACCTGTTCTGTGAACTGTCTAACCATCGGCGTCCTAACCGGTCTCACACAATCATCCTGAAATAAAGTCAACAAGACCTCCATGTCTCTAAAACACACTCATGCCAAAGAATCTTGTTGCTCCCAGATTCTCCATGACACACCCCTAAACTAGCTTTACCTTTAGTTCAGCCATACCTGTATATGTAACCCTGCAACAAGCACATCATACAAAAATAGGATAATGTAGCTAATATTATCCAACCTGGTAAAGAGAAACACAATGATCAAACCTCCATTGTCCTTCAACTAATACAAGACCATATACCCTGATCTTCCATCTCATGTATCCATTTCTGCTCTTCTTCATCCTGAACATCCATTCGTCTCTTAGTGCTTACTTCCAGCTGGCAACTCTACCCAAAATCCCTGTTTGGTTCTCCTCCAAGGAATCACATCCTCATTCATGCCAAGCTCCCACTGTTTCCTGGATCTACCTGTTCTGCTTCTTTAACAACTTCTTGGTTCTATACCATAAGTGAGCAACAAGTAGTGTAAAGAAGGGAAATGAGGAATTTAAGAACTTACTTACACCTTCAATCCTCCATATGGGCGCTTGAGACTCAATGATAGCTGGCTGTCCACCCAAAATTCGTCTCAGTGACCGATGTCGGTCACATCTTAGTCTACAGCCAACCAATGTCAGTTCCCTGCGACTGCCACCTTGCCGATGTTGGTTTCCCCTGGCCGACACCAGTCGTTATCTACCATGAGTCACTGACGTCGGGCTACACATAGCTGACGTCGGTCCCTGTCTGGACGCCGATGCCAGTTTTCCTGTCGACGTCGGTCTCTGTGTTTTTCTAGTGAGACTTGACTTTTTCCCGCGAGCTCCTTTTGGATCAAACCCTTGTCCAAATCACCCTTACTCTGCTCAGAATTCCTCTGCACATTGTGCTAAACTCTGTCTGTCACCTTCTCCTTAAAAACCAAGGCTTTCTTGTTCTTGTCACTAACACCGGATTCCTCAAGAAATGTCACCTTCTTCTGCATACAGAAACCACGATCCATGCCTTCCAAATCCGAAAGCATACTCTTTGACTCAAGAACAAGCATCTCCTTCTTATCTATGTGACCAAGCCTATTAAGCCACATCTCCGAATCTATAGCTAAAGTAGATAACCCAGAAAGAGAATCAGTAATATAAGTAGATAGATAAAGTGTACCTACTTTCTTACCTCTAGCTACAACAAGTGTACCCTTGGTAACCTTCTAAGAGTCCACTATGAGAGTTACTATGCAACCCTCATCACCCAAACTTCTAACAGAAATCAAATTCTGCTTCAGAACTGGGACATGCATGACCTCCTTTAACACCCATGTGTCACCTGTCTGTAATTTCAGCTTCACTTTTCCTTTGCCAACAATCTGACAAGGCTTACCATCCCCTACACAAATTTCTCCAAAGTCTCCCTGGACATACTCATGAAAAAATTCCCTGTGGGGATGCATGAAAAGAGGCACCAGAATCTAAAACCCAAGATTCTACTTTATCCAAAGAACATACCAGAGCATCCTATGCAATGTAATCCACAACTCTACTTCTTCTCCATGTCCTTCATGCTGATCTTCACCTGATTTGCAATCTCTCTTTAAGTGCCCTTGCTTTCCACATTTCTAGCAGGTTTTTCTGCCATACCTGGACTTGGATCCTCTGCCTATCTTTGACTTTGATCTCCCACACACTATCTTCTCTCTTGGACTTCCTCTACCTTCAACACTCAAAGCATCTCCTGATGATTCACCTGTGCTTTTCCTGCGTATCTCTTCATTCAAGATCACACTCACAACATCATCCACTTTTAAGACTTTTGAAGGAGACACAGTATTAGAAACTGCCATTACCAAACCTTCCCAACTTTCAGGTAGTGAACACAAGATTAAGAGAGCTCTAATTTCATCATCAAATACAATATTGACTGAACTTAACTGGTTTACCAAACCATGGAAATCACTAAGATGGCTATGAATAGATCCACCTTCCAACATTTTCAAATTAAATAAACGCTTCATAAGAAATACCTTATTAGAAGTTGAGGGTTTTTCATATAAATTTGCCAAAGATTCCATCAACTCCACCGTTGTCTTACACTGTGATAAGCTAGAAATCACAGATGATGCAAGACTCAATCTAATAGATCCCAGAGCCTTCCGATCAAGAACCTCCCATTTTTCATCCTTCATATCCGAGGGTTTGCAATTAACCCCACCCAATGGTAAGTACAAATCTTTCTGATACAGATAATCCTCAATCTGCATCCTCCACAATTGGTAGTTCTTGCCATTAAACTTTTCCATTCGTAGTTGACTATCTTCTGCCATTGCTCAACTCCCACTCAAACAAAAACCCTATGAGTAACATGTAATCAAAACACACTACCCAGATCTAAACCAATCTGTTAGTATCCCAACCAAAAGCTCTGATACCACTTGTAGGGGTGGTGGAAATCCAAAAACAAACACACCTGTTCTTATTCCACTTGTTAGGATCTTGCTCCTCAAAAAGAGCAGAGTATGATTACCAAATATAAGCAATTAAATATGCGAAAATAACCAGAAACACAAGTAACTAGAATTCACCAATAGCACAGAATATGAGAGACAATACACTATCTTGTATTAACACTTTACAAAAAAGAATACTACAAAGAGCCGCCACACTCTTCCACCTTACAGAGGTTTCCCATGCCTCAAGTGTACAGTAATTATTCTACAACACTCTCCTACACAAAAAAATGGTCCCAACAACCAACTCACACACAAAATTGGTGTTCACCTCACCAACCAGTTAGTAATAACCCTGCCGGTACACCAAGCACTCTATAGCACTTCAAGTTGATCTCCCATGAACCTACAACCTATAATTCAATAGACCATACTCACATGTAGATCCCCTATGAGCTTGCAACAACTTGCAACTCAATGACCTTACAACTAGAAGGAACTCTTCCTTTCTATCTCATACTTATACAATACATGCCAATGGGTCTATAAATAGATCCCAGACTTAAACAATAACTTAGACTCTTAATTTAGACAATTATCCTCACAGCCAAAGACTCTAACTGGTCTTAACATGCAAACTCTTCGTTCACTTAACTAACTATCTGTGTAATGAATAGTTCTAGAACACACAGGCAATCGACGCCGGTCCCTGCTTGCCTGGTTCTGTCGACGTCGATCAACTCCCTGCCGTCACTGGTGACATTCTGCACTGGTCACGACCGACATCAGTCCTACTGCCGACGCCGGTGCTCCTAGATCTCAGCAACCTTTTATTCCACTTGTTTGCAAAGGGTTGAAGCTTTTAGCTCCACAACCTAACAATCTCCCACTTGGAGATAAACAACTGCAACTTGTACCTGTACCTATACTCAGTCTAGTTTGTTCCCTTGGCTTTGTATGCCTCCTCAAGATCACTCTTGAAGACCAACCACCACAAATCCTATAGTGCAAAACCTGTCATCCAAATTACTTGCCACATCCACATCTACAACCATGTAGATAAGAACTTGACCTTGCATAGCATGTGCACCTGCTGCTGGTCCCACTGAACTGCCCTTCAATATTACTTTCCTGGATTGACTCCAAACTTGTGACAACTCCCACTGCTTGGGAAAACTCAAGTTTAGTACATACCATGCACTTAACCTCATTATGTGAATCAAGACACCTATTCTGTAAACTGTCTAACCATCGGTGTGCTAACCGGTCTCACACAATCATCCTAAAACAAAGTCAACAAGACGTCCATGTCTCTGGAACACACTCATGCCAAAGAATCTTGCTGCTCCCAGATTCTCCATGACACACCCCTAAACTAGCTTTACCTTTAGTTCAGCCATACCTGTATATGTAACCCTGCAACAAGCACATCATATAGAAATAGGATAATATAGCTAATATTATCCAACCTAGTAAAGAGAAACACAATGATCAAACCTCCATTGTCTTGTAGCTAATACAAGACCATATACCCTGATCTTCCATCTCACGTATCCATTTCCGCTCTTCTTCATCCTGAACATCCATTCATCTCTCAGTGCTCACTTCCAGCTGGCAACTCTACCCAAAATCCCTATTTGGTTCTCCTCCAAGGAATCACATCCTCATTCATGCCAAGCTCCCACTGTTTCCTAGATCTACCTGTTTTGCTTCTTTAACAACTTCCTGGTTCTATACCATAAGTGAGCAAAAAGTAGTGTAAAGAAGGGAAATGATGAATTTAAGAACTTACTTACACCTTCAGTCCTCCATATGGGCGCTTGAGACTCCATGACAGCTGGCTGTCCACCCAAAATTTGTCTTAATGACCGATGCCGGTCACATCTCAGTCTGCAGTCAACCGATGTCGGTTCCCTACGACTGCCACCTTGCTAATGTCAGTTTCCCCTAGGCGACGTTGGTCATTATCTGCCTCGTGTCACTGAGGTCGGGCTACACATAGCTGACTTCGGTCCCTGTCTGGATGCCGACGTCAATTTTCCTGCCAACGTCGGTCTCTGTGTTTTTCTAGTGAGACTTGACTTTTTCCTGTGAGCTCCTTTTGGATCAAACCCTTGTCCAAATCACCCTTGCTCTACTCAAAATTCCTCTACACATTGTGTTGATCTCTATTCATCACCTTTTCCTTGAAAACAAAGGCTTTCCTGTTCTTGTCACTAACATTGAATTCCTCAAGAAATGTCACCTTCTTCTTCTGCATACAGAAACCACGATCCATGCCTTCCAAATCTGAAAGCATACTCTTTGACTCACGAACAAGAATCTCCTTCTTATCTATGTGATCAAGCCTATTAAGCCACATCTCCAAATCTACAACTGAAGTAGATAACCCAAAAAGAGAATCAGTAATACAAGTAGATAGATAAAGCGTACCTACTTTCTTACCTCTAGCTACAACAAGTGTACCCTTGGTAACCTTCCAAGAGTCTGCTGTGAGAGTTACTGTGCAACCCTCATCACCCAAACTTCTAATAGAAATCAAATTCTACTTCAGAACTGGGACATGCATGACCTCCTTTAACACCCATGTGTCACCTGTCTGCAATTTCAGCTTCACTTTTCCTTTGCCAACAATCTGACAAGGCTTACCATCCACTGCACAAATTTCTCCAAAGTCTCCCTGGACATACTCATGAAAAAATTCCCTATGTGGGGATGCATGAAAAGAGGCACCAAAATCTAAAACCCAAGATTCTACTTTATCCAAAGAACATACCAGAGCATCCTGTGCAATGTAATCTACAACATCTGCTTCTTCTCCATGTCCTTCATGCTAATCTTCACCCGATCTGCAATCTCTCTTTAAGTGCCCTTGCTTTCCACATTTCCAGCAGGTTATTCTACCATACCTAGACTTGGATCTTCTGCCTATCTTCGACCTTGATCTCCCACACTCTATCTTCTCTCTTGGCCTTCCTTTGCCTTCAACACTCAAAGCATCTCCTGATGATTCACCTGTGCTTTTCCTGCGTATCTCTTCATTCAAGATCACACTCACAACATCATCCACTTTTAAGAATTTTGAAGGAGACACAGTATTAGAAACTGCCATTACCAAACCTTCCCAACTTTCAAGTAATGAACACAAGATTAAAAGAGCTCTAATTTCATCATCAAATACAATATTGACTAAACTTAACTGGTTTACCAAACCATGGAAATCACTAAGATGGCTATGAATAGATCCACCTTCCAACATTTGCAAATTAAATAAATGCTTCATAAGAAATACCTTATTAGAAGCTGAGGGTTTTTCATATAAATTTGCCAAAGATTTCATCAACTCCATCGTTGTCTTACACTGTGATAAGCTGGAAATCACAGATGATGCAAGACTCAATCTAATAGATCCCAGAGCCTTCCGATCAAGAACCTCCCATTCTTCATCCTTCATATCCAAGGGTTTGCAATTAACCCCACCCAACGGTAAGTACAAATCTTTCTGATATAGATAATCCTCAATCTGCATCCTCCATAATTGGTAGTTCTTGCCATTAAATTTTTCCATTCGTAGTTGACTGTCTTCTGCGATTGCTCAACTCCCACTCAAATAGAAACCCTGTGAGTAACATGTAATCAAAACACACTACCCAGATCTAAACCAATCTGTTAGTATCCCAACCAAAAGCTCTGATACCACTTGTAGGGGTGGTGGAAATCCAAGAACAAACACACCTATTCTTATTCCACTTGTTAGGATCTTGCTCCTCAGAAAGAGCACAGTATGATTACCAAATATAAGCAATTAAATATGCAAAAATAACCAGAAACACAAGTAACTAGAATTCACCAATAGCACAGAATATGAGAGACAATACACTATCTTGTATTAACACTTTACAAAAAAGAATACTACAAAGAGCCGCCACACTCTTCCACCTTACAGAGGTTTCCCACACCTCAAGTGTACAGTAATTCTTCTACAACACTCTCCTACACAAAAAAATGGTCCCAACAACCAACTCACACACAAAATTGGTGTTCACCTCACCAACCAGTCAGTAATAACCCTGCCGGTACACCAAGCACTCTATAGCACTTCAAGTTGATCTCCCATGAACCTACAACCTACAGTTCAATAGACCATACTCACATGTAGATCCCCTATGAGCTTGCAATAACCTGCAACTCAATGACCTTACAACTAGAAGGAACTCTTCCTTTCTATCTCATACTTATACAATACATGCCAATGGGTCTATAAATAGATCCCAGACTTAAACAATAACTTAGATTCTTAATTTAGACAATTATCCTCGCAGTCAAAGACTCTAACTGGTCTTAACATGCAAACTCTTCGTTCACTTAACTAACTATCTGTGCAACGAACAGTTCTGGAACACACAGGCGACCGACGCCGGTCCCTGCTTGCCTAGTTCTGCCGACGTCGGCTGACTCCCTATCGTCATTAGTGACATTTTGCACTTGTCACAACTGATGTCGGTCCTATTGCTGACGCTGGTGCTCCTGAATCTCAGCAACCTTCTGTTCCACTTGTTTGCAAAGGGTTGAAGCTTTTAGCTCCACAACCTAACAATCTCTCACTTGGAGATAAACAACTGCAACTTGTACCTGTACCTATACTCAGTCTAGTTTGTTCCCTTGGCTTTGTATCCCTCCTTAAGATCACTCTTGAAGACCAACCACCACAAATCCTGTAGTGCAAAACCTCTCATCCAAATTACCTGCCACATCTGCATCTACAACCATGTAGATAAGAACTTGACCCTGCATAACATGTGCACCTGCTACTAGTCCCACTAAACTGCCCTTCAGTATTACTTTTCCGGATTGAATCCAAACTTGTGACAACTCCCACTACTTGGGAAAACTTAGGTTTAGTACATACCATGCACTTAACCTCATTATGTGAATCAAGACACCTGTTCTGTAAACTGTCTAACCATCAGTGTGCTAACCGGTCTCACACAATCATCCTGAAACAAAGTCAACAAGACCTTCGTGTCTCTAGAACACACTCATGCCAAAGAATCTTGCTGCTCCCAAATTCTCCATGACACACCCCTAAACTAGCTTTACCTTTAGTTCAACCATACCTGTATATGTAACCCTGCAACAAGCACATCATACAGAAATAGGATAATATAGCTAATATTATCCAACCTGGTAAAGAGAAACACAATGATCAAACCTCCATTGTCTTGTAGCTAAAACAAGACCATATACCCTGATCTTCCATCGCACGTATCCATTTCTTCTCTTCTTCATCTTGAACATCCATTCGTCTCTCAGTGCTCACTTCCAGCTGGCAACTCTACCCAAAATCCCTATTTGGTTCTCCTCCAAGGAATCACATCCTCATTCATGCCAATCTACCATTGTTTCCTAGATCTACCTATTCTGCTTCTTTTACAACTTCCTGGTTCTATACCATAAGTGAGCAAAAAGTAGTGTAAAGAAGGGAAATGATGAATTTAAGAACTTACTTACACCTTCAGTCCTCCATATGAGCGCTTGAGACTCCATGAGAGCTAGCTGTCCACCCAAAATTCATCTTAGTGACCGATGTTAGTCACATCTTAGTCTGCAACCAACCGATGTCGGTTCCCTACGACTGCCACCTTGCTGACGTTGGTTTCCCCTGGCCGACGCTGGTCGTTATCTGCCCCGAGTC
Organism: Torreya grandis; assembly: GCA_037957365.1. NCBI lineage: Eukaryota > Viridiplantae > Streptophyta > Pinopsida > Cupressales > Taxaceae > Torreya > Torreya grandis. Next base: position 2,654,333 of record JARHVA010002114.1, read on the forward strand.
ACTGAGGTCGGGCTGCACATAGCCGACGTCGGTCCCTGTCTAGATGCCGACGCTGGTTTTCCTGCCAACATCGGTCTCTGTGTTTTTCTAGTGAGACCTGACTTTTTTGTGTGAGATCCTTTTGGATCAAACCCTTATCCAAATCACCCTTTCTCTACTCAAAATTCCTCTGCACATTGTGCTGATCTCTGTTTGTCACCTTTTCTTTGAAAACCAAGGCTTTCCTGTTCTTGTCACTAACATCAGATTTCTCAAGAAATGTCACCTTCTTCTTTTGCATACAAAAACCACGATCCATGCCTTCCAAATCCGAAAGCATACTCTTTGACTCAAGAACAAGAATCTCCTTCTTATCTATGTGACCAAGCCTATTAAGCCACATCTCTGAATCTACAGCTAAAGTAGATAACCCAGAAAGAGAATCAGTAATACAAGTAGATAGATAAAGCGTACCTACTTTCTTACCTCTAGCTACAATAAGTGTACCCTTGGTAACCTTCCAAGAGTCTGCTGTGAGAGTTACTGTGCAACCCTCATCACCCAAACTTCTAACAGAAATCAAATTTTGCTTCAGAACTGGGACATGCATGACCTCCTTTAACACCCATGTGTCACCTATCTGCAATTTCAGCTTCACTTTTCCTTTGCCAACAATCTGACAAGGCTTACCATCCCCTACACAAATTTCTCCAAAGTCTCCCTGGACATACTCATGAAAAAATTCCCTATGTGGGGATGCATGAAAAGAGGCACCAGAATCTAAAACCCAAGATTCTACTTTATCCAAAAAACATACCAGAGCATCCTGTGTAATGTAATCTGCAACATCTACTTCTTCTCCATGTCCTTCATGTTGATCTTCACCTGATCTGCAATCTCTCTTTAAGTGCCCTTACTTTCCACATTTCCAGTAGGTTATTCTACCATACCTGGACTTGGATCTTCTGCCTATCTTTGACCTTGATCTCCCATGTTCTATCTTCTCTCTTGGCCTTCCTCTGCCTTCAACACTCAAAGCAGCTCTTGATGATTCACCTGTGCTTTTCCTGCGTATCTCTTCATTCAAGATCACACTCACAACATCATCCACTTTTAAGAATTTTGAAGGAGACACAGTATTAGAAACTACCATTACCAAACCTTCCCAACTTTTAGGTAATGAACACAAGATTAAGAGAGCTCTAATTTCATCATCAAATACAATATTGACTGAACTTAACTGGTTTACCAAACCATGGAAATCACTAAGATGGCTATGAATAGATCCACCTTCCAACATTTGCAAATTAAATAAACGCTTCATAAGAAATACCTTATTAAAAGCTAAGGGTTTTTCATATAAATTTGCCAAAGATTCCATCAACTCCACCGTTGTCTTACACTGATATAAGCTAAAAATCATAGATGATGCAAGACTCAATCTAATAGATCCTAGAGCCTTTCGATCAAGAACCTCCCATTCTTCATCCTTCATATCCGAGGGTTTGCAATTAACTCCACCCAACGGTAAGTACAAATCTTTCTGATACAGATAATCCTCAATCTACATCCTCTACAATTGGTAGTTCTTGGCATTAAACTTTTCCATTCATAGTTGACTGTCTTCTGCCATTGCTCAACTCCCACTCAAATAGAAACCCTGTGAGTAACCTGTAATCAAAACACACTACCCAGATCTAAACCAATCTGTTAGTATCCCAACCAAAAGCTCTGATACCACTTGTAGGAGTGGTGGAAATCCAAGAACAAACACACCTATTCTTATTCCACTTGTTAGGATCTTGCCCCTCAAAAAGAGCACAGTATGATTACCAAATATAAGCAATTAAATATGCGGAAATAACTAGAAACACAAGTAACTAAAATTCACCAATAACACAGAATATGAGAGACAATACACTATCTTGTATTAACACTTTACATAAAAGAATACTACAAAGAGCCGCCACACTCTTCCACCTTACAGAGGTTTCCCACACCTCAAGTGTACAGTAATTCTTCTACAACACTCTCCTACACAAAAAAAGGGTCCCAACAACCAACTCACACACAGAATTGGTGTTCACCTCACCAACCAATCAGTAATAACCCTGCCGGTACACCAAGCACTCTATAGCACTTCTAGTTGATCTCCCATGAACCTGCAACTTGCAATTCAATAGACCATACTCACATGTAGATCCCCTATGAGCTTGCAACAACCTGCAACTCAATGACCTTACAACTAGAAGGAACTCTTCCTTTCTATCTCATACTTATACAATACATGCCGATGGGTCTATAAATAGATCCCAGACTTAAAAAATAACTTAGACTCTTAATTTAGACAATTATCCTCGCAGCCAAAGACTCTAACTGGTCTTAACATGCAAACTCTTCATTCACTTAACTAACTGTCCGTGTAACAAACAATTCTGGAACACACAGGCGATCGACGCCGGTTCCTGCTTGCCTGGTTCTGTCGATGTCAGCCGGCTCCCTGCCATCACCGGTGGCATTCTGCACTGGTCACGACAGACGTCGGTCCTACTGCCGATGCCGGTGCTCCTGAATCTCAACAACCTTCTGTTCCACTTGTTTGCAAAGGGTTGAAGCTTTTAGTTCCACAACCTAACATTCTTTATGAGGATTTACTTGTATTACCTCATTAAAAAGGATAGGTTTTCCAGTGTGAACCTTTATATCCTCTATTACCATGAAAAATCAAAGACACAAAAGGGATACTATTAATAAAATTCTAGAAAATAGGATATGAAGCCTCAAAGTGGACAAACACATGGCTTCCATGATCGAAAGGTTGAGAAAAGGTGTTAGCAACCCTATGGCCTTGAAAGAATCTACCTCAAGAACTACCTTGTGAAGGAGTACCTTAGTTATATCTATCATCATTCCTTCCCCAAAAATTATGTTTTGAATAATGTGAATCTAGGGTCCATCCTAATATACTAAATAAACAAATCCACAATAAGCATTAAACATAAAAATAAAGAGCCAAGACATTATCCATTTATCATTTGTACTAAAAAATAACCAGGTCAATGATTCTAAAAACTATCTATAGTAATTTAACACATCATAGAATCAATAAAATGTAGTTCCAAATGAAAATAATTCCCAAAACTCAAAATTGACCCTGAAAATGTAATCATGATTTTCCATTTTATATAAAGTTAAGAAAGTGTTAGTTCAATATTAAACCCTAAACATGAAAACATAAAAATACAATCACTATATGTATATTTTGTATGAAAAATATAATATGAATAGAAGAAACATGCCTTGAATTTCTAACAAATTCCTTTTTCAAGTAAAAATAAACAAGTTGTCAACAACAAACCAATTTTTTGAAGAATCTCTATATAGAAATACAACTACCTGAAACTTTGCATTATTCACTTAATCAATTTTGAAATACAAATATGATCAATATATTTCTCAAATCACTGCATAATAATCAAATACCTATTTTGAACCAAAGTGTGTAAAACATAAGGCAAGGGCCTCGTAATTGAATCAAACTGAGAAGAATATATATGCATCAAATATAATCAACTAGACTTAAAACATCTTCACTTGAATAACTTATAACTTCCATTAATATATGCTCTCAAAACCAACTTTCATCATGTATCATTTTCAAGCTTGTCTCCAAAAATAAACAAAACCTTGATATGTATAATTTTTAATTATTTCACAAAACCATGCCATAATCTTGAAAATAAAAGGCAAGCTATTTAAACATAATTCATGTAGTTCCAAATTAAATGCATCTCTATATTAAGTTTAAGTAAAAATTCACTAACAAAATTTGTAAACTAAAACCCTGATGAATGAATCAACTGAGTTCAAAAGACATAAAAATATATTCAAATGCACTATGAAATCTTATGTTTTACCACCGTAGTACCCTGAATAAATGGCTATTTTGAAATATTCATGAAAAACCAAATTTTCACACTAAACTCAAAATTCACTTTCTCTTCTTCATCATTTTCATCAAGAACTTATCAACATGGAAAATATTTGCCATGGCATGCAACCATAATACAATATTTACCAAAATATACACATTGAGAAGTTTCTTACAATAAAATGAACTCTTTTGAAGAAAAATAAATATTTTATTCAAAAAATATTACCATGCATTCCATTATTTCCAACTAACCAGAAACATTTCACCATTATTTTGATTTAAAATGCTAATAAAAGACCTAGCCATCAACAAAACAAAAATGACCATGCAACAAGCCTACCTTCCAATGAAACATATTTCTAAGTATGAAAAAAAAATGCCTCAACAGAACTTATTTTCAATCTTTTAAACATGTATGTACATAAAATAATCCCAAATAAAAACATGTGAACTTCATAACCAATAGTCTACTGTATGAATATATTATGCCTTTTCATCAAAATATTTCATAAAAGCTACCTTTGTATGTAATAATCTCTTATGAAACTCAAATAATAAAATAAGCATAGCAAAATGACATGCATACCTTGTAGGCCAAAAGCTCAAAAATCTTATCATTTTGTTTTTTATCCTATCTCCTCTCTATCTCTTTCCCATTAGAGATTCACTTCCATAAACAAGCTTGGAAAAATGACATTGAGTTCATAAAAAAATAATTTTTTAATACCAGGCGATCATCATAACTATTTTTTAATGGTTGGTCTGTGGTGTCTACCACCAAATTTGAATGAGATATGCCAAGCTTAATCACCAACTGATCACATTAGAAATAGGTTTAATCATTTTAATAAATCAATAAATAATAGCACTAATTGAGGTGAAGATAACCTAATTAATTTCTAAGTGCCAATTATCCAAGAAAAATCTAGTTTCGAACCCTGAGTTCATATCTCATTGAATCCTTAAATGTATTCATCCATGGTGGATCCACTGACAATTTTTTTATTAAATAGAATCATAGTTGGTTAAAACTTAAAAAAATAACCATGTTAAACACCAAATATACCACCCTACCTTTCATATACAACCATGATAATACTATCAACTTCATGGCACATTTGATGACCTAGGTTGTATTAAATATTTATAACTTATGATTACTAATAGCTTTGAAATATTAAACAAATTGATATATATGGAAGAGCTTGAATGTATATCAACATGTTTCAAAAAGTATTCATATATGTTAGGCAATCTTTTCTTAAGTTTTCACAATATTATCAATTTCATGTTTTATTATGATGACAAAACATACTATGAAATGAAACTTCAATGATATATGATTACTAATGCTCAAAATGAGTTTGTACATGTATTTAAATGGCTTGTATTTCAAATTACCTTGTGCAAAATAACAAATAATTTATTTGTAATCATAGTGATTGCATTCAAATGAAATAAATATGATTCAATCCACATGATACTCACCTTATAACTATCTTAAAGTGCCAATTTGATGTTAACAAAATCAACAATACTCAAAAATTATGATGCATTCAAATGCAACATTCTAACTGGAGTAGTGAAATGTCCACACTTGAGACTACCTTATATGCTTCATGAATAACACTCAAGAATACTGAATTAGCCAAGATTGAATAATTATTTGATTATAATGACAATATGAAATGGTTATCAAAATCAATTCTTCACAACTATTGTACCTTACACACTAGTCATTTCTAAGTAAAACATGCCAAACAACACTATTATGACTACATATAAAACATTAATGTTTATTCTAAATAAAATATTTACTTCAATGTATTGAATTATGCTATGTAATAACTTGATTAATGTTACAAGCAATAAATATTATTCAAATTAGTAATATTTCACAAATGCATACACATAAAAAATCATCATTAAAATGAATATAAACAAGTTGGCCCCTACTACTAGTTTTAAAATTTATGAACAATTACATCAATATGATGGAACTAAATATGTCATGATTTTTAGAAAAATAATGGGGGTGATAAAAATAGGCATAATAGATGGCATCCTAGATATAAGCTCACATAACTTTGTTTTAGAAGACTATCACAAATGATCATGACAATATTATCATGAAAAATATTGTATTGCATGTGTGTTTCAATACAACTTATGGAGAGTGAAGTAGATAGGTAGGTGTCAAAATATTACACATACTATTTCAAGATATATTAATTAGCAATTTTAATTTTTACAACTTATAACACAAAACTACTGAATATAATAGGTTGACTATTTTGATTTTGAGAATTAATTTGAACTTTAATTGATTGTTATTTGAGATGTTAGTTTAAAAATTCATTTTTAATGATATTGTCACTCAGATGCAATTTGAGAAACTATAGAGTTCATTGTAAGCTCCATAGCCTCTAGACCTAGTAAATTTGAAAAATCTCACTTTTTGGAGTAATTTTTAGTAATTCAATTTTTTTCTCTTGTGAAATTTTCAAATTCAAAACATTTTATTTTTTTAGACTTTTTTGGAGGTGTCCTACCTTTTTTTTAAAAAGAAAGGGGTAAAATTTTTATTGAAAAACAAAGAAGAGCATTACAAGAAAAACATGGGGTAGAAACCCTCCGAGGAAAATAATAAAAGCAGAAAAACTAGACACGATCCAATTTAACTATTATTATAATCCTCCTTATCTTCTTCTAGAATTCTTTCCAAGTAAAAGCTGAGCACCGGGGAGAGCGTCTCCCATTCCTCGGTATTTCCTCCATCTAAATGCTCAGACACCCATTTCACCAAAAAATCCACTACCCTATTCCATTCATGTAAAATATGAGCAAACGTAACCATATCCATGAGCGAGCTAACCTACAAAATCTGCTACACAATTAGAGCCAATTGCCAATTGACATCCAAAACTTTCCTCTTAACGAGTAGATTGATCAAAACTTGAGAATCTGATTCACAAATAATCTTATGCCAACCCATAGCGTGAGCCTTCTCAAGGGCATAAAGAATAGCCTATCCTTCCATCATGTTGATGGTTTACACCCCCTCATGGACTGCAAAGAGGAAAATCACCGAACCTTCAGAGTCCCTGCCTATCCCTCCAATACCCGCAGGCCTAAGGCTGCCCCTAGAAGAGTCTTCTATATTGATCTTGAGAATCCCATTGGGAGGACGCTGCCACTATTCGACCCTATGAATCTTCTCCTTGGCCTACCAACTTCTAGTGACAAAAGCCAAATTCCTTGAGAGCCACTGGAATCCTAGTTGCACCACCACCTCAACATCCTACTTAATTAAGGGAAGGTACACCTCACTCTTGGCTTACACCATCTCCTAGGTCATCCCCATGATTTTTTGCCATACTTGTTGCACCATGTTCCTCTCACCCCAAAAAATCCATCAATTCCTCTCGAGCTAGAGTTGCCACAACAAGAAGATGGCCCCCCTTAACCATACTTCCTACAAGAAAGGCATCCTAGAGGGGGTTTACCCATGCCATTCCAAAAATTGATCATTGAGAAAGCATGAAAATAAGGACTCTACCAAACATCCCACCAGTAATTCCAAAAGTTGTAAAGAAAAGGAATAGCAAAAAAATAGGTGAGTAGAATCTTCCTTTGCCATCCCACACATAACATAGACTGAAGGACCTTGGAAGCCTTTCTTCTAGAGATTATCCCAGGTCAGGTACCTGTTCCATTACAACATCTAAATAAAGTAGTTGCATTTTGGCCATGAGAATTTATTCCAAACCTGCCTCCACCATTGAACTTCCCCCTACCCAATCTCTAAGATAGTAAGGCCTGATACCCTGAGGTGACTGTGTAAACTCCCATAGGATTGGGAGACCAAGCAAGCTCATCGTCCTCTTGGAGGGAGCTATAACAGTGCCTAGAGAGAAGATTTAGTAGCTCAATATGCTCCTCATGCATCCCAACAACTAGCCAAGCCTTTGGAGCTTTCCATCATGCCACCTCCATCTATCTACATGAAATATATGATTTAAAGTCACTCACTTGAGACCAACCAGCCTCAAGAAATCTCTGGCAAAGGTTTAACAAATTAGGGAATTGAGAGATAATGGGAGGATAACTATCCCAAGAGTCGGTCCAGAAAAGAGCCTTGGACCCCCGCTTACAAATCTAGAATAAGCCTTCTTTAATAAGAGCAACCCCTTTTTTGAGAGTACCCCATATCACTGAGCCTTTCCCCATGAGGGGATAGTGAGGAATATCACCCTGATTGGTCCCTGAGAAGTACTTCTAGGAGATAATTCTAGCCCAAGCCTTATCTTGTTTAGTACACCAACACTAGTATAACTTTGCCACCAGAGCAACACCATTCAAGTCTGACTACCTTAAACTGAGGCCCCCATGTTGTTTGGGGCTACAAATAATCTCCTAGTGAACTAAGCTCCATATGGAGGACGTCAGACTACCAGCCCATAAAAATTGCCTAGCAACCAAATCAAATTCCTTAACAAATCCCATCTAGGCAACCTAGAGCATACATCTATAGATGGGCAAAGCCTGTACCATTGATTAAATTAGTTGAACATGACCAGCAAAAGATAGCCACTTATGAGTCCAGTGATTCACTTTCACCCAAAAATTATCCAAAATATTCTACCAAGACTCCCTGGGTAAATGACCAACTGAGACAGGAATACCCAGGTAAATCAAGGGGAGAATCCCTATCTAAAAATGCATAGTCTGAGCAATCTGTTATTGGATGGGGCCCAGAGTATTGAAGAAGAATATGGATGACTTGTCTTCATTGATCATTTGTCCCAAGGCCATTAAGTAAACATCCAACACCCTACGCAAATTGGTTACTTCTCTCATTGTGGCCATGCCCATCAGAACAATGTCATCTATGAACTGCAGGTGAGTCTACACTGGTAATTCACCACCCCATCACCAGCCTTGAATAAGCCCATCCTCTCAGTTCCTTTTAATCATCCTCCCCAAACTTTAGTGAGGAGAAGAAAGAGATATAGAGACAAAGGATCTCCCTGTTGCAACCCTCTAGTGGCACCAAATAACTCTGTGTGTTCCCCATTAATAAGCATCAAGAAGGAAACTGAGGTAATGCAGCTCATGACCCATTGATTCCATTCATCTGCAAAACCAAAAGAACTAAGAATCTTCTATAGGAATGACCACCTGACCCTGTCTAAGGCCTTAGACATATCCAACTTAATAAACATCACCTTATCTTTGGAACTGGCCATGGAATGAATGGACTCAGCAGCTATAACAATACCATACAAGATTTGCCTACCCTCCACAAAACCACTCTGCTCCTCAAAAATCATAGCTCTTAGCCTTATTTTTAACCTATCTACAATGATCTTAGATATAATTTTATAAACAACATTGCAAAGAGATGTGGGGTAGAATTGACTTAGCTTATCAGCTCCTTTGCATTTGGGTATGAGGATGAGATAGGTCGCATTTAAAGCCTTGAGCATTTGATTATTCCATTGAGATTCTTGGAAAACTACTAAAAGGTCTAGTTTGATAATGTCCCAGAATTCTTGGTAGAACTTAGCCAGGAAACTATCAGGCCCAGCTACTTTCCCTTTTTTCATCTGAGTAATAGTCTCCTCAAGCTCCCCTAGTGTGATATCCTTCATTAAATTCTCATTCTTTTCACACATCACTAGAGGTGGAATACATGAGAGAACTTGAGCTTCTTTTAGTGATTCCCCATTTGCCTCTTCCCTAAAAAGAGAGGAAAAGTACTGCACCACCTAATCTGATACTACAGGGAAGGAGTTAAGCTGCTCACCTCTTTCGTTGATCAAGACCGAAATAGAGTTGCCATGCCTCCTAGATTTGGATGAATTAAAGAAAAAAGAGGTATTTCTATCCCCCTCTTGGAGGCATTCTATTTGAGCCTTTTGATTCTAGAACATGTCATCTCAAAGCTCGCATTCCTCTAGGGCTTTCATAGCCTGTGCTTCATCTTGAAGCAATTCTTCAGTCAATCCTTCCTCCCTTATCAACCTCATGATACCATCTAGCTTAGCCTAAGCAAAAGATTTAGCATGAAAAATATTCCCAAAGCATTGATGATTCCACTGTTTGAGCTTATACTTCATGTATTGTAGTGATTTAGTAAAGATATACACTGTCATACCATGGGTAGGCCTACCCCACCTCCACCAATTGGCCACACACTCAAATAGTGACTGGTCCTGCAACCACATGAGTTGGAATCTGAAGGTGGGAGAGTGAGGCTGATAAGCTGAAGCACTATAAAGATTAATAGGCCAGTGACCAAATCCTCTCTAGTCCAAAATTTTAGACCCCGTAGACCATATACCACCAACCCAATAACTGGAGACCAGAAACTGATCCAATCTCTCAGCAATGCAGTGTGTCCCAGTCTTATGATTGTTCCATGTAAATTGACCATTGTTGGGCCTAATATCAATTAAATTCAAAACTTAAATATAATTATGCATAATCAAGGTAGAGGGGTTTAACCTTGTCATGCCACCACACTTTTTAGCCAATTCTAAAATAGCGTTGAAATCTCCTACCAGAATCCAAGGTTAGAAGGGAGCCAAGCTGAAAACAAAACTGATATGGCCCCATAGGGAATGTTTACCCTACCAGTCAATAAGAGCATAGATATTGGAGAGGATTATGATTTCCCCAGTCTCAAAATTGGAAGCAATCATAGTCATGGAAAATTTAGAAGATAACCACCTTAGGGGACTGATCTTTTGTGGGTTCCAAAAACAAGCTAGTCCCCCTGAAGATCTAAGGGCCCCAATACATTGATAGTCCCCTTGCCTCCACAACTTAGGTGCTAGAATGAACATAGCTTCAACTGTAATCTTGGTCTCCTGTAGAAAAAGAACATTAGGTCTTTGATTTTTGATCAACTTTTGAACATCATTTTTTCTAGGGCTGTTGTTCAAACCCCTTACATTCCATGATAGTACAATCATTTCAGGGGATTCAAAAAGTGAGCATCTAGAGTCATTACTAACCCTGACTCCACCAAAGTCTCTCTCATTAGTTTAATCTTTTCTAGGTCCTTTTTTCTGCCAGGCTTGATAGATTTCTCCCCCCTCCCTTTTTGAGATCCCTTTGCATAAGTCCCAAATGAGGACAAGATTTACTACTCCTTACTACCCCTAATTCCCTAGATTTCCTAGTGAGAGGTAGATTTACATCTTCTTTAGAGGGTTTGACTGAGGAAGCCAACACTTATAAAACCATCATTTGTTGGTCCATATCCATGTGCCAATCCCCAACATCATATGGTTCAATTAAAGCACCTATAACATTGGTCACCTGGGCTGGGCCCTCAACCACCTGATCCAAAATCATCAACCCTGGGTTCACCTCCAATTGATTAAGATCATCTAATATTTCAAACCTATTAAGCGAGTCATCTGCTTGTCTTTCCTTTAAGGCCCATTTTTGGCCTTTATTTCTATAATGGCCTTTAATTGGAACAAAACCATCAACTTCAGGTGCCTCACCTAAAACAAGGCCCTTCCCTTTGTTAGCTATAGGAGGATTGTAAGGAGGTCAAGCAGACTGAGGTTTATAGGCTTTTGATTTGGGACACCATCACTGAAAATGACCATAAGTAAAGGGTCCCAAACTCATTTCCATAGCATCAAGAAGTGGGTTGCTAAGGTCAATTTCAACATAGATGTGGGCATAAGTCATTACATTTTTCCCAAGGATTGTCATTGAAGAACTAACTAGCCTTCCCAGCAGAGAGCAAGCATTTACAGAGTGTCTTCTCGACAACATTCCATTAGAAAATGAGGTAGACACACCCACACTATGACACGATTTGGAAAATCCTCTAATGGTATAAAAATTGCATGCCATGGCTTGATAAATAGCCCCACCTGGTTATGGAAATAAGGGTCTCTAGAAAAGACTCTATTACAGTCAGTTAGACAGGTGAAAGTGACCATAAAAAAGCTATTTTCTAATAGCGTAATGTCCATTTCTCCTTTTGGTGCCCATGTCCTTTGAGCTCACGCTTCCAAGAACTGGAGTGAAGTCCTAAGCCCTAGGAAATTGCAATACAAGGAGTGTTTCAAGTAGTATTCAATGTCTTTAGCAATCATTTCCAACAGAATAACAAGCTTGGGCCTCTCCTTGCATCATTCAAGGTAACCATTGACCTTGGGTAAATGTATGCCAATGGGCATGTCTACACCAAAATATCTTGAAGCCTATGAGAATGAAGCATTACTTGTATTCCTCATACCTTGAGCTACCTGTTGCAAGCCAAGTGCCGCCCAGTAGTCCAAACTAGAAGCCTCCCCTTTCGCACCTTCCTTCTCCCTTTCATTCATCACCATCCTTTCAATGATCAAGAATTGGAGGTGTCCTACCTTTGATAGAGGTTTCCAAATCTTATTGATTCCATCTAGTATTCTACCAAATGTGTTCTCTACAGGGGTGTAGTCTATGATAGAGGAGTCATAGACTAGAAAAAAATCTAAGTTATAATATTCTAAATTATTATATTTGATTTTCATGATAGATATATACTAGATCTGATGATATATTTTGTATATTTTTAGAATGATATAGATCTAAGAGTTTTAGATAGGTCAACAAATGGAGATAGTGTGAGATTAGCTCTGACTAATGTAGAGCAACAAAAATACTATATAGATATAGGTTAGACCATAATTCTCACCTTTGTGGTATGACATGCAATGCATCTAATGATAGTGTTAGTTGAGAGGTGAAATGTAAATACCTGTACCTTCTACCTACCTATAGGAGAGATTATAATGACTTTGGGGAATGTTTGGTGTATATTGAGATTTCTAATGGTGGGTACCCACATTATTATAGGGGATGTGGAGGGATAGGATTTGATTAGGCATGCTCATTTTTTTATGAGTGGACATGTTAGAGGGGAATGGTATAGAGAAAGTGATACTATAATTTTATTGGAAAAGATTGTGTTGTCTAATGTTTCATGGCTACAAAAATATTTGTGTTTTTTTAATTCTTTTATAGTTATAGGTGGAGGTGGTGTGGTGAAATCACATTATATGTACTAAATTATTTATGATATATGATAACATGGTACTAGATATTCCTAGGCATGCATGATTTTGGCTTACTTTATAAGGTTTTCTGAAACATTACCTAGGAGAATTATGTTGGAGGTTTGGGCTCAACCATTTTATTACATGTATTATCATAAAAGCATATCATAGTCACATGGATAGTTGGGGTTCCTCATATTGATTAAACACATTCTTAGATCTATGCATAGAGATGGATAGACAATACTCATACTGAGTGAACTATCAGGGATTATTAGGTTTTAATTGACCAATTGATAATAGAGATGATTGTGTGGAGGCATTATAAATGGTTCATAGATGAGCCTATAGATGGTACATAGCTATGACATATGTGATTTAGTGTTTAGTTACATGATCAGTTTATTGGTGTTTTTAAGAGGTTATAGTATGAGCATATGATTAAAAAATATGGTATTAGAGAGGGTTTGAATCTAATGGTGCATGCATGGATATGATCCCATAAGGTTGCTTGACATTCATGTGATACAGACTATGCTAGTGATGTTTATGAGGAATCGCTTCTTTCAGGGGAGGTAGACTTATTAAAGATGATATTTGATACTAATAATGTAGGATATATGATTCATATGTCCATTAAATATTGTCTATGATAGATGAAAACATGAATATACATCTCCTTACCTCTACCTTTGATCACTTAGCTCTGACCTTTATACTATGTATATGTCACTTTTATCACTTCTTCATCATTATGGTTTATAAGTTCTTATTGTTATATTCACCCTTATATATTCCTTTATCCTATATATTATTTATATCTATAAACTCATCCACATTCCCAATCATTCATAAATATATCTCAACTCCTCTTAACTAACCAGTCCATCAACACAATTCAAACTGCTTGTCTTTTATATCCATCTATCAACCCTTTTGGCCACAAGGTTCATTGATTCATTTTCTTGTTCATTGGTTTAAAGAATATATACTCATTAAAAATGATTATAATATTTATCTTATTCATGATAGTCTTATTGGACCCCCTATACAACTCACAAAACTTCTCAAGTTATCTATCATTACTTACACACTTCCTTGTATTTAGAAAATAACTCTTGTAGCCCTTTTTTAATCTTTTTCTTATAGTAAGATCACATACAAAAAGGTATTGAAAAATAAAAATCTTTTATAGACAACTTCTATCCTTAACCTATATTTCACAAAGTTTTGTGCCCTAACTCCTTCATTAGACCACTTTTCTAGTCTTTTTGGTTCTCTGTATAGGCTTATTAGGTCTCCACCATCCCATAACATACACAGTCATTTATATCTATACGATAACATAATAAAATAGTTTAAAACCTCTATAATATATTAATATGCATAAAACCCTATAAAATTACCAATTTTGAATAAAGTGTGCTAGTTAGAATGTCTAAAAGTTGCATTTGTCTCTTGAAACCCTAGAATAGGGTTTTCACTATCAGAAACTACCTGAGAGGAAAAAATTCAAATTTTAGATTACAGTAAAAGCAGGTTTTGAAGGGACCCCAAAAGCATTAAAATTCAAGTTATTAACCATTAAAATAATTTTAAAATGATTCTAATAATTTGAAAATTTCTATTTACCTCCCATATACCCTTACCAAGCATTAGATATCCATTTGGATGCCTTTGTGGTCTATTTCATATAACATTTTAGGTTAATTGAGTACACAATCACAAATTACTACAAGGTCTAAATACCTTAATGAAATGAGTTTCCAAACAAATTGATATCTAAAATAAATCTTAGGAACATTAAATTAAATAATTACCAATTATTTTCAAATCTTATCCAATCTTCCATACCATCTTTGTCATTCAGAGCACACACTTAACCTTGTATGTAACTCAATTTTCTATTAGAACATAGAACACAGGAGGATAGGATCTCCAATTTATTTCCTCAAAAAAAATTTCATAAAAAAAATTGTAATGAAATTTTAATTATTTAAAATAAAATATTATTGATATATGAACATGGATCAAACTCTTTTCATAGAGTCTTGTTTCATAACAAAAATAAAACTCAGTCTTGAACACTGATTTTAAACATCACAAAGATTATAAGTTGTTATTCAAAATAAATAATACTTATTATTCAATGTTTTGGGGTTCAACATTATTTTTCCATCTCAAATCCATCCCCATATATCTTCCATAATAGAATTTACATATTTATATAATCTATAATGACTTTTCTAACAGTTCTTGTTCCCATTCAAGAAAATTGACAAAGGCTAGACTAACTATATCTAAAAAACCTATATGAAAAGAATAAATATGTAAATTAAACTTGTTATTAAAATTACATTGACTCCATTTAATAACCCACATAAAAGGACTACAACATTGGAGTTCCTTCAACATGACCAAAACTTGACAAGAGAGTTTAAAAAATTCAAATTTGTAAAAATGGTGGGAAAATGCTATATGAGTAAGAATTTAAACTCTATACACTCCTATAAATCCTAAATATAGAAAACACATTATATATGACTTATTGTAACTATTCTAACTCAAAATGGAGAGAAATGAAGATGACCATGCATCATACTACCAAGGGGCAAATAAAACTTTCCCTATAAGTTATAATTAGTCTTGCTTTGATGTGCTTCACAGTTGTTTTCATTCTTTCTAACTTCTAACCTTTTTTTCTTAGCCTCCTATATCCCAAGGCCTACTTGAAAAATTTAGACCTCTTTATATCTTTACTACTACTTTAACTAGCCTCTCATGTATATTCACATCTTCTCCTAATCCACACTTGTACCTTGTCCTTCCTCTTATTATCTTCATCCAAGCTATACCTACAATGATCAACAAATCATTAAAGAAAACATATGTCTCATCATGCCCTTAAGGCATACTCCAACTCTTTTCCTTGATTGTGTGTTGTCCTTGTTTCTAATCACCTTCATGTGCCTTTTATGGTTCATTCTTCATCTTTACACCAACCACCAATTCATATTCATATTCTTATTCTTATATTATTTCTCCTTCATTTACAACATATACTTCAACCTTAGCATCTATAAATTCATCATGTAGAATGTCTTTTATACATGAATTCTCCTTGCCTTCATGAGTGATCTTATCTTAGTCATTACTGCTACATGCCATAGGTCTATGTTCTCATTTATCACTTCATTCACCATCTCTTTATAAATTTGATGAGGATCAAAGTTATATTCTTTCTTAAAGACTTCATACATACTAGCATAGTCCTCATACCTTTTCTTGTTATACTATTCCAATGTTCCTTTGTCTTCATTTACATACTCTTGAGTGAAGATCACTTCATGTTCCATGCTATCTTGTTTCATAGATGGCTAGCCTACTTATTCATCGTCTAATATCAAGACTCTATCTTGAGCCATGCCTTCCTCTTGGTTCCTCTAAGAAACCACTTGATAAAATGCTTCCTCTTCTTATTTATTGAACCCATGCATTAACTTAACTAACTCATATCCTTATTTAATTCTCAAACCTAAATTCACACATGCCAAAACTTCATTAGTTTGAAATCCATGAGGCTTACTTTTCCCCTCCTTTATCTTCTTAGGCTACTTGCTCAACACTTTTAACTATCTCTTCACTTTGCATAATTCTACTTGCTTTGTCTTCATCATCATTATGTCCTTGAGATGCCATTTAACTCTTGTTCTAATCCCAATTGAAAACTTTGGTCTAAGTTCTTCCAAAGCTTGATCCAACTCTACCAATATTGCCTTCAACTCATCAATCTCCCTCTTATCCACTGCCTCTTTCTTTACTTCCTTGTGGCAACCTTATTTTTTCAAGCCCTTCATCTTTATCTCTCATTCTCTTCACACTCTCTCTCTCTAAGTCTCACCATTGACCTATCTCTTCTTCTTAACAATCCTAACTACTTATATCCTTGACCTTAACTTGGTCTCTCTCTTTTACCTTCAAGCTCTCTTTGCAATTTCTTTCTTGGAGCTTTCACTAGCTCTCTTCTCTCTCTCTCTCTCTAAGACTCTTGTATTAAGTGATTCACCACATAACACTTAATTTTCTTCCTATCACTCATATACCTACAACTTCTTTAATAACCTTTCAAGCAACCTTCATCATTCCTGCATGAACTAATCAAATACATAACATGAAAATAAAAAAAATCATGTACCTTTCTTTATGCAAACCTTCTTTAGCTTCTTCTCAATGAAATTCTCACTCTGATACCAAATTATGCATAGGTCATTTCAATATTATCTATGAAATATGAAAACATTGACAAACATCTCCTTATCTCTACCTTCAATCACCTAGATCTGACCTTTATACTCTATATCTATCACTTTTATCACTTCATTATTATGGTTTACAAGTTATTATTAATACATTCACCCTTTTATCTTAATTTATCATCTCTATTATTAATGTCTATAACCTCATCCACATTCTCAATCATTCATAAATATATCTCAATTCCTTTTAACTAACTAGTCCATCAACATAATTCCCACTGTTTGTCTCTTATATCCATATATCAACCCTTTTGGCCACAAGGTTTATTGATTCATTTACTTATTCATTAGTTTAAAGAATATATGCTCATTCAAAGTGATTATAATCTTTATCTTACTCCTGATAGTCCTATTGGAATTGCCCATAAAACTCACAAAACTCCTCAAGTTATTTATCATTACTTACACACTTGTCTTTAAAAAATAATTCTTGTATCCCTTTTTAACTCTTTTTCTTCTAGTAAAGTCACATATGGAAATGTATTAAAAAAAATCCTTTCTAGACACCCTCTATCCTCTACCTGCCTTCCATAAATGTTTTTACCCTAACTCCTTCATTAGACCACTTTTCTAGGTCTTTTTGGTTCTCTTTATAGGCCTATTAGGTCTCTACCATCCCACAACATACACAATCATATATATCTATATTATACCATACTAAACTATATTAAAACCTCCATAATCTCTTAACATGAATACACCCCTACCAAATTACCAATTTTGCCAATTAGAATGTCTAAAAGTTGCATTTATCTCTTGAAACCCTAGAATAGGGTTTTCACTTACTTGAGAGGAAACTATTCAAGTTATTAACCATTCAAAAAAAATTCAAACGATTATAATAATTTAAAAAAGTCTATTTACCTCTCATATATCCTTACCAATAATTAGATCCCCATTTGGATTCCTCTATGGTTTGTTTCATACAACATTTTAGGTTGACTGAGTACATAGTCATAAATTATTATAGGGTTCAAATACCTTAATTAATTAAGTGAGTGTCCAAACAAATTGAAACCTATCAAACATATTAGGAAAATTGAATCAAACACTTACCTATAATTTAAAAGTCTTAGCCAAGCATCCATACCATGTTTATCACTCGGAGTACACCCTCAACCTTGTATTGCAACTTAGTTATCTATCACAACATATAACACAGGAGGATATGATATCCAATGAATTTCCTTAGAATTTTTTCATCAAGAAATAATGTAATGAACTTTTAATTACTAAAAATAAAATATTGTCAATATATGAACATGGCTCAGACTCTTTTCACATAGTCTTGTTTCATAACAAAAACAAACCTTAGTCTTGAACACTAAATTCAAACATGACAGCGACTGTAAGTTACTATTCAAAATCTATAATACTTATTATTAAATGTTTTGGGGTTTAAAATTATTTTTCCATCTTGAATCCATCCCCATCTATCTTCCATAATAACATTTACATTTTTATATAATCTATAACTACTTTTTTAATGGTTCTTATTCCCACTCAAGAACATTGACAAAGGCTGGACTAACTATATCCAACACACCTATATGAAAATACTAAGTATGTAACTTAAAATTATTCTTATAGTGACATTAAATACTTTTGAGAACTTGAATAAAAGGACTAAAACATTGGATTTCCTTCAACATGACCAAAACTTGAAAATAGAGTTCAAAAATTCAAATTTGTAAAAATGGTAGGAAAATGCCATATGAGCAAGAATTTGAACTCTATACATTCCTAGAACTCCTAAATATGGAAAAAAAATTCTATATGACTTATAATAACTATGAAAACTCAAAATGGGGAGAAATGAAGATGCCCCTACATCAATATATTATGAAGTATACCTGACAGTAGATATAGACACAATGGCTTTTGTTATTTACTATTGTAGCTGATGGATCAAGAGCTACACCTAAGACTTAGGATGGATATATGGTGGATGAACATGTTAGGAATAAGGGTAGCCTATTTTATCTTCTAAATAGACATATGTCTTAGAATTGATAATGTTTATATTTTATATATTAGTTACCAATGCTTTCTAGAAATGTCATGTGTATTTGTAGGGAATACCTACTAGATAGAAATGATTAATGAGTCTACTGGTACTTTGTTGAGTTAAATACCTGATGATGTCATGAGATGTGGATTACTTGAGTTAGTGGATAACATTACATTCATGCCTACACCTTTATTTTATCACATGAGTATCTTTACCACCACCTATATTTCTATAATTAGAGAACAAGATGATCTCATAGTATAGTTAGGGAGGCAATATATGCCTCCACTAGTTATAGGTGGTAGTCACTTAGGCCAATTTTTTTTTACAAATTTTATATGAATTAAAGAAAAGAATAGTAAATTATAGTCTAAGCATGGCAGGCTTCAAGATAGACTCATTATTTATAAGGAACTTGAGAGATGTAATATATCTTAATCCTGAGGTCCTCATGTAGATAATGGTGAATCATAATCTAGAGGTCCTATGTATATGGATTAATAAGAATATATCAAGGGATAGGGGAAACATTCCCACATTATTTATTTATATTGTTGTTATTGTAAATGCTTATTTGAGTTTGATAAATATGATGATATTTTATGTTCCATGTTGTAATTACACATTTTAATGAGATGATGTCATATGATTTTGAATTAATATATGCATTTTAATTTTTTATTTAGTATTTTTAATCATATGATTGGAGTTCATAAATGATATGACATTTGAGGACAACACAAATGTAAACTAAATAACCTATGACATCCCAAAAAATCCTCTAACCAACCAATTAGAAATAATGTTTCACTATACCCATTTGAATATATATCTAAAATTGGCTGACATATTTTTCCCATAATGATTTGGATTGGTTTATTTATTGATATTTTTGTAGAAAGTTACGAGCTTGTTCCATTCTTTGATCCTCACCTATTTGATTTATATATGGTACCCACACTTGTGTATTATAATATGTAACTATATTTGTCTGTGTACTTGCTCTATATATTTGATATGTAAGAAAACCATGTTGGAAAGTAAAGGAGATAGTCAATTTAACATTATCAAATATTGCTTTAGTGTACTTTAACCATGATTTTCCCAATGTAAGACTACCTTTTGGAATAACCTTCTTCACATACAATAATGTATCTAATTTTTTAGGCTAAGAGATATTGGTATAAAAACATGCCCCGTGGCACCATCATAACTATGCATATGCTCTAAATCTTGGTCAATGTATCTCATTTCCTTAAGAAATATAAGTGTACATGTATTGCATTGTGCCTTATCACTTACAAAAACTCCTTCTCTATATTCACTCTAATAAGGGATAAAATGACCATTAGCTACTTTATAGATTTTGTTTGGAAAATTTGATCATTGTGTAGATAAATAAAATTAGTCATTAAGTGTTTGAAAATGTTTATTCTTGACATCCTTACCCTGCTTGGCTTATTCGCCATTTTACTAACTTGAAATATATAGGAGAGCCTTCACTATCTTTTAAACAGTAAAAATTTGATATAAACATCAATATTTAATCTAAATTCACCCTTAAAATACTTATAGGCACTTGTCAAGCCTTTTATAGTAGTTTATGTCTTTATGGGATATGACTACATTAGGTCAGATAGGGCCACACTATGACCTTATCCCCTAACATAGCCTTGTTTTGTGCATTCCAATGATCAATTTTTAAAATTAATACATTTAAAAATGGTTCTCCCACATATTTTTTAAATTCATTTTAGTGAAAATATTGTAAATAACCCCTATAAATCACATCAAGACATTCACTTGAAACCCCCTAGCAAGTTGATTTCAAATTACTACACACTAAGCAAAAAAGAACTATTTCCTTCAATTTTAGTTATGTTACTTTCTAATAGTCATATGACAAGTCTAAATATCATTTATTATAGGTCAAGGGAATCCATTGTCAATAATTTCAATCAATATTCTAGCTACTTGCAAATAGTTTCATAATTACAAATCACATAATCACTCCAAGATGGAGAACTACATTGGCCTAAGGCCTATATAGGATAGGTAGGTATAACTTATATTACACAAGGTTTTTTGAGGATAGATCATATATTCTCCTTACCTATTTTTCCCCTTCAAAGGCCTTATCCTTATATAATTTACACTTCCATTTTTAGATGTGACACTATTTACAGGTCTTTTTAAGTAGTTTCATGTCATATTCAACATTAAATCTATTTTAGAGAAGTTTATACATTTTTGGAATCATTTAATATTTTTATAAAATTCTAAATTTTGTAAAAATATGTAGCATACTATATTATAATATCATACTTATATATTCTAACATTTCCATTTCAATAGTTTAATATATATTCATTTGATTGCATTCAATTAAAATAGATTAAACATGTTGTATAATGTGAACTAGAAGAATATCTTCTTTTAGTGGTACCTTTCATATAAGTATGGGTGACTATTGGATCCTTTATAGGAGTGTCCTAAAATATCTTGGCCTTCCTAAAATAAGTAGTTGAAAACTATGTAGAGGGATACCTTATTGACTTATTATTAATTGTACCAAATGTAATGCCTCATATATCAACAAGTTTTTAAATATTTTTATCCAATGCATAAAAATTGTAATCTCACTATCCATTTATACAATGATAGTTTTCAAATGCTCTTTTCCTCACTCATTCAAGCTGATTGGGAGGGTTATAGTAACTAGGAAATAATTTGATTAGTTTCTTATCAAGTAATCTCTGTAAAATATAACTTGGCCTAGTATTGAAACTATCAAACTTAATAGGTTGATTCATATTTGTAGCAGGTGCACTTATATTAGATTTTACCTTTTAAACCATGTTATCAGAGTCTTTCCTTCTATTAATTACCTTAATTGGATTCTTTGCTTTAATAGGTTATGTACTTTATTCATCTTCCTTATGTGTAACTTCATTCTTAAGCGAATATGATCATGAATCACTTGAATTTTTTGACTGCAATACTCAAAATTTAGAGCTTTAAAAATAAGAAACCAAACAATGATAATTGACTTACTATTCTAAAATTGTCATATAACTTCAAATAGATCTTTAAATTAAGAAAAAAAATAATACCTTCACCTTACCAATTGATGAAGATATCCTCTTTCCTAACTTGGATGTGCTCTTACAAAATGGTATGTGGTTTTTCTTGTAATATATATTGCAAAGGAAATTCAATAGCATAACGGTAGGTGATGTTGATTCTGAATAGGATGCATAAATAAAATTTGATAGCTTGATGATGGATGATCCAAACTGGAAAACATCTATTTATATATTTTTCAGATGTGGTGTGGATGGTAAATTACATAATTAATTTTTGGATGGTTAGATTTGAATCCTCATTCAAATGAGGAAGACCAATACATCAAGCAATTGATAAATGTGAGGAATTTAGTTGGGTAGTTGCATGAGTTAGTCAAATGAATTGATGGATTTGGTTGCATGTTTATAGGAATTTTGAAAGATTCTATGAATGAGTCAAGGTAGTTTAATGACTCATGAAGTTAGTTGAATTTTTCACAGAATCGACTGGTGACTCAACACTTGGTAGAGAAAATTGGGGAAATGGTTGGGTGACTTAGAATTTTGAGTTTTTAATTAGTTTTATTTATTCATTTGTGTAATTATGTGTGCATAATTTATTAGAAATGGAATTTTTAATTAAAATTGATTAATTAACTATTTGAATTTGAAAGTGAAATTATTGTTAGTGGGCTAGGATGATAATTCAAATTTTGATGATGGTCTAATAATAATGGTGATTTATGTTGATATTTATCAAAGTTAATTACAACACCAATGTGGTAGAATTTAGGTGTCTATATTTGCCTCTATTTGAAGGGTGTTATGACTAGAGGAAGTGAGGTCATTTCAAGAATAAATAAAAGTATAATGGAAATAAACATGATAAGATTCCTTGAGTTCCTTGAGAAAGTGATTAGGTTATTTGATGCCCCCTTGAGAGGTCGTGTGAGGAGATAATATGTGGACAAGTGATTTAAATGAAGGAGAAGAACTGGTGGTTGTGGAGAAATAAATGTAAGAGTGTATAGTGGGTAATTGAAATTACTAATATTTATTAAATTCATGCATGCTATAAGTTTCTATTGATTGTAAAAAAATATTTTTTCCCTAGTAAGGATATATGCAAGGAATCAAATTGGGAAAGAAACATCCTGATTACAAGTGACACACTTTGAATTTTACCTAAGCAATGATACATGCAAGAGGGTAAATTTTAGAATGATATATACCAATTAAGAAATAGGGTTACATTATGAATAATTTGATCCCATTGGTTTGGATTAAAATGATTGATTAATATGCAAACCAAAAATAAAGCAATAAATAAATCCATATGTTGGTTAGGAATAAGTATGTGAAATAGGAGTGAAATTTTAATGTAGGGCAAGTTATTTTGGTGGGTTGGGTAAATAATAGGGTATAGATGTAAACTTTAAGTCATTATTATTATTTTCCACCTAATATTAGGATTTTTTCTTTGGATTTGCAAAAGTGATAGAGATAAAATGGACCATATCCATGTTGAATATGGAGTTAATTTCAACCTTAAGGTAAAAATGAAGTTACCAAGGCATTTTTAACATAAAATATTTACCATTTACAATGGTGGGATGAGTTTTTGAGTGTATTAACCAATTATCCAATTTGTGGCACATTTTGTGGAGAAGTGGGTGTAATCTAAGATGTTGAGAGAATCAAGGGATTACGTGGTTGAAACATCCCATATTTTTTGGCTTATTTAATGGGGATATGGTTATCTCTAAGGTTATGGTGCATTTTGGAGTTTTGAAAAGTATAAATAGGGGTGAGGGGTAACACATTATTCATTACATTTTACATCTCATTTTGAGCTCTATAATTCTCTCTTTGATCGATGTGATCGGGTTTGAGGTGTGGCTTAGCATCTCAAGAATTCTATTGTGAATTCAAGAGAAAATTATCTCTGTAAGATGTTCTTGTTGATAGTTGTCTTGTACTCTTTTTTATAATATTATTGAGATATTATTGGTGGGTGTAGCCTATATTGGGTGAACCGCGTTATATCAGTGTTATGTGTGTAATTGCTTAGATCTAAATTTTCTTTCATATGTCTCTGCTACTATGATTATAAGGAATGAATTCATGTTATATATTTTATTACATAATTAATCACTTATTCCTAACAATCAAAACCTATCAACATCGCAACAAGTAGGTGAGGGAGCACCAGAGACCACACAAGGATGATACTTAGATAAGTTATGTTTTGAATATGTAAAATTTAAAATATAGTGTCATTATTGTTGAAATGATTTCATTTTTGGTTGAAGATGATTTAATAATAAATAATAATGAAATCATCTAGTTAAACAATAATTATTTGGTAAAATGACAATTTTGTGTAGTAGTAGTGAATTTGTTAAAATAGTGGCAAATTTGTATCATACATTAGTGAATTCATCACTATGGTGGAGAATTTGTATTGTATGGTATAAAATTCATCATGCATAGAAATGAATTCATATTGTAATTGTGATTTTTTTAGGGCCATAGCAAATTCATCTTAGTTATAGTGAATTCATTGTTAGTAAAATGATTAAGTAAGAAATGATGATTTTATGGTTTTTGTGAACTTGTGGATGAAAATTTATTTATGATTGGTGAATTTATGACTAATTATGCATTCATTTATTATATTTATAGGGGATACTATAGATGATAATTTTATGAGAGAGGAGATTGACAGTGTTACAGTTGATGAGCCAATTTACAAATTATGAGTTTGGGCTACTAAAAGTAATGGGGTTATGATATATAATATAGATTTTGGAGATGCACACTGATAGGGATATATCGACTACATTGGTATAAAGGTGGCACTCAGAGATGAGTATATTTCATCTTCCAATAGGGGAGATTATAATGACATTTAAGGATGTATGGTAGATTTGACATATCCTGATACAAGGTATGATGGTATACTAGAGAGATAATTCACATGTAGTTTCACTATTTAGATTGTTTGATGATGAGATTATTTTGATAATAAAATTGAGGATAGATTTAGTTGTGTGTATGGAAATGGAGGAGATGGATTGGATCTTATGTTGATGGATCTTATTAATGGCATATTGTTATCAAATAAGAGGGAGATTTTTTCTAATAGGTCTAGATAATGTGGTTGGGGATATGATTGAGTTCACCATGGAGTATGCATGAGGACCATGTGTGTTGGTGTATTGATACTAATATATATATGTAGTGGCATATAATTATGGGAAGAACATTGGTCCTTCTACATTATTATAGGTATGGGTATGGGAACACATAGTTATGAAGAGACTAGTTGGACAGCTACAAAGGAGAGTAGATGAGGAGCCTTTTTCAAACAAATGACATGTTATAGTGGGTGGGAAATGATGAAATTTAGGTGACTTGACCTACTATAGGAGAGTGATTGATGATCTCACCTCATAAGACATTACATAGAGGACTTATAGGGAGGTGAATCTATATTAGATAGAGGATGTTGTATACTTAGATTATGTGATGAATTTATGCTATATTGTGGTGTGACATAGGTATATTATTGATAGGTACTAACTAGACATGGTGTTATGATAGTTTAGGATCTAGTAGGATGTTATTACAACACCACACAATTTTCTTGGTTAGTGAGAGAGTGAGAATTATGGGGAGTAGGGATAGATTTGAGGGTAGTAGAGTTGAGTTAGATTCACCTACAACCTATACCTTGGTATAGAAGGAGAGATGTGGTATATGTAGGAGTGACATATGCCTACTAGGAATGATGGGAGTATATGTAGCTTACCCTTCCATATTAGAGGTATATGACATTAAAAGAGAGGATACAAATAGTTATGAGGGTACTACTATAGAGGGGAAAATAATAGAGGAGGAGGGTGTTGGTAAACATACTAGATAGTAGTGACATATGAGGTGATGAAGAAGGGGATAGTGTAGTAGCAGGTGATGGCAGACATGGTGGAGGTGATGAAGGAGACAAAATATAAGGGACACAAGGTAGAGGGTATGAGGGTGATAGAGGTTATATTATAATGATTATGATAGACATTGATGATGAGGGACAAAGTAGAGAGGATGGAAGATATGGGCAACCACATATGATGTTGACTATTAGAAGAGATGGACTAGGGCCATCATGACTAGTGTGATTGATAGAGGATGAGGTATTGATTCATAGTCTGTGATGAGAGATAACCTTAGGTATGTGGTAATAATAAACTTATAGAGTGATTGTGGATGATGAGATAGTTAAATAACCTTGATATTGACATAGATTTTGAGATTACAAGGTGAGGTATATCTACTAGCTATCAAGTTAGAGAGGTGAGATGGGACCTTGGTTATGGTTGGTGTAGATACACAGACTGAGTAGGGCACAATGGCATGGGATGTATGGAGATTATGAAAATATTTGGATGCATTATGTGTGGATAGGGATATAGTGAGATATTTTTTTTACTGCAATCAACCTTATGAAGGCCTTATTAGATGTCATATGCACCATGGAGTAGGCTTCCTAATATAAGATATTATATGATTAGGTAGTAATTACTGATCAAAGAACACCCTCATTTATGGAGTATTACATCAAGATATCTAGATCATCAAGTAATAAAACATAGTTTAAAACATCACAATGATTAGTAGGATAGCTATCTCAACATGTTATGGGTCCACCATGAAGGACATCATAGAGAGCACAATGGAGATCACGCTTTAAGAGTCCTCTAGTAGAGGGTCAAAGAGGGATGTGACTTGATGTTGACATATATTATGAATTTACTATGATGATATTTGTACATGAAGATTGATATATATATATATATATATACATACATACTTGTGTATGGATCATGTGTACATTATTATTGATGGATAGTTTATTCATGGATATGTATTAATGGATTTATGATATGATGCATAATTGTCTCTCTATTATTTAACTTAGTCATTGAGGATATTATTCATAGATGTGTGGAGTGAATGTTTAAAATAGTGGTTAGTGTTGAATGGTTTGATTATATTATGGATGTGATGTATGTATGCAGATGAGGTAATAATGTATATATGATTAATAGATGCTTAGCTTTGCATGGAGTTCCCACATGTTTTTGACTAGCCTTATTTTTATTTTATGTACAACAAGATGCATTAATAGTATATAAGACCATGATGAATCTATTGTAATGCATATAGTGGACTGACTCAAAGCAATAAGTATGAAAAGAAAAAACATCTAAAAACCACAAATAAAAAGAAAGTACGTAGACATAAAAAGTAAATAATTTTATTTTGTTTTTGCCTTTGTTAATTTATAAACCTAATGTTTTGAGATATTTTGGTAATGATAAAGATAAGCTTGATTTACCCAAAGAAATGATGTGTGTGAGAGGGGTAGTTTTGGGAAAGATATATCCCTAAGGTTGCAATTATTTATTGAAGGTAGGATAAGGGTTCATCAATAAACTAAGGATAAAATATTTTAGTAAATTTTTATTTTTGTTATTTTTTATAGGATTTTTCTATGTTTTTAGATTTTTTTGAGAATTTTGGATTGACAATTAGACTATATTCAAAGGGAAAAGCAGCTCAAGCACTAGAAGTAGGAATGATTAGGTGATGATTATGGATGGGAGGATGGATATGAAAGAATTACATTTAGTGTAAGTTATACACCCAAGATTCACTACATCATGTTGATGTATGTGATGAAATGGCAATGTGACAATATGATAATGTGTATGTACCATTATTTTTATGATAAATTAATCAAAAGTGTATTGGTATACTTTTTAAGATCAAAACTAGTCAAAGAAAAAGGTAATTTATAAAGTGTAGACACCTCATTTATTCCACTCTAGTGTCATCACTGTTCATCAAATTGGTTTCTCACATTATTATGTGAATTAACCCAATTTTCTCTTGATCATCCAAATTTGCTAATCTGATCATCATTTTCCTCTTGAATCATGATAGTGCATCCCAAATTATATTAATCAACCACAACATATTCCTAAATTTATTTGACACATCCCTAGTCCACTCATCCAATTTGCACATCACCCCCTAGACAACTAACTCTATCTTCCATAATCATCTTCATTCCTACAAAAATCACCATTATATCACATTAGTTAATTAATCTCTATTAATTAGCTAATCTCATCAATAATGGAAAATTTCATGGAATGCACATTTATTATATTCCATAAATAAAATAATCCAATTTTCCATCTTAATTTTGTGATGTCATCAAAGGATCCACTTGAAAATTTAAAAATCATAAAACATATCCAAAGTTTATTTTCCAAGGAAATTTTAATGCAAGGAGAAAAGTGTGCAATCAATTTCTATGTCATGCTCTTTCACACTCCAAATATTCTTAGATAGAGTCTCTTACACACTCCAAAATTTCATGATTATATCTATTATATGCTCTTACACACTCCAATCATGGCATTAAATGAAATGTAAGACCTCTTCTCATCCATTGATTTTGATCTTCATCTAATGGTACACAATCATTCAGGAAATCTATAAATTGAGGGCTTCCTCTCTATTCTTAACAAAGCTTATTTGTGAAACGAAGTACTATTAGTTTTTGAATCTAAGCTTCAAATCACATCATCCCTTATCCAATCAAGATGTCCATTTCAAAAGGGGTGTTGTTGCTGAATTGTCTAAGCATCTTGACCCACCTTTGCAATTACATCACATATGAGATCATCCTAATTAATCAAGAGGATAACAAAGGTATAATATTTTTTTTCCAATTTTAATTACATTATTTTTTATTTCTTAATTTGAGGACACATGATTAGATTAGTTAGATATTCAATTTATATTTTTATTTATTCTAACCAATACTAATATTTGTTTCATGATGTTACATATGGCATGATTGGTGGGGTAATTCACACCCCAAAACGTCATTTTAGGTCATATAAGACTAAGTATTCATCAATTATATAATAATTTTAGCTAAAATTTTCTCAAAAATTGTTGAAATATTCATTCCCAAATTTTTGGTAGAAATGCCTTGTGAATTTGCAGAATCATGAACAAAATTGGTAGAATAAACCTATTAATTGGAAGAATAATGTTTGGTCTAAAGCTATATTTTAAAACTTCAATAGAATATAAATAACTTTGGGTGAAATGTATTATATTTTAGTGAAAATATTTCTATGTTTATAGGGAACATGGTGGAATTTACTTAAATTTGGTGAAATCATCTCTATTTTTATGATAGTCTATGTTTTTAGATTGGTAAAATCTTCCTAAATTCAGTAAAATTTCTCATATTTCAATGAAATTGTCTCTATATTTATGATAGATTATTTTTTAAAATTGGCATAATTATCCTAAATTCTACAAAATTGATCTAATTTTGGTGAAATCATCTCTATTTTTTTGAGAATCTATGTTTTTAAGCTGGCAAAATTGTCTTAAGTTTGACAAAATCACTACGATTTCAATGAAATCATCTCTATTTTTTTGAAATTATGTGTTTTTAGGGTGGTGGAATTATATTAAGATCAATGTAATTGTTTTTATTGTGATTAAATAATCTCTATTTTTATAATAATATGTGTTTGTAGATTGGTAGAATTATCATATTTTTAATGAAAATTCTTTGATTTTGATGAAATCATTATCTATTTTCTGATTATGTTTTTTTCAGAGTGGAGGAATTGACTTGAGTTTAGTGAAATAATATTTATTTTTATGTAATCATTGATATTTTATGATATAATAAGGTTTTGTAAGATTCTACGCTTGCTAAAGTTATATAAAACAAACTATTAATATATCTTTTGCATTTTTTTGCTTGTCAAAGTCTTAAATAAATTGAACAAATAGTCACTCTTTATTTTGGGATTAATAATTAAACTCACATTTCATTTTGGGTGTATGAAAAATTACTTGTTTTGTTACTTTCATTTGATTATGTGTTGTATTTGTGTAATTTGAAACTGTATGCTCTTCCCTTACATTGTAAGATAATTCCTAAGAATCAGAAATGAATCATATGGATTATTTTTTATCTCAAATAGATGACACATGATTTTACCTAGAATATTTTGGTGATATTGGGAATCATCAATAATAGGAGTCTATTTTTTTTGTCTATTCAACTTGTAACTTGATCCCCAAGTGCAAGTCTTTAGGGTTTGATGACTAGGATTTCATCTCCTAATGTTAAGACCAACCCCATATTCTAATAGGATATAAAAATTAAGGGAGGATATATCATTAATAGTTAAGAAAATACATGATTTAAATACATTGTGAGGTGAGGGAATTTCATGTTCTAATACAATAGCCATAGACATCACCCCTTAAGGAAAGATTTTTTGACGACACTCCACTGAAATCCTATGTATGGAGTGTGCACAAAGGGATAAAACTCTATCATGTAGCCTATTATTTACCTCTTCCATAGATTTGGGCCCCATAATAATATGAAATAAATATGGGATGCACCTATAAAGTCTTGTTTAAGGCTAATCTAAGACCTATTGGTAATCAATAATTAGTAGTGAGAGGGTAACCAAACTCCCCCAAGATACAACATATGTCTATGTAGTAAGTATTGAGAGACCAATATATTCATCACTTCATGTGAGTATATGTGTGGGATATGATTTACATTATACAAATTTTATACTAAGCATTGGGATTAAATTTTTTGTGATTTTATTTAATTATTATTGAGACATGTATTGATTACAAACCTTAAACACTTAAAAAAAAGTCAAATTTAAACTTTAACTATTAAAGTCAAATTTCTTATGTCAAATTGAATCACAAGTAAAAATTAATCAAACGCCAAAGTCAACCTACCAAGATAAAAATACAAAGCTAAAGTCAACATCTAAAGTCAAGCATCCACCTTTGATTAACTCAGATCAAATTCACATGTTAAAGCTAATTGAAAGTCTAAGGGCAACTAAAGTCAAAATTATAAAATCAAGTCAAACATTACATCATACCTTGAGTCAAATATCTTGAAATCAAGTCAAACATTTTCAAGAACCAAGTCAAACATCATAAAATTTGAAAATCAAGAAACATTACTCAAAGACATCCAAAGAATCCAAATTTAAAAAGAAAATCAAAATCAAGACATCAAAGCAATAAGTTAACCAATTAATTTGGTTACTTAGAACATACTAATGTAAGTAAGACTCTAACACTGCATTGATACACTCCATGTGGCCATCAGTCTCTAGATTATTCCTCTTGGACATTAACAACTTGGTACCCACCAATTGTAATATATTCTACCATAATTTTCGTAGAATGAGCATCCCTATCTAATATTATGCTCAAAGGGATCTCCTAATAATTCACCACATATTAAAATAAGTACCCTATAGTTTCCTCTACTTTACAAGGCTACTTACATGTAATGAAAGATGCATACTTGGAAAATATAAAAAAAACAACCATGATGTTATAATTTACATTCACACTCAAAAATATGGTGATAAAATCCATACTTACACTCTCCTATGGCCTCATAATAACATAAAATTGTTAGAGAAGGCTTCTTAACAACTGATGCTTTGAATTATCTTACTAATAGATCAATCAAGAGAAAATGAACTCTTTCACATATTTGATAATATTCAACCAGTAAAATCCCCTTTCCAAAAGATTCAAAGTGTGATTTTTCCTAGGGTGACTTTCTAAAAAATAATCATAACACTCCTTGATGAAATATCTATGTAGACTCCCCCACTTGGGAACATAGACTTGACTCTGATTGAACCAAAACATTCCATCAAAAATGCTAAAATTATTTTTCCTACCCAACTGAGTCTATGCTTCTATAGTCTTTACCATTACTTTAGCTTGAGGATCTAGGACAAACTCTCCCAAATATTCTCCATCAAATGTCTTTTCAATTTCACTTTACTCTACCCATGAGTAAACATTAGACTAATTAATGTTATAGAAATAACCACCAACTATTGGTTCCTGCTATGTGTATTTATGACCACATTTTACTTTCCTATAGTATGCATGATCTCAATATCAAACATAACCATAAATTCATGCCATCTTGCCTACTTTGGCATCAACTTATTCTACGTTATGATTAAATAATTTGACATGTTGTCTATCTTGATGATGAAGTGCATTCCCAACAAGTAGTGCCTCTACCTTCTCAAATGATACACCACATCTGTAATCTCATTCTCATGGATAAGATATCTCCTTTATACATATTAAAGTTTTTTAGAATCAAAATAAATTGGATGCTTATTTTGAATTATCACCCCACCAATGGTGAAATAAGATGAATTTATTTACACCTCAAAAGGCTTAATGAAGTCTACCAAGGATAGCACATGAGGTGTAGTCAAATTATCCTTTAAGAGATC
Source organism: Torreya grandis (assembly GCA_037957365.1). NCBI lineage: Eukaryota > Viridiplantae > Streptophyta > Pinopsida > Cupressales > Taxaceae > Torreya > Torreya grandis. The sequence goes on from JARHVA010002114.1 coordinate 2,687,130, forward strand.
AAATTCCTTCTAACTCTTTGTAGACCACAACCAATTCACACCCTTATTCAAAAAATTTATCAATGAGCTCATAAGTTTGGAGTATTGACTAATAAACCTTTTGTAATAGTTCACCAAACCCCAAAAATTATGCACATCATGTACATTTCTAGGTGGCTCCCAATTTATGATTGATTCAAGCTTCTTTGGGTTAGGCTTGATCATTACACTTAACAAGTATTTTAGGTCACATTTACAATGCCTCTTGTTCTACTACATGCCTATAAACTCAACCCTTATACCTCCAAAGCTATTCTTTCTTTAGTCTACCTAGCTACTCATTTATTCTCTAATGTAAACCACCATATGCACTTTACTCAAGCATATATTTTAGTTATTTTTTCAACATTGACATTTTCCCTCTAAAAGGAACCTTAGGTCTCACTTGTTGTGACTTACTCACCTTAGGCACACTACCCATTTGCCTTTTTTAGTCATATCCTTCACTAGCACAACAATATTATCTCTAGTTCTATAAGTTGTTGCATTGAGAAAAATGCAACATTTAGATCTCACATCATAATAAGTCAGAGCTCCACCAAATGTTTTACATCACACCTCATTCCATAGAGATGAACCTGCTTTGGTCTTCCTAGATACTTGATTTTGATACACTACAACCCTCTTGACTACTCACTTTTGATAAACCATAACCTTGACCACATACATTTCACTCCATGCCTCAACTAATTTGTGTTTTCTCCAACATTGGCCTCCATCTTCCATCAAGACTTTAAGTCATCCATAATTTGACTTACTTTCTAGTGAAAGTGTTTCCACACTCACTTCATAAGCATCACATACTTTCATCAGAGCCTTCATGCATCCTATCCCTCCATTGGGTAGGATCATAACTCTTCTCATCAATCCACCATGCCCACTCTCTCATAAAATTGAATGATTGTTCCTCTAGATTCATCAATTGGTGATGTCCCATACCATCACATTGAAAAAGACAAGATTCCCACAAAAAAACTTCATATCTATGGAATGAGGAGTGCAATGTAAATTTTTTTGTGGAGTTCTACGGTATTGTCATGCAATCTTGAAATGTTACATTTTGATCAATATAACTTCTAGAAGTAGAGAGAATATTCTTATGTTAGTGAAGTGTATGATTGAAATGATGCAAAGGTGGAAATGTGCCTAAGGTGAGTAAGTCACAATAAGTGAGACCTAAGGTTCATTTTGAAGGGAGAAGGTTGATATTGGAAAAATAGCCTAGATAGATACTTGAGTGAAGTGAAAGTAGTGATTTGTGTTAGAGTAGAAGTAAGTAGCTAGGTAGATGGAAGTAGGAGTAGACATAGAGGCATAAGGCTTGAGTTTGGAAACATTCAAGAGATTAGGAGGCATTATGAATTCAAGTTCAAATACTTGGTAGGTGTGGTGATACACTGAGTAATGTGATGACCTCTCAAGAACTATGGATAGGTAAACTTGTGTCATTTGATGATGGTGACTGAAGAGGCTAGGCTAATATAGTTAGTGGCTTGGTTAAAATAATGTATAACTACTCTATCATGGCATGTGATGCCATTTTTTTGTGTGTCTTGAAGATAATCTACACCAAAATTGAGGGTGTTTCCAATTTGAGTGGGAGAGAATATGAGGGGTTAGAATCCCTCAAGTAGGATAGTTGTGCAAGGCACTATCTAAGGGGCTCAAGGAGATCCTTATCTAAGGTAGATGGTTATCTAATGTAAGATTTGGAATTCACAAAATTCACAAAGGATAAGATGAGAAATTTAAGTTGGGATATGACTTGAATTGAGCTAGATTTGTGTGTGAGATGTTGGCCTAAGTTAATAACTCATATTGATGCTATAGATTTAGTACTTAGATATTTAGGTGAGTTGGGTTAGTGTTGGGGTGAGGAATCATATATAAGTACTCAAAACTATTATTTCATTATAATAATAAATATTAATCATTATATTTCATACCACAACCACTTCATATCCTTCTTTAACAACTATGTTAGTGGACTCTCAATTTTGGAATATTAGTTGACAAACCTTTGGTAATAGTTTTCCAAAAATAAAAATTGATGGACCCCATGTACATCTCTGGGTGGTTAATAATCTATGATTTATTCAATATTCCTTGGGTCAAGATTAATATTCCCTTTCCCAATCACATGTCTAAGGAAGTATTTAAACAATATAAATTTACTAAAATTTGATTCTAATCCAAAAGTGTTAACTTAAAATTAATTCAAAGGTTAAGTAAAGTAAAAAATTTATAACATCAATCCAAAATATAAAAATATGACTTTGATTCAAAATTAAAAATCAAGTTAAAATGAATTCAAATCTTAATCTGGCTTCACAACTAATCAAAACAAATTTGAGCACCATGCCTCATTACATGTGAAGTTAAGCTAGCTATAATATTAATTTTAATGATGATTTTAGTGTAAAATTATTTTATTTTGACCAAAACTAAGAATTTATTATTCTATCTCACTTTTATGGGGAGCTAGACATAAGTGTTCATGAAACTAGAACCAACACTCATGCACCTATAAAAGATCCAATAATAATCCGATTCAAAAATCAATGTTTTGAACAAAAAGATGAAATCCTATTATGATTGTTAAATCTAGGTTCAAAATTTCATGTGGGTTATGCCATATAAGATTTGTGATACCTTATCTACACACAAGAAGAGGATGTTCTAACACAACATATAGATAAGGCCACTTCTAGCCATGACCAAAACCAAGACCACAACACTATTGAAAATCTACATCTAAATCCTGAGTCCTCTAGAAAAGGGAAATAAAATCATGTAGAGCCACCACCTTAGGATAATAATTAGGTTATGATTGAGAAATTACAAAATGTAAGCCAAATACTTACTATTTTGGCTTCTACCTTAAATTCCACTCAATCTAACACACAACATCAACAAATCCTAAACAATTAATAGTAAATCCCATCCAACCAACAAGTCCCATCCAATCAAATAATCCAAACCAATCAACAAATATCATGTAACTAATATCAAATTCCTATTAATAGGGTGATTATTCCTATTAAATCCACCAACTAGGTATTTATTTCCATCAAATATGGTTCTAATATGCTAATTAATCCTATTCCACCAATTTTTCCCCATCAACATGCATCACACCCATCTCAAAATGATCCAACATCTTAGGAGTGGTAAGACAAAATGTTATTCAAGGACTAGAAATAGGGAATCAATGTAAAAATTTCAATTTTGAGGAATTATGTCCTTACCCTTTTGACAAGAGCATTCTACAAGTCCCTTTCCTTCACAATTTTGAAGCACCAAAATTTAATATGTATAAATAAAAAGGAGACCCAAGGTAACACATCAAATAATTCTTCATGGATTGGTAATAACTAGTATTAAACCACATTTATCTACTTAGATGTTCCCATGAAGCTTGGTAAACCAAGCCCTGAAATGGTTTTTTCATTTAACTAAAGGATTATACACTAATTTTTTTACCTATTAGAATGATGTATAAAGCATTAATAATATAACATGGAGTAATGATTAACAATGGTTGAGCTTTGAAACTCAAAATAGTGTAGTGAAGAAATCTTTTTAACATTTTAAACGATGGATAAGTTTGGCCAACATGTTTTCTCATTCTCACACTGAAAAGAAAATAGCTATCACTTTTGATTCTAACCTAAATCTATAAGTGGATTTTTATTTGCAACTACATTATGAAAATACATTCAATGAAATATTTGAAAAATGTGTGTAGATTAAAAAATCCTTTATTGATAAATGATTGATCAAAACATACTCTCCAAGTCAACCCCATGATAATGTCCAATCAATAATAGAGAAACCTAGAGTTTTTAACAAAACTAATTTTTTTTGTGTGAACGAGTTACATAGTACAAGCATGTGCAAACTATTGAACCAAAACATGTCTAAAATATAAAATTTGCACCAAAAATCACTCTTTAAAGAGTGCCACCTAAAACAAAATATCATTGAACAACATGCACCCCTTTAGGGAACCATTAGAGGTTATCTTTCAAAATCTAATTGATGCAAACATGGTTGTATGGCATAACACTAATAATTTTGAATAAGGACAACCCACACCAACATGGTACAAAGATAATGAATAGAATGATTATCATAGAGTAAAAGGATTGCTATAAATAGATATATGAAACTTAAGCATTATGTTCAAGATCTACTTGATCGTGGATAAATTGAGATTAAAATCAATGCATCATTGTTTAATCAAAATATGGGAATATTTAAAGGCCCACTCCCAAAACATAATTAAAATAATTAGAATACTCAACATAACTAGAATCATTAACAACATCATAATTAAAATCAAGGTCAAAACTCCCAAACTAACTGCATTGATAATCATAATATCCAATCAACTATGATAACATTGTGAGAAAGATTATAGATCATAATGTTTCCACTATAAAAATAAACTCCCATCATCTTCATAACACCAATCAACATGCTAGGACCACTATCCTAGGACTTCCCTCTCATCTTGTTAACCCCATTCAAGATTGAGAATGTGTTATTACTTCTTGACACTCAAATGTTACCACATAAGATCCTTTCACATCAAAATACAATGATAAAATCTAAGGTCCCCATTCTTCCAAATAAAAACCATCCACATCCTTAGTTGAAAAATCATATGACCTTATCCAACATTTGGAAAAAACTACTACACAAACATCCATTTTAGATTTTTTATGAACATCCACTGCCTATAAGGATATTTTTGATAATCTCCTTCAATATTCAAAGGTCCCCACATATATTGAAACCTGAAAATTTCAATCACTTGTATGACATTTTTCCTCAAGGAAAAAAATCACATTTAACCCAAATGATATTTCACTTACAAGTCCATCCCATAATGACCCCTTTATATTGAGGAAATTATTGCAAGATATAAAATTAAAAGGGTGCTCATAGACAATGGATTTAGGTTGAACATTTATACACTCAATTTGGTTAGAAATCTATGGTACTTAGACTTATATTTGATAGTAAAAATCATTAAAATCAGGGTATATGATAACATAGAGAGATAATTAGCTCACACTATTTATTTTCCCATCATTGTTAGGTCTATCACTCATCAAACTATTTTCCATGTTATTGACATTAAAATTCCATATAACCTTCTTATATTTCCATTGATTAATTATATTGGTGTAGTTCCATATAATTTGCATCAGTGCCTTAAATTATCACATGTTGGTATTGAGTTCACATCCCTAGAGATACATAGGCTTATCAGTTTATTAATATTATATAATTTGAATATCATAACACCCATCATTCCCATCATAGAGTATGCCCCTAAATAGGTTTAAAATGTACATCCTGATATTTAACCCTAAATTTTTATATGAGGGTATCTAGGGTTAAGAGTATTATATTATATTTTTACATAAGGGTGGTGAACTAACCTAACAAGTAGTCCCATTAATAGAAATCTTAGACAAATAGTATTTTGAATTTATACAAGTAAGATTGTTAAAAATAGTAAAGTAAAACTATTGATATATATTTTAATAAATTAGAAATAATGTTACTTAACTAGTTTACCATGGACATGTAGGTCTGGGTAGGAACAAAATAGAAGTGGATTGGAATATGATCCTGCAATGGTCATCAGATTGTATGAATATATGTTCTATGAACTTAGATGATTATGTTGGATCTAGATAATTATGTCAATTTAGGTGTCTAACCCTACCATAGGTGTCCCAAATGGAATACTAACTAGATTTGGATGTGGTCAACTAGAGCTTTCTATCTTTTCTATCACCTTTCATATGGTGTCTTAAAATAATGAACTTAGGCTATCACTCTTTATCAAATAATCAAACCATAACTCTTCACCCTTGGAATAAATGTGATAAAAATGGGTTTACATGCTCATAGTTTTGATATGACCCTAGAGACCCCTCTATCAATGGGTGTTGCCTACATAGTCAATACTCCAAAGAGGGCCTCAGATTGATGTAGTTATCCTTATGTGTTGGCTTGTGTGTGTATAAGGGTACAATTTGTGATAAATAAAGACATGCAGTGACCTAGCTTGTAAGCTAGAAAATATGGATCATGGGATTCCATTTTAATTCTTTAGACCTATATAAATACCACTCCTATGGCTGATATGGAAATAAAGATAAATAGGGTAGGTCTTCTCACTTTAATGCTTGATTGAGTGCTTCTTAGTATATTGTCTTGTGAGTTGTATTTGATTTCCATTAGAGGAATGAATGAGGGTTGATCTTGTATATTTACTAATCCATTTTGTAAATATCTCATTAAATCACTTAAGCTAACCTTTTGGATACATTTCTTTTAAAAATTAGATGACTTTTGGGAACTTGACACTTTGTAGGAAAATTGGACACTTGTGTTGACACACGTATTTGACTATGATGCAAGTTGTAGAAAATTCTCTTAACCACTTATGTGTCTAAACTAGGTTTGGAATGAATTTTCATAATTGTAGTAAAATTTAACCAAAAATATCTAACTAGACCTAATTTACCCACACAACTACCATTTTAAACTAAAATCACAATGATACATCCCTAATTAAGAAAATGGATCATCTTGCATAATTTATCTTATCTGATTCATCTATGTTATAATCAACCCTTTGTAAGTGTCTTTGTAGGCTAATTAAGTGAATGTTTGATTAACAAAGAAACATTGAAAACTCTACCTTTCTTCTAATTTCCAATTAATCACCTTGATTAATTATCCTAACCATTCCTATAATGGAAAATTTTATGTATTTGAATTATCCTATTTTTATAAAATACAAAATTGAATTATGACCTCATATAGGTGATGTAATAAGGGTAAGTCAATGAAATGGAGTGGAGTGTGGGAAATGTGGCTTATTACATGGCCATTCACACACACTCTTACATATTTTACATCCCTTTTACACACTCAATAGCACAAATGAATGTACTTTCTTCTAAAATGCCTTCTATACTCTAAAAGGCCTTAAATGAAATATCTTACACACTCCAAAGGTGTAATAATAGATTTAATGATTGATCATCAACCCTCCATATTAGTTCAAGTAATCTATAAATAAATCCCTCTCACCTTTCATTTCATCAATCTTCCTAATATAAACTTACTCTGTTGGATTATTCCAAGAAGCTTCATCAATTCTCTCTCTCTCTCTCTCTCTCTCTCTCTCTCTCTCTCTCTCTCTCTCTCTCATGCCATGATAAATATAAGACTAATGTACATAAGGATAGGTGCTTCCCCATACAAATGATCAAGAATCAATGAAGACATATACATCTACAAGCTGAGCTCAAACCATTTTAGACCAATTTTCAAGCATATCTTCAAGGAAGGTAAAAGTGCTATTTTTATCCTTCCAATTTGTATTTCATGTTTGATTATCCTAGCTCACCCTAGGGATTAGGCTTGATTAGTTATGTATTCAATTTGTTTTAGATTATTTCACTAACAATTGACTAACCCCTCTTGGATTCCTGATCTACATAAGTGTCCAGGGAGCTAGAAAATAGGCACATGTCTATAACTAGTAGTGAAGGATAATAATCAAATTTATAGCTTTTTTCATAGTATAGAAGGATTAGTCAGTAGAATAAAAATTATCAAAATATGAGATAAGCAATTTGGCACAAAGAGATCATGAAAATGAACCTTTTAGTAGAACAAAGTTCTAGAACTAAAAGGTATAACAATGATATGTATTTTCCATGTGTACAATATTGAGGTACTATATAATTAGATTTTAGTGTTTACAATCCCCCTTTAATCTGGTAATAAAATTACTATTTTAAAGAAATGAAATGCATACCTAGGTGTGTATAACACACATTAATTTTACGTGAGCCCAACTTGAGTGATTTTATGGTGACTAACTTATAACCAAGAGCTTGTTATAGTATACAATCAATGTATGGAATATAAAATTGAAATAATTTAAAATGATTGAAAGTAAAGAGAGCAAGGTTAGGAGTACACCTATGTGTTGATGCAAACATCTCACCTTTTGAAAATTTAATTTGAAAGGATGCATAATTATAAAACATTGAAACTAAGATTAAGACAATTCTAAACCTACAAGTGCATGTATTTGTGCGCGCGCGCGCGCGCGCGCGCGCACACACACACACACACACAACACGTGTGTGTGTGTGTGTGTGTGTGTGTGTGTGTGTGTGTGTGTGTGTGTGTGTGTGTGTGTGTGTGTGTGTGTGTGTGTATTATGTATATATGTATGTATACATTAGAAGACACGTGACCCTAATCCTAGTGTAAAGGTGAGTTATAACACAACCATTAAGTTTATTTCATCTCAATTGTGTAACCCAAATATGTGCATAGTCTAGTGAGTGTAAGTGATTTAATTAGCTTATACTATATATCTGGTGAGGGTGGATGATTTAACCAAATCTAACCTATAAATATAATAAATTTATATAATCTAATCAAATCTAACTTATAATTTAGTAAGATTGAGAGATTTAATCTACTCAACCTTCTAACGGTGAACCAAATAATGTAGTAGATTGTATCAATAACATTCCATAATAGTCCATCCTAGGCATGATAATAATTCATAATAATATTTTAAATTTATAAATTGATTTGATCTTGAAATTTTAGGTTCCCTTTTCATGGAACATACACCTCCTATATGTCTCAAGCTGAAATATAGGTAAAACAATAATACCAATGTAATAATGTTACCACAAATAGGTATCTGGATCATATAACTATGAAATCTCATGAATTTGAAAAATTGGTATAAATGTGGAGGACATATTTCCATAACACACCCCCATTTTAATCTAGAGAATCTAAGAACTAATGTAAAATTGGATAACATGTTTCCATAACATGCCCCCACTGTAATATGGAGATAATGAATACATAATAAGTGTGTAGGTCATTCCTTTTTGACATGCATCCACTAAAATATGAAACTATGAAAATTTGGAAGTCATGCTTTTATAACATTCTCCCATTGATATTCCCCCCTTTTTATGAGGGTAAGTATAGTTTGGTAGTTAATTTACCTCAAAAAGATAACATAATTATATAAGATATGTATGAACCATGTAACATACATGAATAACATGTCTAGGTAGATATATCATTGAAACACGTAGTATGTGTTCACATCAAGTCATGATATGCATAATGTAGATCATGGTAACATATAAAGAGTAATAATACAAGCTAAAAAATAAATCAATCACACACATAAGAGCACTCAAAAGTGAAACAAAAGGAAAATGGTCTAACTTGTTACCTTCAAAAAATTATATATTTGACAACTAGAAAAACTCTTTCTAAGATCTATTATGGGTTTATGTACATATGATTCTAAACTAAGGTGGGAATATCAAATGTTAAAAAACATCAAAAGAAGAAAAGGAAGGGATAAAATAAGTGTCTTATGTCAACATGGATTAAATATTTCAAACAAACCCAACTTATGAAACTAGCCAAGAAAATCAAAATTAATATTTGACCTACTCTAGTAAAAACTCAAATCAAGCTAAATAAAGTATAAATATTATGGGATATATATGTTAATAAAATTTTGTATCATTAACATAAATTATTTGATTAATGGTAAATTACAAACAACACATCCAATCATAAATTGAAACTTTAAAACCGAGCTTTGTATACAAAGTAATTAAACTAGTAATTGACTTAATCTTACTTCTTCACAAATAAAATTCTTAGATAATCACAAAAAAAATATTTCCTAATTTAAATTACTCATACATCTATACAATCTGATAATAAAAACAAAAATGGTGTAACATTTAACTTTCCTAGGAATTTAATAACTTTATTAATATTAATGGGACCTTTCTTTTATTTTTTAATGAGATTAAAATATAATAATAAATATGCCCCAAGGGTGAAATTTACAATGACCATATGTAAATTCATGAAAATACAAAATATATTTACACTTTAATTGCTAACATGCATGTCTAAATATCTAAAAAAAACTCAAGGATAAGTAGGAGTTTGTGGAACAACTTGAGTCAAGGAAGCATCTGAGACAATTGGAGCTAAAGATACACATGATCCAATAATTAGAACTAGGCCTACTTTCTAGCTTCTAAGGAATTATGATACTCTTATGAATTTTTTATCTACATAATATATATCCATAATTGGATGTTTGAGGAACACTTTGGCCTTCTTTATCAAGAAGTCATAACTCAAAGATGGGGTCATCTAGAACTTATTTAATTACAATCACCCTCTCAATATTATCCTTAACATACAAGACTAACTTAATAACTTTTACACTATAACCTTTATTTTTTTGGGTGATTTTTTATTTGAATTCCACCATAAAAGGAAGTAATTAAGTAGTGAAGTGGTCACATGAGACTAATTTTACATTGGGCATCAAGACTCCACATATATTAGCCACCATTATTAGTACCAAAATCTAGTCCACATCCTTATCTATGGTTTAAAGTAATGCATTAATTTCTACCTCCATGAATTTATACCTAACAATTATAGAGATATATCTTCATGTCAAGGGACTAGGTGTTGACCATGTTAAAGTTCACTAGATGTGTAATTTCAATTTTAGGACATAAGTCCTATTTTAGTGATTTGATTGAAGTGGCCAATCTAGTCTCTATTTGTGCAAGATTATTTATATAATAATTTAATTTATTATACATGTGATTAATCATGCCCTTTGATTCATAAATTTCAAGCAGTACAATATATACATCAAAGTTTTTTCAACATCATTAGAGACATTATTTGGGACTTTAGATTTTACCTAGGTTTGAAGTTTCTGAATTTTATTCTTCATCCCCTATAAAACACTCATGTTTATCCCTCTTATAGCCTCAATAAATGAATCGTGGCCTTATCCAAATTCATACTTTTCACCAAGCATGGTTTTAATTTTCTTTATTATGGTAAAAAAATGCTCCTTAAACTTAGAAATGTTATTTTATATCCATGTTTTACCTTTGTTGTTATTTCTTTCATTACTATGGGATACTAATAAAATTTCATAAAAAATTCAAGATTGTTCACAATAACCATAGCTAGCCTCTAAATTATTTCCCGTTGCAATTTTTGAATCCATTATTTTATTGCTATAGAGGGAATAATAGTGGTAGCAATAGTAGGTGAGGATTTGGATATTAAGTCAATATCTATATATGTTTTTTAATATAAGCATGAGCTAGAACAAAAGTTATGGTGGATGGTGATGAAGTGATACCATGTGTTAGATATGGTATAGATGTTGAATAAGAGGTGACAGGTGGACCTAATGTAGGGAGAGTAATTTGAGAATTGGATAGAAAAGGGTGGATGACCACACTTCCAAATGTTATTATATTCTTCTTTTCAATATATTTAGGCTTTGAAATTTCCATGTTAATGATGATTTGAAGGCTTGATATGACTATGACATGAGAATAAGGAATTATGTCAAGGTATCCATAGTATGCATTAGTATAAGAAGAGGAACCTATCTATCCAATTTCATTGTTATGAGAATTTGTGTAGAAACATTGGGAGTAGTAAGAATTATTGAATGGTATAACTGGAAAAAAATAAGGGTAGATAAATAAATTAATTTGAGAGCTTTTGGATAAGATTAGGAATGAACTCTCCCAATTATTGGAGTATATATGATGGTCATAGTGGTATAACTTGACATAATGGAAACCAAAGTAATTATTGGACTAGATGCTAATTTCAAATAAACTAGATTAAAACCCTTGGATATTGTAATAGTATAACTTGGAGATAAATATGAGGTAATGGGTTATGGTTTCACTAGGTTATGATGAGAGAAAATGGGTGCAACCTCTAACTTATAAATTGAAGTACAAGGAGGATCAATAATAGGACTAGGAGGGTTAAATTGAGATAATTGAGGTATTTGTACCTACTCTGATGGGCTAGTTCCTAAAGTTTGTTCTTAAACCAATGAAATAATAATTGGAACTCGATGAAATACATGAGATGACAAGTTTACCTTAGGATGAGGAGGAGTTGATGTTTTTTAATTTGGTGATCATGGGAGTCATCATAATACTTTCCTATTTAGATGCTCATATGTGGAGGGCACATCTTCCTATAGTTCAAGAGTCTTTTTCCTTTCCTCTACTAAACCATATTAAAATAAATTTGGTAGTCTCTGTGATCACCCCAATTTTATTCATCCTTATAATATATTATTCTTCATATTAATGGTTGATGAATATATGTTCAAGGGTATGTAGCTCACGATGTTAGAAAATATTGACCTTCTCTTTCAATCACTTTAGATGGGATTTCACCCTACCATTAGGATCCTCGAGTATAAATTCATTAGTTAAAAATTAAAATGAATCCCTATGGGTTATTTATTAGGTCAAGGATGACCAAACCCTAAATTTTTTCCTCAAACATGAAGAGTCAGGGGATGTACCACACCATGTTTGGAAACTTTGCAAATGCCATCGACCCCTGTAATAATTTGATAAATAATCTCTTATTCATCCAACTTATTAGACACATGATTGATAATTATTAGAGAATCTTCATTACAACTTATATTTTGATAATTGTGAGGTATGGATAATAAAAATAGGCACTAATTTTGACTAGCTTCCTCTTTATTTCTTTAAACACTATAGCCATATGTTTCTTGTTAATAGTTTCATAAGTAGTTAGGTAGAATAATTATGATAAATAGTTATGATATAATTTTGATATTCACCTAGTAAATCCTTGTGGAATAATATTTTATAAGCATGAGTCCATTATTCTATGCATGAAAAATATAGGGTATCCCAAATTATGTCCACTAGATATGACTTCATATTGAAATTTCCTCCCTGTTTTATCCCATGGACCTATTGGGCCAAGTTATAAAAAAATATTTCTCTGAGGGTAAGAAATTTCCTTTCACCAACTATCATGTAAATCAAGGGCACCCACATTTCATCTACTTTGGGTATGTCCACAACTCTAAATATTATGCTCATTATGGCCATTACCAACCTTAATTCCTACCTAAACAACCTAATGAGAATTAATCTTATGTTCTATTTACATACAAAATTATTATAATCTTCTCTAGAATCCATTATTTATTATCTAATGTCATTTCCTTCCATACATTTGGTATTAACCTATATGTTATAAATAGTCTCTAGTTTGTGTAATTTGTAATAGCAATCATAAGCAAATCCAATAATAAAAGATGTTTAAATCTTTTTCCTTAATGTCCCCATAATGTCATAAGTACATATAGTGGTGAAAAATAAAAAATAAACTAAGTATATACAAGGTATACCTATAGTTTAATTTTGTCTTTATGTAATCTAACCACCCTAATGGCTACGATGTCAAAAGATTGTTCCTTGGCCTAAATGGAGAAATTATCATCATCATTGGCATCTATGTGATGCTTGATTTCTTTGAATATAACAATGTAGTATGGAATCTCCATGCCTAGTGCCATAAAGTCAAATGTTGTGTTTGTGAATATATGGCTTATGTTTAATCAACATATATATTTCATTATGTCTTAGATTTTTAATTCAAATTGATTTGTATGCAAAAGCTTGTGAATTTGTTTAGTCTAGGATTTTGAAGTCAAATACCCACTCTGACTTATCTTGGAAACTTTTAGTCACTTAATAATTAAAAGTATTATGGGTTATGTGAATTTAATTGATTGCCACATTATTTGGAAATTCAATCATTTCTCAACAAATAAATCCTTTGGTAATTAGTTCAATTTGTGCAACATAATAAATTTAAATGACCTTTCATGCCAACTCAACAAATTTAAATTTTTATTTAAATTAGCCTTTTTTAGAAGGGATGCTAACCTAAATATATGTCTTCTTTTCATTTCAAGAAAATATATGATCCGTTTAGTCATTTTAATTTGAAGTCTATGATTTTTATGGTTTTCAAGCTAAGTCACTTCATTGGATACTTGTGAGCTTTCCAATTGGATGTTGTCATGGATTTTATATTTTGATCCATATTTTGTGGAATTATTTACAATAATTGTGACTATATTTAATACTTGAATGTTGATATTCCTACCTCCATGATAATGTGAGATGTTGATAAATGACATCTTTATAATGAGTCGTGTGCTTGCATAGGTATGTACATTTAGTATAATAGTGTTTTTATCCCTTGATTATCAAAACTTTTGACATTGTAAGAGTGTGACATGTGTAATGAAAAAAGGGGTCAAAAGGGTTTATTGTAGGCTATGGGTCATGAATCCTTTTGATTTGGACATGTAGCACCTTCAGACTAAGATTGTAAACTTAAAAGTTGTAACTCCTTGTTAAAAATGCCTTATTAAAAATATTATATAATTGTGAATGAATATAGTGATGCCATGTGGAGAAATTAGAGTGAATCTCATTCCCACACAATATATTCTTTTATAAATTTTTGTAAGGACACAAGTATGTAGAATGTTGAAAAGTGGCACCTTCATAATAAATTTCATGCTCACAAATAATTAAATTTTGTTGGACTTGAGATGTTGTGAATAAATTGCACTTAGCATGACTCAAATGGTTTGGGATTGATTGGATAAATAAATTTGATTATGAAATCAAGGAATATGATTCGACATGATGTGATTAAGAAAAAACTTGACACATGGATCCAATGATCCTCAAACATGGCACACCGATTTTGAAACTATGAAGGAGCCTAAATTGATGCATAATTATGAGATAGTGATGTATGGTCTAAACCAATATTAAAAACAAAATAACACTGTGGAAGTATTAAGTTTTTAAAATTAGACACATGGTTCCAATGGTGCCTGGTCATGAAAAATAGTCTGGGAAGAGATGTGAATGACTACAAAACTATAGAAATTAAAATCTAACCTAAATCTATCTAAACTAGGACAAATTCATTTATGACTATTGTGTGAAAATGCATGTGACCAAGTGAAATTATGTGTAATTTATATAAAAAATAAAATCACTTAATTAAAACAAATTAAAGTTAGGCAATGAAAATACTAGCATGAAATCAAAGCCCTATAATTAGAATCTCATAATTCAACAATGTTAAAAGGCTTAACATGTTCAAAATGAATTCATGCACCTAAAATATCTTCAAATGAAATATAAATAAAAATTCAAGATCCACTAATGAATATGTTAGCCTCATATTTTAATTTCAATGACTTCTTACATATTATCTCAAAACCATGCACTTATTTAGGATAAATCCTAATCAAAATATTGGGGTATCCATTCAAAGGGAATGGGGGCACGTGGCCACAATATAGAGGTCTATAGATTAGTGCATTCAATTCATTGTTTCAATAATTTCAATACTAAAATATCTTATATTTTAAGGGAGAGAATTAAGAGAAATAATATTTATTCTATAAATGTGTAGTAGAAGTAATTATAATGACTCATATTATTTCTTAAAAAATTACAAGAACTTAGATGATGGGGATGGAAAGCAAAAAATTTCATGGAAAATTAGAAGTCCATATTTACATAAGAAAATAGAAAAAGATATATGTCTTTTCATGAAACTAATTGGTTAAAGACATCTACCATTATTGTGAGGTGATGGATGGGAGGATATACTCCCTTGAGTGGAAGAATACTTAAATATACCATGGGATTACCCATTATAAAATTATTATATTTTCATAACAAATTTTGACTTATACCAAGAATTGAATTTTTGAATGCTAGGAAAAGCATAAAATATATAATGTACTGAATAAATGGATTGAAAAATAAAAATCATGGAGAAATAAGCAGGACATGTCATATTCATTTTGCCTTTTCAAATTTCTTATTAGGGAGGGTATGATCTTATTAAATAGGTTGTTTATAATAAGTCAAAAAAATCATGTAGATATTTTTGAGTATCATTACTCCATAATCTATTAAAAAAATAAATCCTTAAAATTTGGGTAAGTTAATTTGATTTTATCTTATCAATTATTTTAAGGATTACAAAGAATTAAATAACTTCCATATGGATTCATATTTAAACAATTGTATATGTTATACACAATAATTTAGTGTTATTGTATTTAATCCCTAGTCTCCATTAACAAATAATTTAGTACATATTACTTTTTTGTGTTTTATACAACCACTTGCATAATTCTAATTACCCTAATATTTTTAATGAGTTTTTACCGATTGTTCATGAAGCTATCCATGATAAAAAAATTCCTTGGGATTTCCCATATATTGGTGGAAACTATTTCAAAATTTGGAAATTTATTTTACTTATAATTTATCACATTACTCAGGATAGAAGGATCCTTGAGTCCTCCTCATGTCTTATCCATGTATGTACTTGAGCATCTAGTTGTTAGGGACATTTCATATCAATTGTCTACTAGCCTTTCTCTAGTTATAAAACTAAAAAAATTTGGCCATGATTACTAAAGTGATTATGTTTATTGGAAAGGGGTATTTCAACACTCTACCATGTGGAATGATAGAGGAGAGGATTTCATCCCATATTAATTTAGAAAAGATATATTTAATAAATGGGAACCTCTATGAAAAGTAGAGAATCATTTATATTCCATTACACATGAGATTAATATAAGGTATAAGAAATAGCCTCACCTAGAACCTCACCTAGAACATGATATTTTTATGGAGTTAGCAGATACTCAAAGAATAAATTTTGAAATTGGCTGAGTCAAGAAGGGATTATCTCTTGAGCACACTTAAGGAGATAAAATTTATGAGGTTAAGACAAAATCAAGATGTTCAAACTCCTAATATAAATGATGAAGTAGAGATCTAAAAATTTGTATCTCACTGGGATATTTATGTCATACCATTTATAATCCCTAAAACCATTCAATTACAATTTTCCCCCATGAATGCCCATGTTGATTTTGTAAATGCATTGTTTGTTGTTGATGATACAACATCTGATAATATTTCAAAATAATTGAACAAGAGCCATATCCATATAATTTATTTGAAGGAAGTAATTAATGTAGTCCCTATTTTATTACTAATTCAATTGATCCAATCCCATTTGCTTTTCCTAGTTAATTTTATTAAACTCATGTTATTTTTTGTAGTTCATCTAACTAAACATTAGGGTCAATATAAATGGATCCCATTCATAAGAATACATTTCAAGGATTATAAAAATTAAACTAATAATGCCTACCTAATTATATTGGATGCCTTATAAGGCCATTTAATCAGTATTTGAGACAAAAATTTGAGTTTGAATGGAGGAGATGGGAAATTATATAATATGGTTACTATACACAAATATGAGATAGAACTATAATATGAAGATAAGAAGATAAAGTTAGTAACTAAGTTTAAGAGAATGATAAGATAAAAATTAATAATTGTCACACTTGATCCATTGATCATAGTAAGTTATTACATATGACTTTTTCTAGCTTATACTTTATAAAGTGTTATTTCCTATGGATATTATGTTTTCCCATACTAGATGATGAAATTGATTAAATATGAAGACTAATTTTGATGAGGATTACAAAGGGAACCCTAGAATGTTTGGTGGTGGTGGAGTGCTAAGAGATGAAAGGGGTCATTTGTTAGTACTGATTGAAGGTGGAATGGGTCACCAAAATAACCATAAGGCTGAAGCACTAGCATCCCTATGGGTTATTCATATGGCTAAGAACCTAGGAGTCAACAAACTTGTAGTTGAGGGTGACTCCCATAGCATAATCAATTACCTCAAAAAACTTAACAAAGCCTCATGGACAATTGACTATATCATTGAATAAATCTTGTACATAAGTAAGGAATTCCAAGGGGTGAAATTTCAACACTTACTATGAAGGTAACCACTTAGTTGATTACTTTTCTAATAGAGGGGTGATGATGACTGCATTTAAAATTTAGAAAAAGGAGGACACCTTCCCATATGATTATAATTAAATTATTACTAGGAAAAGAGAAAATATGTCACAATTATTATTTTGAGCTTCATAACACTTTGTAAATACCATTTATAAAATAAAATCATAACTCTAGCTTCATTGGCTTCTCAGTATGTGAGACATGGGGTGAATTCTATAATCATCAATTATTTAAAAGGAAACTTGTTATTTTATCTCTTCATAATACCTCTTATCTCATCCACAGGGACACTTTTCATATAATCCACATTCAATCCACCATGGGAGGAGATCTAAATATAATTGATCCCATGACTATTGATCATCTCAAACAAAACAAGGGAGTTTAGGAAATTCTAAAAACTGGTGGGTTGACTAACTTCATCACCAACATATGCAAGTTTAAAAAACATATGTTAAGAAAATTTGTATAAAAATGGGAGGACTACATGGCAACCATAAATAATATCATAGTTGATATAACTAAAATCCTTGTAGCTCAAGTTATATGTTTGTAAATCAAGGAAGTCAAATTCATCAAGTTCAGTAGGGACTATAAAGTAGAGAGGGAAAAATTTATCATGAAAGGAGAGCATATGCCCAAGTGTATTTGTGGATTCCTATAGAAAGACATCTTTAAACCCTTTGATAGAGTCATTGATTAAATTATGAGATACGTGACATTAAATGGTAGGTACAATTTAGTGCATCACTTTAAATTACTTATTCTAAACTATTTTTGCCATCACATTCCACTCAGTCTACCTTTCTATATAATTCATTGTTTAGAATCTTTGATTTATGAATTAAAAATGGGTAATAAAAAAATCTCCTCCATTAGTAAGTGATCTTATTAATCTATAAATTCTTCCAAGATTCCAAGCCCACCCGCTATATTCCCTAAACTAGTTAATCCTAAACATAAGTATAATATCTCCCCCAAAATTCTAAGAAGCTCCACCAAAACCCTAGATTACTCTAATAAATATAAATAAATCATTGAAATTTATAATGATCATAGTGATTAGGAATATCTCCCCCCAATCAAGATCAAAAAAACTGGTAAAAAGGTTGCATACTCTATGCATGTTCCCTCCACCCCTGCTAAAAAGAGAAAATATGTCAAAAACCATCACTCCCTCCCTTACTTACTCCTTCCCTCCTTGATCCCAATATAACATATTCCCCCACCCCTTCCCCTACTCCCATTATCCTACCCACTTCCCTCAACCCAAATGATAATAGTAAACTGGAAGACACTGTGAATAGTCTAAATATGCTCAAACAAAGTATCCCTTCTTTTGTTTTCCAAGAAACTAGTTCTGAGAAAACCCATCCTATTCCCACTCCCATTCAATCCAATCCCACATAAATTAAAGGAGATAATTAAGGAACATAAATATCAATTAGGACTAAGTAATATAGAGGATGAGATTGACTTGCACAAATCAATCCTTCGTTGGTTCCTGAAGGATTAAAAACTATTCAAGGATGAAATCAATAAGCTTAGCCTCAAAGATGAAATCTATTGTACTAAATATGATCTCTTTCAAATTATTCCTAAATTTTACCAAATAAAATAATTTTTTTAATCTAGAGAATCAAAGTGAATATCTAAATTAAAACTTTAGCACACTAGTTGAATATAACAAACTCGCTATTATAAAGAGCCTCCAAATCATGGAGACCCTGAACTTTCTCACTAAAGGTAAAGTGGACAATGTTTAACCCCATATAAAGAATTAAAAAATGAAGGGTATTGTTGATGAAAATATTGAGCTACATCCCAACAAGAATAAAAATATTCTTACTCAAAACTGGTCCAAGGCTTATGAAGAATAGATGGGTTCATGAATTTAGCTTGCTATTTTTCTAGTACTTTTTTCCTAATTTTTAGTTGACTATGTTATTTTATCTCTTTTCTATTAATCATTATAATATCTATTATCTAAACCTCTTTTTATCTCTTTTTGTAAAGTGTAGGGTCCCTCTTTTACCAATATTTAAAACATTGCTTTCTCTATGCATGTTTGATATTGATGATTATGGAATTTTGTGATCATTGATGTGTGTTATATTGAGTGTTTTATGAGTGCATTAATTTAATATTTCCATTTCATTTTATAGTTGTGCTATAGGATCCTCTAGTCTGAGTCATGTCCTATATTGAGTTCTTTTTTGATTTATGATCATGATATTGTGTCCATTGTCATGGATTGCATATGTCATGTGTACTTATATAATCAAATATTTCAATGATGATATATCTTACCATGTTTTTATATATACTTTACATATAATACATGGTGTGCACAAATTTTTCATTTGATATAAGTGATTTGAAGACTTCATTCCTCCTATAAAAGGGGGGCATATAGTGGGCTTGTCTTAAAGATTCAATCCATTACAAATAAATAACTCACATTATGAAATAAAGTATATGAATAAAATGGGAAAAATTGAGATGATTGAGAAATATAATGTGATATATATTGTCAAATTGAGTATATTGAAACGTATTTGGGACATCTTATAGGATAATAGGGAATAGTTAAGTCACTTTGTGACCTTGTGATAGATAAATGATATTATTATATATCACATTGAGGTATATATGCATAATATTTAAACCATGGATATTTTTATATTGTGAATTAATGGTACTATGTAATCATTTGGGATATATAATACATTTTTAGTGGTTGATATTTTACATACAAATTTGGTCTTTGTGATCCACTTGTAAACTAGTTTCAAGGTTCCACTTATTCCATACAAACATGGTTTTAGTGTTCCACCTTTTTATATATGAACTTGATTTCTAGGTTCCATAAAATATTTATGATGATTCTCATATTAGTGAACTTGAGGTTTTTTTGATGCTCAAAGTTTATCAATCCTCCTCCTCTAATGGTGGTTGAGACCTTAACACTCTTCAACTCATGGTTTCAATATTTGCATCTCCTTAGGGAATAATCACCCATGACATTCTCAAAATAATTTCAATAAGTGGTAGCATATTTTGCTTACCCTTAGGTGTATTTTTTAATTGGTTTTTCAATTTAAAATAGTTTAATTATATATATTATTTCTTATTTCTTATCTTGAAAATAAATTTATATATATGCATTTTATTTCAAGTTTTGAATGGAGTGAATGGGACTTTTTAGGCATACCTATCAACACCAAGTGCAGTTAACATGTGTACCAAATTTTTTATTTTATAATAATATATTAGAATTTGGGAATCTTTAGACTCCTACATTTTCTATTATAAACTTTGGAAAAATTAATTTTGGCACACTTTGATATACATAAAAATTGTGTATAAATTTGACTCTTATGCACATTCCCTCTATTTGTCACCTGCATGTTATCTTTGCCAACATTATTCACTAGGTGTAAACATTTGGGATCATATTATTTTATACGTAAAACTTTTGAAGTATCAAACAAACTATCTTTATATTCTATATAATTAATTTTTTGAACCTAAATAGTACCCAAAAAAAATGGATAGTTGTGGTTTACCATAGGCTTCTTCCTTTGCCAATAGTGTTCAAGAAAACCTAATGGTTAATTTTCAAAATTTCAAGTCTCCATTAGGATATCCTAGACAAATTTCATGGGTTGGTCATAATTTGAAATATCAAAGAGTTATATTTAAATGCAAATCAATCTTAATGTTAAACTCACCTAGCTCTCACTTGGTGACTAGGCAATCACATTGAGAAATCAACTAGAAATCTCTTGAGATATTATCACAAAGGAATTAAAATATTAAAAACATAAAATTATTATCCCTAGATATAATTCTAAATACATGAAGGTAAAATCTTCATAATTCCAAAGTTTTGAAATCCAACATTAAATTGTATTCTAGATGGATCATGACTAGGTATACACACATAAATGGGATAACTACATGTGATTTGAGTCCTATTTGGGGTAGTAGAATGTAGGTAAAACTTAGTCACTCAGTGGATACTATTTTTGGTTGTCCAAACAAACATATTGACCCATATTTTAAGGTTCATCTTGTGTTTGAAAGTGTGATTAGGGTTTCAAAGGAAAGAGATGAAAAAAATGGATCAATGCACATCAAAGAAGGAAAGTGCATGTTAAAATATCATATAAAAGTATAGGTATAATATTTTAAGGTTTCATATACCTTCATAGTCTAGAGAGACACTTTTCATAGAGGTAGGATATTTTCAATCATCACAGGGGTCTCATTGTTACCAAAAGCATCTAGGCAGGGCTTGATTATAATTTCCTAATATAAAAAATGATAGGGAATAAAAATAATATTTTCATAACATGTGAAAACTATTATGAGAGAGAAAAAACATAAATAAGTATAGTACATCTTCCTTATATTTCTTTGTCAAGTTTAAAAATTATAAGTTCAATATCGATATTTATGTTTCCCAATTTAGATAGGGTATTATTTCTATATTTTACACAATTTGATTTAGTCTTAGTTTTACATTATTTAGATCAAATTAATCCAAAATAATTAAATAATATATAAATGCAAAATTGGTTCAATTACATTCTTCTCCAGGGTTGAAGAGTAGTTATAAGAAAGAGTTATCATTTTTTTTAGTTTTCCTCTTGCCCCTATGGGTAAGGGATGATTTGATGTACTTGCATGTTAGTTAAAATAAGGAGCTCCATTTGAATGTTTGCATCAACATGGTGTCCATTGTATTTTGTACTAGTTTTTATGTTATTGCATGATGCAGTTTATTTTAGATGATTGTTGTGCACATAAGGGATTGATACTCATGGATGTTCATAGTTAATGGATTCAATCTACATAATTTTATTGATTCACATATTGAGGTCTTTTGAAGTAACCCACTATAAAATTTGGGTGAGTTTCTCCTTTAATATCTATATATCAGTGTTTGTGTGGTATTTTAATTTTTGAAAAAGGGTATTCTATACACAACTAATTTTAATTAATAATATTTTATTTTTATAAATTAGAAAATATTTTATTTTAGTTATTTGGTTTTTTTATAGTTATTTTCATTTATAAAACTAATATCGATTAATTTTTTTCTCAAGTTGGTATTGTTTCATTATAAATTTGGGCCTTTGTTGTGTTTAGAGACATTCTTTTTTAATTTTTATCAAAGTTTAATCAACTTCATGTTAATAAATTTTTAATCTAAAATATTGTGTCTCCAAAATATAATTTTAATACAATTTTTTTGTCCTTCTAATTTTAATGTTTCTAGCGAAGAATTTTTCTACAAAATTCTTATTTTATTTTTTCCATTTTTCAAAATTTTGAATTTAAATAGATTTTGTTTGTACATAGTTTGAAGTATTTTCTAGGTGTTGAGTAACATGTATCTAATTTATTAATATAGGTGGGTTTCATAAACCCCTTACTATGATTATGTTAAAAACATATTTTAATAAAATTCTAGATTAATATGTACGTATTTCACATGAAAAAGGAATTAAAGTCATTAACGGCTTAGCACCTACAAGTAGAAATAGAATATGAAAGGAGAGTTATTCGATAAGGAAATATAAACATCATATATGTTTTTAAATTTAATGTTAACCATAATGATAAATTATCACTCAAAAAGTGCTAAATATATCATTTAATAGTCAAGCATTCAACTTAAAAATAAATGTGATGGATAAGCTCATCCATTATTGAATGTGGTAGTAGGAGGGATCCTTGCATAAAATATTTATAGTATAAAAAATATGAAATATATTACAAAATTAATATATAAAAGTTTAGTTTTGGTGGGCTCAAATTCCTATGTGTTTCAACAATTTATAGTTGTTGTCTTAGAGACAAATAATCCTCTCTTTTCCCCTTACATGGAATTTCCCACTATCATATGCATGTTACCATAAACACTCATGGTATAAAAATATAATAATGTGTGAAATCCTATGCCCATATCAAACCAATCATGGAATTATCTCTACATTAAAAATAATTTCCCAAATAAATTTATTTCATGCTCAATGTACCCCATGCTTTATTATTTAGTTAGTTTCATAAAAGAGAAAGTGATAGATTACAATATCATATCAACTTGCACTAAGATGGAAAAATCTTAATACAAGATAAATATACCCCTTGGGGCAAATTCAAAGATAAAACTAAAATATTATAATCAATGAACTATATAAATTAAGACTAATATTTATATGTACTTAGTAGTGCTAGTAGTATGTACCAAGGCTACAAAGTAATGCTCTCATAATATCAAAAATAAATTATTTTCACAAAATTATAATATATAAAGGAATTTATGAAATTTATAGTAACATGTTATCACATATGCTTATAAAAATGGACATAATGTGTTATTGTAAGCATTTTAAACTATATAAACATATTGAAATGCAGGGTTCTAGTTTGATTTTTTATATCAAATGCAATGGGTTCTATGTCATGACCTAACACTTTGATGCATTTATTTATTAGTTATGATACTTTTATAGTATATATTATTGATTTTGATTCTCATATAGACTATGTTTTGTAGATGTGATTATGAATTTGACATTATGTTTTGAATTGTTTAAAGGTGGAACTATATTAAGAGATTATGGATCCCCAACATTTCAAGCCTGATGTTAGGCCTATCATCAGGAGGATTTTGATGAAATAATAAGACAAGAATGATATTAAATAAATACAAGTCTAAAGGTCAAAATAGGGGGTTATCTAAGGAGGATGGACAATATTAGTTTAATTCTTTATAATTTGGGTAACAGGTTTCTAATTCATGTTTAATATCTAACCATCATCCCTATTTAAATTAAAAGGATTCTTCTCAATCTTAAAACTTTCTCTCACCCTTATTACTAATTAATAGTCTTATTTATTAATAAATTTATCTTCATCCATACAGATATGATGACCTGTGTTATGTGAATCTTTTGCAATGGCATATTTTTAGAACCAATTAAGCACAAGGTCAACATAGTTCTCTTTGAGTCTAACTTGAACAAAATGACCAAATTCACTGATATAAACCTTTCCATAGCTACAAGGAATAGATTAAATCCCTTTGTGACAAATAGGATTAGAAACATCATTAGTCTTGTCCAACATGTTCCTAATTGTCATGAGAGGGGAGAAAGACACATTAATGTTATTTTTCTTGAGAATTTTATTTAGAGTATCAGTTGTTCCTTTGATATAAGGGAGAGTAACCTTAACAATACTATCATATTATTTCCTAAAATGAGGTCCATTTTTGACCTTGTGGATCATATCTCTGGCTTGTCTAACATTGTAACCATTCTTTATAAACTTTGAAGATAGATGTTCTAATTCCTGTTCAAGATGATATGCATCCAAGATTCTCATAGCACATGTCACCAAGGTATTAATATTGCCAAGATTTTGTATGAGATGATGATGAGAATCAACATGTAAATACTTATACATATGAGTTTTATTTTTATAAATGTAGTGGGCTAAGGAGACATCCTCTCCTTTGCTAATGAGAACATCTAAAAAAAGTCATTCTATTATCTTCTTTGATCTTTGACCTCTATAGTTAATTTGATGTGATATGATCTATTATTTAGATAATCAAGAAAACTCTCTAAGCTATTCCTATTATAAGACCAATTAACATTAATAGGGATAACTTAGAGAGTTTTCTTAAGTACCTAAATAATAGATCAGAACACATAAAATTCACTATGGAGGTTGAAGAAAACAATAGAATACCTTTTTTAGACATTCTCATTAGCAAAGATGGATCCTTATCCCACTAGGTTTATAGAAAGAAAACTCATACATATAAATATTTACATGTTGATTCTCATCATCATCCTACACAAAATCTTATCATTATTAATACCTTGGTGACACGTGCTATGAGAATCTTGGATTCAAATAATCTTGAATAAGAATTAGAACATTTATATTCAATATTTATAGAGAATAGTTACAATGTTAGACAAGTCAGAGATGTGATCCACAAGGTCATAAATGGACCTCACTTTAGGAAAGAAGATGAGAGTATTGGTAAGGTTACTCTTCCTTATATCAAAGGAACAACTAATATTCAAGCTAAAATTCTCAAGAAAATGAACATTAATGTGTCTTTATCCTCTCTCATCACAATAGGGAACATATTAGACAAGACTAAAGACATTTCTAATCCTATTTGTCACAAAAGGATTTATTCTATTCCTTACAGCTATGGAAAGGTTTATATCAATGAATTTGGTCATTCTATTCAATTTAGACTCAAAGAGAACTATGTCGATCTCATGCATAATAAGTATCAAAAATATAACATTATGGAACATTCACATAACACATGTCATCATATCTACATGGAAGAAGCTAAAGTTATTACTAAATAAGACTATTAGTTGAGAAAAAGGGTGGAAGAAGCTATTGAAATTGATACGAATCCTTTTAATTTTAAAATAGGGATAATTTTTGGAGATTAAACTTGAATTGAAAACCTATTACCTAGATTATATATAATAAATACAATATTATTCATCCTCCTTAGTCAACCCCCTATTTTAACCTTTAGACTTGCATATATTTAATATCATTCTTGTCTTCTTATTTCATAAAAATCCTCTTGATGATAGGCCTAGTGTGAGGCCTAAAATGTTGAGTCTCCAAAATCTATTAAACATAGTCCTACGTTTAAATAATTTATTACATGCGTATTAATCATGAATTATTTAATTATGTTTTGAATTCATAGTTTGATAATATAATGATAACTAATGCCATAGTGGATGATTATAGATGATTCATTTTATCATATTTATATGATGTATTGTTTAGATTATGTTATTTTAAATAATACCATGTTTAGAATATACTAATGTCCATTGTTGTGATTGAAAGAATATGTTGTATGAGCTAAGGTCAATGGCAGACTTTGACAATTGGGGTGATAAATAAAAAGAAATGAGGAGTCAGTGAAAATCAATAATTGGAAAAATACACTGAGATCTTAAACCATTCGATCATCTCTTTTTTCTATTGCATTCTTGATTTGATGATTATTTGAACTTATTTTATTGGTCATTCTTTCACTATAAGTGTTATTTTAGTTTACATGCATTTGTCTCCATGAATGATTTTATGTTCATTTTGTTTGGATGTTCTTATTTCCAATATGTTTGGTGATGTTTTTATGTTTAGTTATACCAAAATGTGGTCTATATGTACCTTGTGTACTTTAGTGTTATTTTAGATTATTTAGTTGTTACATTTTTATCTTATAATATAAAAGGCTTGTTTAAGACACTATTGATTAAATTTTGACCCCTTAGGTGATCATGATGATAGGCCCATGCAATGACTTGGGGGCCATGGTGTTAATTACTGTAGGTTGTTTCAAAGGTCATGATGGCCTATAGGACTTATGGGCCTTTTGACCTTCCCCTAGGCATCATATTAAAACACGTTTGATGTGATTTAGGTTTTCTTTGTGATAATTATTTTTTGGCTTTTTTCTTGACTCATCCCCTGAGTAGGGGCATGGAGTGTTGGAAAATATTCAAGAATTTGGCTTGAACCAACTGGTTGGGATAAATCCCTAGGGTAAATTAACATTATAAGAGTGAGTAATGTTAGATTTTATTATGCAAGCCATTAATGGAAGCAAGGTAAAAATGGGGTCCATGCAAAAAGGGAAGAGTGTGTGTTGGTTTTTTGTGGTGGCCAGAAGTAATAAAATAAAAAGGAAATAATTTTCACCATTATTCCTTCTCTATGGAGATGACATTTGATTGCAAGTAAGGCTTTAAAATTTTGAATATGGGTGAAAGACTGTAAGTATGGTTTATTATTGGTAACACTCTTAAGATTAAATTTTTTTATCGATTCACCATGAAGTAATGAGACTTCATAGTGAACTTAAAAGCACCTTATAATCATTTGGTAGCCATATTAACATTACATAGGATGTGAAATTAATTTTGGGTATCAGTTTTGAGGCATATTATTTTGTTTCTTATTTTTGGTCTTTTTTAGGGGCTTGACCCTATAGAGCCATTGTAAGTTTCTATTTGTTGAAACCTTAGTTGGGTGATGTCTCCTAATTTATGGGTTATTAATTCATATTATTTTAATCTTTAGTGACATCTCAAACTCATTATAATTAATATCCCATTAGGTCATGACATGGTATTTAAGATTTTTGGTTGATGAATGTTTTATTGTGAAGTTGTTATTTTTAGTATGGTTATAGATGGAAATTTAATAAGAGTGTAGCAATTATATTTTATTGTAATAGTGTTTGAGATATTGAATTTTTAAACATCGAAGTTAGGTGTTTTTAGTTGTGTTCATTTTGGGTAAAGAAACTATTTTTTTCCATAATTGGTGATTTTATTATGATTGTTGTCTAGCCGAATCGATGCATGGTTAAGCTATGCCATTTTTTAAATTTTGAATAATTTTGTTGGTAGAATTGTGAGTTCATCTATGATTTTAGGGGTTCTTGTGTATGTTTCAAATTATATCATATCTTGCCTCTTTTTAGTGTTGTGATTCTGTTGAGGTTCTCTAGAATTTGGGTGTAAGTTAGAAGTGGCCTTCTTGCATAGTTGATTTTATTAAAATGATAAATCTTTTTTTAAATAATTCTAGTATTTCCTTTAAGTAAGGCATCAACAAATTTATTTGAACTAGTTTTTTGTAAATTGGTGTCATCTAGCTCTCATAAGATGGTATTTGGTTGTTGACTGGTTTTGTGTGTACGTTCCAATGGAATGATTGGACTACTTGATAATGTCTCTTTATTTAAATGATTTATTGAGGGTTGATTTTATTGTGTTGTTAATTTCTTTTTTATATTGATGTATCAATTTAGACCCATGGGTTCAATTTCATAGCACATGATCATGCTCTTTTTCCAATCCTAAATGTCTGATTTCCACCATCAAGCTGATGGTTGGGGTGGTTAGGACCCTAATGGTTGGGATCATAGGAGTGGACATGAGTATTTTATATACTATAATTACTCTTATCTTACTAATTGGATTTGATTTGGTGGCATGTTCTTGGTTGTAATTTTGAGAGTTATTTTTAACAGTGAAAAGTTTATTTTGGTAATTCATTACTTGCTTATATTATAATTTATTTCTCTCATTACTTGATTACATTATAAGCTATTCTGGTGATGTATATAATTTAGTGTTAAATTTATAATGTTCAAAATAGAAGCATTATTTTTCTTAATTTCTTGGTATGATTGAATCATGTTTATTATTTAGGCTTTCACTTTTAAGATGTGTATTCTTCTTGGTGTACTTACATCAATACTATGTCTTTTTTGACCATTATAATATGTAATAGTATATTTGGTGTATTATTTTAATTATGTTGTAGTCATAAATGATTAGGATATAATGTTTAAAGGATTAATACTTATGTTCTAAATATATTTTAATGAATGCAGAGTTGAGTTGATAAATGATTACCTATGTATTGTAAGGTCTAACTAACATCTAGATTGATAAGGGTAATATGGATAACTCCATATGGTTTAAATGAAAGAGATAATGTTAATATTGAGTGCTTTATTGCCTAAAGTAATTGGTATAGATATTTTTTTTACATTTAGAAATTTTAATATCTCACTTGAATTGTTGGAAGTTGGAAGTTATTATTATTACCTACACATTATTACCCATACAGTTATTATTAACAACATCAATATGGAACTTAATGTAAGATCAAATAAATAGATTATTTTAATGTTGTGTCAATTTTTTTTTTTTTTAAATTTTCATTTATAAAAGGGGTTACATTAAGACTTGTGCTTAGTTCTCAAAAGTCTTAACATGGAATTTGTAGGTAAGATGTAAATTTAATCATTCTTGTAGTTCCTTGACCTGTTGGAAGTTATTATTATTACCTACACATTATTACCCATACAGTTATTATTAACAACATCAATATGGAACTTAATGTAAGATCAAATAAATATATTGTTTTAATGTTGTGTCAATTCATTTTTTTTTTAATTTTCATTTATAAAAGGGGATTACATTAAGACTTGTGCGTAGTTCTCAAAAGTCTTAACATGGAATTTGTAGGTAAGATGTAAATTTAATATCATAGTTTGGTTTTAAGATATTAGAAATGAATGATTAAGTTAATTTTTGGAATGGATATTTGATTAGGTTATGGATGAAAAAGTTACATTTCAATACCATGCTGCTATTCTAAATGGATGATTGTCATTTCATCCAAGTATCTAGTTAGACGGTAATGTTAACATGAAGGTTTTATTATTTATAAATATAATAGTTCTATTATTACTTGATATTTAAGTTATAGTTAGTGTATGAATGGTAATATTATGCACTAATTATAATGGTAAAAATTGGCTCTCATCCAAATATATATTACTACAACTGCATTGTTTGGGCATTATGATAGTCTAACAAGTTAAAAAGTGTTTGGAAGCTTCTCTTTCCTTATATAATTTGATTAGAGGATTACTACTAAACTTCTATTTATTATGAAGTCACTAAATAAGTGATAGTATATGTAAAAAGGTATATTTTATCTTTAATGAGTAATCAAAGTATAATTTGGTGCATCAATTTATATTTGTACATAGTAAAGAAATTAGAAGGTATTAAGTTATGGATCTATCCCTCTCAATGATTATTTAACTTAAACTAAGTTAAGAAAATGAAATTTCATGGTATTTATAAAATATTTTAAGGTAAATAAAATAATCATGGTTGTTGAGACATCTGATATCTTCTCCAATTGATCTTGATAACTTCAGCTTAATAATTATGCAATTATGAAAATGACTGGACAAGTAGGCAAAAAATAGAGATAAGACCTCTATTTAATGACTTGTAGGATGGTTGAGAATATTGAATATGATATTAAAATTAATATTTTTGTCAATTATTATCTATCTCAATGAAAACCTAATGTGACTTGTATAAAACTAGAAGGTTATATTGATTTGGTGAAATGAGAGTCATGACTTTAATTGTAATGATTCCTAAGATAAAGATCATGCTCAAGTTGATATAAGAGGATAAAAAGGAAGTGTTAGATAATTTTGGCTACCATAGGTGAATCTCATCAAAAAATTACTATTTAGCTCATTTTATCTTTATTGATAACCATCCTAGTCTTGTAATTTTCTTCCAATGTTCACTTAAAGCCTTGTTTATCATTATTTAAGGTATTGACTTATCTCAACTATCTTAGATCCCTCAAAGCCAACTTAGAGAATCCTAAGTCCATGTCATGATGTGCCAAGATGAAGCATAGTGTCTCTCAAGTCATCTCACTCTTTGACCACCTCACATGAACATTATATACATGTTTATAAGAAGTTAAGGTTGTTTTATAAAGTTTAAGGTAAATGTCATGCAAAGGGAAGGTGCATATGGTCAAGTCTAACATATGTCTAGGCTTATCAAGTTAATGCGAAAGATAAAAAAGATGAAATATATGTGTAAGAACACTTTTATAAGCCTTGAAGAAGATTTACAATGTGATAAATGTTATGATTTAGTCAGATAAGGGTTATAACTATGAATACCTATAGATTCAACATACAAAAGAGAATAAATCACTCCAAGAGTTAATTTGGTTGCTTGTATGGGTATGAGGGGGCTCATCCTCATATGAACATGCATGTATAAGTGTCTCTTCACATCCATTAGATAAATTTCACGAACAAAAAGATTTCATAGATCTAAAGAAGGCAACAAATGCATTAGAATCTCCATTGAGCCCTTGGCAAACTCATAATTGCCAATTTTATATGCTCATTTCATACAGAGGAGAGAGAGTGTTGATATAAAATATTGGGAAGAGAATGGGACCCTAGTATCTGTCAGAGTTGTTGCCAGAATCTAGATAATGAGAATGCAATGAAGACGTGATCACATGGGATGAAGCAAGTGCACACCACATAGATGCTAATTTTTTTTGAAATTATACAATAAGATAAATTGCACAAGATAAAATAGGAGAAAACTCAATATCTGATTAATATGAGATGGCCAAAGTGAAGAATACATATAGGAGAACACGTAAGTAACTCCTCCACAAAAGGTGGTCAAGGCACCCCAAGAATAGACTGTGAGTGAGGGAAAAATAATATGGCATTGGCCTAAAAGGCAGAGTTAAAGGCCTATTTATGAGTGTCTAGAGTAGTGTTAAGTCTTAAAATTAGGTATAAAAACTTTATGGCTCTAAAAATAAGTTATATGGTCTTATATCCCATTTAATTACCCTTAAAAATTATGTATGAACCTTTTAAGTCACTAATTTGGGCCAAAAGATGACTATATGACTAGGCTACCTAATAAGCCTAATTACAAACCTATAGAGTATTATGGATAACTTAGGAGTCCCAAGAGACATTACTAAGAGAAATTATTAGTGTTTTTTATAGACTCATTATATTATAAATAGGCTTAATCAAGTGGCTACTTGTATGCCTTGTCATGATTTCATTGTGTATCATGGAGACTTTAAGGGAGATGGTGTAATGAGGTTGATAAGCTTCAATATACCTAATGAAACATGATGATCACTATAACATCAATATGGAGAACCCATAAATAGATTTAAGATGTCAATAAGAGGGGAAAAAGGTAGTTCAAGGTGAGTGAATAACTAAAAATGCCACTTGTCACTCTTCACAAGCCAAGATAGGCAGTTATAAATGGAAAGATGAGTCATTGAAGAAATGAAGTTTCCTATGTTGACTCTATAAAGAGATCACCATCAAGAAATTTGACACATATGAAGAATGTTACAAAGTTTTTTCTAACTTCTTGTTTTTAATTGATTCTATAATAGTGACACTTGTCAATGAGTTTATATACCTCTCTCTCTCTCTCTCTCACACACACACACACACACACACACACACACTTTCTCTATACGTATGCTTGATTTTGGCTTTATAAATCATCCTTCACCTAAGTATGGAAAATATTTTCTCATTTGTATGCATTTTATCAATGAATATGACTAGTTTTATCTTCTTCTATCACTATACTTAGTGTGTGCACATGGATATTTTTATTTTCTTCATCTTCTTCGACATGTTGTCCTATTTTAGTACCTATATGTAATTTATAATATTCTTTTGCAAGTCATGTGAAGTATTCAACTAAAGTGTGAGGGTTGAGTGATCTTGCCTATACATTAGTGTCATCTTAGACCTCTGATTAGTCCTCCTAACCTAATCATCTACCATAATATTCACATCAAAATGTTGATGTAAGATATTCAAATTGGGAGTAGTGTATGTTCATGTTAGTCTCATGGTCTACATGTGAAAATGTAGTTGGTTGGTAGTGATAAATAATTTTGGTGTATCACCTCCATAGTTAGCTTTCTTTCATGTTAACCCTTTCCATTTTTCATTTTAACTTAGTAATGTATTTTTGTGAGCCTGATTGATACATCAAGGGGAGTCAGACCTATAATCTATTGGTTTAGTCTATTTAGAGGTCACCCACAATCTAGGATTAATCCCATTTTATAGCTCAAATGAGAGGGATTGAATCACCCTCTCAAGGGTGCAAATTTAAGCTATAAAGTTATAACATGCTCAGTGGGATAATATTGTCAATGCACTAGTATTTAGAGGCATAAGGATAAACACCAATGGCAAATCTAAGCATATTCAACTGGTTACATCAGTCTTGGTATTTTTTCTAACAAGTATTCTCTCTACCATTTTATTTATCATGAGGCTTCATGGTTAAGGTTAGGGTAGATTTATATTTTAATAAAGTTGATGAGATATGCCAATCTTATATTGAATCTTATCTATAGCCTAATGAGTCATATTAGTCCTATATTGATCCATACCAGCTTTATAATGACCCTACTTACCCTCCATTTTATCCTATCTATTAATGTAATCATCCTCCCTATCAAGAGTTTTACCCTTCATCCTTCCCTCATCAACCTTACTAAGCTAGTCATTCTTCATATCAGTATTTTTAAAAATTTCAAGAGAAAGACTCTCAACTAATTATGAAGATGTGAAAAAATGAAATAGTATTAAGTTTGATAAAAGGATAGAGGTTGATCAAACTATCCCAAGTCATCTCATAAAGAAGCTAAAGGATACATTTAAATTTGTAAGGAGTGAGTGGGTAGCCTTTGAAGAAAGAAACCAACATATCCTAACTATTGAAAGGTTAGAAATAATAAAATTGAATCAATGCATGGTAGATAGGTAAATAAGATGGAAAAATCAAGAGTTTCAATCTCTTCAATTTCAATTACCTTCTCCTACTCCACATCAATCTAATTGTGCTTCTAATTTTCTTAAACTTCTAACAAGCCATAAAATAAAACTTGACTCTATGAATACCTCACTCATTGTTGCTCAAGCTTAATTTACTCTCCTTTAATAACCTTCATTCATCCTACAAGTTATAGTACTACAATAAGTAAAACCTCCTAATTTTAAAACCACAAGTTGGAACCAAGTAGTGGAATCATAGGGAAAGAAATATGAATAATTCATACACCAATAAGTTAAAGCTAATGAGTATATTGTGTCTATGCAAGCCCCATTTCTCCCTCCTCAATAACATAAGACTTTTTCATCTTAGAATTCTATCCAAAAAGGCATCGAAAATAAGAAAGAGGTCCTTGTTGATAAGGTTGAAAGCCCAAGCTTCGATAATTCCTACCCAATTCTCAAGCTAATTCATGAACCCATTTAAGATTTACCCACCCCTATTCAAAATCCTAAACCTTTCCCATCTCGAAAATAAATTCAAGAGAGATTTCACGTGAATAAGGAGGTCCCTGTTAAGAAAAGTGAGGACCATAGCATATAAAGATTTTAAATGAATAAGGAGGTCCATGTTAATAAAAGTGAGGACCAGAGAATATCAATATTTGAGGGATTGATTGGTGAAGGGAGTGAGAATAAGGATCAACTTAATGATCATAAGAGCCCAAAGTTGGTTTGTGAGGTTGCATAACCCATTATTAACAAATAAAATGTACCCTTGGAGGCCTATAAATGTCAAGTTATATCTATAAGTGATCAAATTTATGGATATAAAGAAGACTCTTCAAGTGAACTTGAATAAGAACTTATCTTTAGTACACCCCTTAGTGAAGAAAATATTAAATTGGTCTTTGGTGATGAAGGGGAAGATGATAGTCATCATGTAGCATTATAATTTGAGGGAAATAACATTATTTAAGATGATCATATCCCAATTGAGGTCAGAACAATAGTATCATAGCTATCTAGTCACTTTGTTTAGACTATGGATGATCAAGAATAATAGTTCCTAGAGCCTCTTGATGAATTGGAGTAGCTAGATGCAATTGATATGCATTTGGACATCTTTTAAGATGACTCAAGTAGCCTAAAAGAGGTAAAGGTCTATTTTGAGCTTTCTCCTTTTATATAAAGTTTTGGTCTTCCTTCTTGTTAGAAAGAATAATTGGTTGATTTGATAATGGAAGGATCTCAAGAGAATGATTGCATAAAAAGTCTCCACGAAGAAGTTGTAGTTAATTTTGATGTTGAAGGTTCTTTAAGAAAACAAGAGGAGGATTTGAATAGGATTGAAATAGGCTATAATGAGCATGAACCAATTACCTTTTAAGAGCAAGGCCAATTTGTAGCAATGATGGGTGATCTTACAAGTAATCACCATGAAGTTCATTATCATATGATACATGCCTTCTCCAATCAACAAGAAGAAGTTTAGGATGATACATGGTAGTAGAATTTGGAGATTTGTAATGAATTTGAGGCTCTTCAAGGGCATATACCTCTTGATTGAAGATGATTTTAAGGATGGTCTATTTATTTAAAAATAATGTGGGAATTCCCAATAAGTCTTTCAAGATCAAACACATCATCTGATGGAGTCACAAGAAGCAAAGGTTGATGTTGCTCCTATGAGTCAAGAAGTATTCATGTTTGAGGTGAGTTCAAACATCAAGAAGCATCATGAAAAGGATTTTGAACTAAAATATGTGTATGTATTCATTATAAATATGTTTGTTGATGAAACTCATATGAAATCATGCCAAATGATTTAGAAAGCATTAAGACTACTCCACCAAGCATCATGGCTAAAAGGCAGCTTACTCTACATCATTATTCATCTCATGGAGAAATAATTGAAATAAATTTTCCTTTTGATCCATGAGGAAAGTGTTTTGAGGTTAGTTATTTTTAGCAGTTTCTTGATTTGTTTTTCCTAAGTGATTTATGGCACAAGTGTGTGTGTGTGTGTGTGTGTGTGTGTGTGTGTGTGTGTGTGTGTGTGTGTGTGTGTGTTGTTTTAGTGTGTTTTGTTATCTTGGTGGAGGTATTTATTTTTATAATCTATTTAAAGGCATTTTTAGTCAAGTGTCAATGTCAATTCAAGTCTGAGTTTGAGTGAGAGATGACCAAATGCCAAATGGATAGACTAGGCAACCAATCTAATGAGCATAACAGGCATGCCATCCTAAGAGGTCACCAAAGATGTAAGCCAATTTTGGATACCATAGGTGAGTCTCATCAAAAACTTGAAATTTAGCTCATTTTAGTTTTATTGATATCCATCCTAGTATTGTAATGTTATTCTAATGGTCACTTTAAGCCTTGTTTAAGGTATTAACTTCTATCAAGTGTCTTAGAGCCCTCAAAGCCAACTTAGAGAATCCTAGTTTTATGTCATGATGTGTCAAGATGAATCATAGTGTCTCTCAAGTCATCCCACTCTTTTAAAACCTTACATGAACAATGTATACATGTTTTGGAGAACTGAAGGTTGTTTTGTAAAGTTTAAAGTAAATGTCATATAAAAGGAAGGTGCATATGGTCCAGTCTAACGTATGTCTAGGCTTATCAAGTCAATGTGAAAGATAAAAAATATGAAAGATACATTCAAGAACACTTTTCAAAGAATAAAAAGGATATTTCTAACATGATAAATGTTAGGAGTTGGTCAAAGAAGGGTCATAACCATGATTGCCTGCAAGTTTAACATACAAAAGAGAATAAATCACTCCAAGAGGAATTTTAGTTGCTTGTATGGGTATGAGTTGGCTCATATTTATATGGAAATGCACGTATAGGTTTATATTCACTTCCCTTAGATCAATTTCATGAATACAAATCTTTCACAAATCCAAGAAAGGAAACAAATGCATTAGAATTTTCATTGATCACTTGGCAGACTCACAATGGCCAATTTCATATGCTCATTCCATATAGAAGAGAGAGAGTGGTGACCTAAAATATTTGGCAGAGAAGGGGGCCCTATTAGCCTTCTATTTGGTGTCATTATTTATCTAATTAATTCCCCCTTCTTTATAAATAATCATTAAGATTAAAACACACCTTAAACCCTTTTAAAGCCCTCACTATGACCTAATGGAGGAGTTTAGACCCCAAATTCATTATAATGAACATTATTGGTCTTGAAATGGCTTTTGTGACCTCTTTATATCCTATTATCACTTTAACAAGACACTTGTTAGCATGAGTGAGGGAAAATAGTATGGAATTGGCCTAGAAGGCATAATTACAGGCCCATTTGTGAGTGTATAGAGTAGTGGTAAGTATTAAAATCACACAAAAAGGATTTACATGTCTAAACAAAGGTTATATGTCATTTTATCCTGTTACTAACCCCTAAAAATTATGCATGAACCTTTAAATTCACTAATTTGGGATAAAATGTGACTATATGACTAGGTTGCCTAAGAAGCCTAATTACAAACCTATAGAGTATCATGGATAACTTAGGAGTCCCATGAGAAATTGATAAGAGCACTTTTTGGTTCTTTTCAGATCCTCATTAGATCACAAATAAGTCTAATCAAGTGACTCTTATAGGACTTGGCATGATTTCCTTATGTATCATGAAGACTTTGAGAGAGATGTTGTAATGAGGTTGATGAGCTTCAAGACACCTAATAAAACATGATGATCAATATAACATCAATATGTAAAAACCCTTAATAGATTTAAAGTGTCAAGAAGAGGGGAATAAGGTAGTTCAAGGTGAGTGAATAACCAAAAATGCCACTTGTCACTTTTCACAAGCCAAGATAGGTAGTTATGAATGAAAATATGAGTCATTGAAGAAATGAATTTTCCTATACCAAATCTATGCAGAGATCATCATCAATAAAGTTGACACATATTAAGAAGGTTCCAAATTCTAGAATAATGACACTTGTTAATGAGTTCCTCTACGGCTCTCTTTCTCTTTGCTTTCTCAATTTATCTATAAGTATGCCTGATTTTGGATTTATAAAGCATCCTCCACTTGAGTATGGTGAATCCATGATAATTTTTATTCCCTTGATCCATAAATAGATTTAAAGTGTCAAGAAGAGGGGAATAAGGTAGTTCAAGGTGAGTGAATAACCAAAAATGCCACTTGTCACTTTTCACAAGCCAAGATAGGTAGTTATGAATGAAATATGAGTCATTGAAGAAATGAATTTTCCTATACCAAATCTATGCAGAGATCATCATCAAGAAAGTTGACACATATTAAGAAGGTTCCAAATTCTAAAATAATGACACTTGTTAATGAGTTCCTCTACGGCTCTCTTTCTCTTTGCTTTCTCAATTTATCTATAAGTATGCCTGATTTTGGATTTATAAAGCATCCTCCACTTGAGTATGGTGAATCCATGATAATTTTTATTCCCTTGATCCATAAATACTACTATTTTTACCTCCTTCTATGACTATAATTAGTGTGTTTTCATGGATAGTTGATCTTGTTAAGTGATTTGCTTAGTATTCCTTGACATGTTGTCATATTCTAACACCTATATGAAATTTGAAAGATTATTTTATAGGTCATGTGAAGTGTTCAAGTGAAGTGTAAGTGTTGAGATATATTGCCTATACATTAGTGTCATATTAGACCTCTTGATTAGTCCTCCTATCCTAAGCATCTACCATAACCTCCACATTGAAATGCTGATGTAAGAGATTCATATTGGGAAGAGTATATGTTTAGGTTAGTCTCATGGTATACATATGCAAATGAATTTGGTTGGTAGTGGGAAATTAGTTTAGTGTATCACCTACCTAGTTAGGTTTATTTCATGTTATCCCTTTCTCTTTTTCCTTATAAGCTAGTAGTGTAGTTTTGTGAGCCTAATTGATACATCAAGGGGAGATATCACTATAGTCTAGAAGTTTAGTCCACTTAAAGGTCATCCATAACATAGGACTAATCCCTTTATGTAACTCAAATGAGATGGATTGAGTAACCCTCTCAAGGGTTGAAAATTTAATCTATAATAGGAAGCATGGCTTGTTCATGCATGAAGTTTAAAAAGATTTAAAGTGTTTCAAAAACTTATATTATATTTCTTTTGGAAATAGTTTAGTAATTCATGATTGTTGATCACAAAATATATTTAAATCATTGTCTAAGCAAGCTCAATATGATGATTGTTATATTAAAACTGTAGGTTTTATTCTTAACATTATTGTGATATTTTTGGTTTATAAATTTACATGTTTAACTAAATGTTAGCTAGCTAATTTTGAATATCACTAACTTCTCTTGGGTTGCTAATATTGCCTATGCAAGATAACTTGACACATTTTTGACACATTATTAGTGTCTCCATCATGAATAGCATATTTTTTTACATTAATCATTATCTAGACTCATTAGGGAGAGTTAGACACTTAGATAGGGTTAATAACCCTTAGATGATCCTATCAAAGAGACAACCTAGGGTATAAAGTTTAAGGTTTGTCAATGTGGACCCAGACACTAATGCACCTTGAATTGTGCCTTCTGAGGAAAAAATTATTCATTTTAGAATCCCATAAAAGTTTTTACCCTTATATAATATTATATATCAACCTAATATGGTATTGGTTATTGCAAAATGATCTTCAAATCAAGGACACTTTCATGCATCAAGAAGTGTGTAGTGGGCCCTACACACATTTTTGTTCATACTCTAAATATAATAATTCTAATAATAATATTTTTTTAATAATTATATGGGGTTTCTTCATTCCACAAAGGATTTCATAGCTTTCAATAGAAACTTTTCTTGCATGGTGGTAATTTTACCCACAAAGAGTGGAAATTTCCACTTAGCACACATAATAAACACTACCAATCTTGTAGTTGTCTAGGAATAAGAACAATTTCTTGGAGGTCTTAGAGATAATTTTTTCCATTACAAATAGACCCTACCATGATGTATTTTAATATATGTGAAAGATTCATGGGGGATGGACCCAAGACCACTATCATAAACAGAATATCTAATCAAAACACCATATACTGCTACTCTAAAAAATACATGAATGTATTTTAATAATTAGTGAAAAAATAGATAAATTACACTATGTTAATGTAAAACTAAAGTGTTAATAAGTAAACTTGTAGATTTTAAGTGCCATAATATGTTGAAATTGATAATTTAAAGCTTAGATGATTGATAACTGAAGTAAAAATTAGAATAGATGGATAAATGGATATGCATACCTTAATTTGACTTACATGGATTATAGATATGATTGGGATCTTTGAACAAATTTTTAAATAAGCATGAAAGATCTTGTGAGAAGCAAACTATGTTTCTAGAAAAGGGACATAATCGACTGAAAACCAACTATGACCTAGGAAAGAATCAACTACCACTTATGACCCTATAATTTATATTGTGAAAATTTTCTATGATTTTTTCCTCTTCTTATTTTTGGGATCTATTTTTTTTTACACTTTGTTTTTAGATGATAATCAAATTCATACTTTCACTTGATTTTATTGATACATAGACCTATTAAAAACTAATATCCTTTTTTGTAGCCCTAATTTTCTATAATTTCATAAGAATGATAAATTTTAAAGATTAATGATGTAATCGAATCCCTAGAAAAGAGTAATATTGCATCACCTAAGTATAGTTTTGTGAATACATATTCCAATTTATGACACATGGAACAAGCATGTAGTTTGTCAAGAATGGAAATCTACCTGTTTATAAAAGGGAAGAAAGTAGTCCTGCAAGATTTTAAAAAATTGGTTAAAAAATAAATATAATGTAGGGAACAATAAAAACAAATATGATAACTTATTGAAAGTATAATGTTTTATCTTTGAAATAAAAGATATCCTTCATAATGATGTAAGTCTAGGTTCACATGGATGGTTAAAAATTTTCATGAGCACAACCATCAATGCATAGATATTTTCAAGAAAGGATTGTGCCAAGGAAACTTGGTGTAAAGAGTGATTGGTGTAACTCAAAACATGTTCACTCTAAAATTATCAAAATAGATCTTTGAATCCAAGTTTCTTGAAGATGGGTTTTAACGCCGTATTTTTTTCATCCATGTTTGTGTGGGTGGAAATCAACCCTTAGGGAAATTTTTTGGGTTATGATATATTTCATGTATATCTCTTGACATGTGTCACATAAAAGAACCTATATTAGGGAGTGTAAGACTTATTATTAAGAGACTTTTGCCATTTGAGGGTTTAGCTAGGTAAAGAAATGAAACTTAGCTCTTGGAGTGAGAGAGATGATAGGTAGATGTTATTATATCCATAAGTGTGAGTGGAATTATATGGG
Source organism: Torreya grandis (assembly GCA_037957365.1). Taxonomy (NCBI): domain Eukaryota; kingdom Viridiplantae; phylum Streptophyta; class Pinopsida; order Cupressales; family Taxaceae; genus Torreya; species Torreya grandis. The sequence goes on from JARHVA010002114.1 coordinate 2,728,703, forward strand.
ACTCCAATTTTTATGAGAGATGATATTTTATTTTGTATCTTGAGATACAATCAAAGCCTATAACTAATGTGTGTGTTGGAATAAATTCATGTAATCTTATTTACATTAAGATAAGGAATAAACCTTGTATTTTAGTGTAGTTTGTGTGTGTGGTTATCTTTTTTCCTAATTAGGAATATATTTCATTGGAAATACCATTCCTATAACTACATTTTTAGTGGCTTAAACCTCCCTCTTGTGGCTTAAAGCTATATATCTTGTATGCGTACAATCAATGGTTAATGTATTTATACTAATAATTTTTTATAGCCTAAAATGACATAAAGAATTTCACGTATACTTATATACACATAATATTTTCAAAATTTATCAATTATTGATGTTTTATCTCTTGTAGGACCCATCGACTCTCAATATCTCTAAGTGCACGCCTTAATGTGTACATCAGGAAAGGGGTGGGTATACCATTGACACTTCAAAAGATTATTATCCCTATACTAAAACTTTTTATCAATATAACCATCTCATAAAAACATTTACCTAAACTTTATATCCTTATTTTTACCCTCCTCTAGTCATTTTCCACCTTTATTAATCCTTCCATAACCTAAAATACTTTTTAATGGTTTAGGTTACACTATCTAAACCATTGACCTTTTACTCTAATTGATAAAACTTATTTAATATCTAGGTTATCCCTAGCCGATATAGACTAGGACCTAATTTATTTTTGTCAATAATGATACAAGATTTATTGGGTCAACCTTGTCGGCCTAAAGTTTTAGAAAAGACTAGGGTTAGATCCATCTATATAAACACATCCATTTCATCATTTCTAAGAGAAGAGAAGAAGATATATATATATATATATATATATATATATATATATATATATATATATATATATATATATATATATATATATTATGCATCTACTTATCCACCATTCTACTTAAGAAGCATAGCTTAGGGTTTCATACTTTATTTGGAGATATAAATCTTATCTTATAGATAAGTCTTTTGGATGAATTGATAAGTTGTGTAGCCTAGAGCTGATTTTCCTTATCATCCTTATAAACCACAACAACCTCTTGTGAAACACCTTGGCCAAGTGAGAGATTGAGGCTTGGTGGGTTCAGATTCAAAGGTAAGTATTCCTAACTTTTTTCCTCCTTTATAAGATTAGATATATTTTTATTTGTACTTTTCTCCCATGCATTATGATTATATATACATGAATGTGAGTATATGTGTTCTATGCATGTTTACTTGTTATGTTTCTTACCCCCACTTTGTGCCACAAGATTCGGTGAGCACTAGATTATACTTTGCTTTACTTGTTATTAGTTTAGTGAATATGAAAACATAAGACCTACTTAGGGTTATTGCATAGGTTTGCTTGATTGGAGGCTTTGGAACCCCAATTAGTGATATTATTGTCATAAGAGATCTCTTGGCTAGGTCTAGTAGATCCATATTAGTCATGACCTTGAATATCTAATGTATCCACAATCATAACTATAAGTTGGATTTATCTTCTCTAAGCTAGGATTGACTTATAGATTAGTTTCATTTCCCATTGTATACATTTTGGGAAACCCAACATTAATATGACCCTTGTAAGTTGTCTTTCACACCATCATTTTTATTATTTTATTATATTTTTCCATATTTATAGTATTGTATCAAACCATTTGGTATAGTTATAACTTTTTTTGCACAATTTTAACACACAGTCACTTCAAAATGACTTTGTTATGTTTGTGCAAGTCTTCATCATCTATATGTTATTGGATCAAACAATTTGACACAATACACTTCTTCAATTCCAAATTATCATACATTATTGAACAAGTTGACTTTGTCTGCTAATTCAATCTACTAGGATATAGGTCAACAAACACTATCAAATAGGTCAACCCTATTTCTTATTATTCTTTAGCTTATAGGGTTTTGTAGATCTTGGTCAAACCAATTGACCCAGTTTGAATAATTTGAAAGTAACAAATAAAGCATTAAAACATAAAATTTTCAATCTTAATCATCTTCAAACCCACCAAGGTTCCTTTCTTTCCTCTCTTTGTCATTTCAATATTTTTTTCAATTTTATTTTTCACAAGTTAATAGTCTTTAAAATTGAAACCCTACAACTAACTAGGTTGATCGGGTCAACTTAGTTCTATAGTTTGTCTTCTATCTAAGAGACATAGTCAACTTGTTTGACTCTATTCTTAAAGACCTTGCTTCTATAGAATAACAATGGCCCAGTTGACTCTGTTCTATATTATTTGCATATAATGTCACCTAAATTGACTCTGTATTATTCTTAGTAAAAGAATGAACAAATATTTTATAGGAATTAATTCACATTTCCTTTTTAGTTGTTTACATGCTTAGAGTAACTCACATAGTCTAAATAAGTGGTTATTGAAATTACTATTTTAGTTACACTATTTTACTCTTTTGCACACACTACCAAATCATTCAAAACACATTTAAACATTTGTCTTTCCAAGGCCTACCTACTTAGATTTCATCACCAATGGGGAAGCTGACTTGGTTTGTTGGCCAAGTATAAACATGTGGTTAATGGCATATATCAATAAAGCACCCAACATCCTTATCACTGTAGTATTATGAAGTGAGGGGGTAGGCCCCAATACCAAGCTAGTACCATTTATAACATAGATACCTTTCATCCCAAACATCCTAAAACCATCCATAGATTGCCTTTCTAGTTCCCTAGTTTATCCAACTCTCCTATCACATTAAAATCAAAACTCTCTAATAATCTAATAACACTTAGGATGAAAACTTAGTTAGCTTTTACTTTTTAATTGATTTTTTGCTCTTTGATCATTGTGTGTTGTAATGAAAAAACTTGCATTGGATAGCATTGGTGTAAGGTTTTATGTTGTATGCCCCAATTGAATCAATCACATTGATCCAGTTATTTATGTGTTTGATTTCATTCTTAATTCAAATTATCTTGAAAAATTTTCCCCCATTTTATAACACTATCATTCTAATCGATATAGTTTCTTATAGACTATATTTTACCCTCCTACTAGCAGTATATAGTTGACCTGTATGATTGTGTCTTCTTATTCATCCATTCATTTATTTATCCAATAGTATATAGTTGACTTGCATGACTGTGTATCTTTATCAACCTATTTTACCTCCCTATTTTCAATACATAGTTGACCTAAATAAATCTATATTCTTCTCTACTTGTTGGGTTATAACACATAGTCAACCTACACAATTATGTATCTTATTTTTTGACTTTGTCACTACATCATATTTTATCTTATTAACCTTTTTATATCATCATGAAATTCATGTTTTAGGATAACATAGAGTTGAACTCAATATATATGACAAGCTTTAAAAATCCTAATAGGTTTTCCCATTAATATCTTATGGCTCCTACTCTAGATGAAAGTAATGTGCATGTAGCCACTCACACTAAAAATTATGAGACTCCTCATTCCTCTTTATTTTGAAACCCTTTATTATCCTTAGAATATTATCCTAAATTAGATTATACTTTGTAAATGATTTTCTTCATTAATGAATTTATTTAACATCAAGGCAAAGACCCTCCTACTATTTATCACCTTATGACAAGTGGTCAAGCAGAAGAACCCCATTCACCTTCCCCCTACATTCTCATACATATTTGTGGGAAATAACTTCTTTTCCTCTCAACTTCTTCCTTATATTTTGACCCCTTCTCATACTATGATCTCTTCTTCCATGATTTACTCAACCTCCGTGCCAATTATCTATACTAACATGGTAGGTTCAACATCTAGTAGGCCTTTTACAAGACTTGTTCTTCTCAATTCCTCCACTAGTGCATCATTTTATACCCATGGTAATCATGCCACTAGTGCTTCTTCTTATAATCCTTCTAATAGTGCATCTTTCCTAACCCATGATAATCATGCCACTAATACCTCCATTTCTAACAACACCTCTCAAGCTACTAATGGCACACATGCCATTACTCACAGTGGTAGCCAAGCCACTAATATCAATGAGAATACTTCACATGTTATGAATAACATGACTCAAAACCATCAAATTTTGTTACAAACTCTTAACCAACTGAATCTTTTCCAGGATAATAATTCCAACCAAATGATACAAATGTAGAAGCACCTTATTCATCTCCAAAATCACCCTTAATAGGTCTCATGGGGAGAACACAACCAAAATTTCCCCCACCCCACCTTAGGGATTCCCATGGAAATATTATCCCTTAATCACCACTTGTTAACAAAACAATCAAACACAAAAAAGTAAACCTCTTATGCCTCAAATTAATAACATAGATATATGAGGTATCACCCATACCATTAGCTATAGTATGTCAACTGATCCTACCTTACACTTAAAAACATTTGGAAATCTATACAAAGATTGGGTCAAGTTAAACACTTTTGCCACTACCAAGCTCTTAGTGAAAACCCTCTCCAAAAATGTTGTAGATTTATATAACCAACTCAAATATCATTCCATCACTAGTTTGGAAGATCTAGTTAACACTCTAGTACAAGAGTTTCAAACTAGTGACTTCCTTGAAAATACCTTAGCTCATTTTATTAATTTCAAACAACTTGAGATGGAAACTACATGTGCTTTCATCAAATAGTGGAAAACCTTGTCTAACAAGTGTGAACATAACATGGAATATGATAACCTATTTCATCTATTCACCAATGCAATATCAAGTTTGAACTCTCTCTCCATAAACTTTGGAAGAGGCCATCAACTAGACCAAGTACCAAGATGTCCTCATGCATTAGTTTGAGCCATCCCAACCTCCTATGGTAACTTGCATGTTCATCAAAAATAAAAATCATCATACTACTAATGATTATGTCACTAATTCCTATTGATACCATTCATAATATTCAAGATATTGCTCCTGACCATGCTCTAGAACAAGCTTCCCCTCTAAACCACATCCCTAATTCTCATTTTTCTCCAATAATCATCATCAATGTTCATAAGCATTTATTCTTAGTATAACTCCAAAAGTGTCTACTAAGGCCTCTTCCATGAGAGCTTGATCCCACTCTCCCCATGAAATCATGGTATGATTTGAATAAATTTGGTTGGTTTCATACTAGTTGGGGTCACTCTCATGAGACTTATAGGTAATTATGTAACTTAGTTATGGATTTCCTCCTTGGTCCCAATTTTGACCATGAATCCCTCATTCATAAACATAAATAATCTTATGACATTTCCTTCAAATATCAAAAAACACAAAGTAAAAATCAAGATTTGAACTAAGCCAATACTCATCTAACCATTTAAAAAGACCATCTTCTAAATCACCAAGACACTAATGAAAAGCCTACCCCTTCCATCAATAATGTTGATAGTATTCTAGACCTAACTCCCAATGAGAATGTGGTAACCATGACTAATATGTAAAGGGTAGTTGCGTTCATTGATTATCATCCCACCCACATGTACTAATCATCTCACACTTTTTGTGTTATCTAAGATTTTTACATAACTCACCTAATAGAGTTGGGGCAAGAGGACCTTATCTCTTTTGATGAACAAATTCCAATACCTCCATTGGATAAAAACTCTCATACCATTTTTACAATTTTTCTAACCTCTTTACCCATCACCAATGTTATTCAACCTTATAACACTAATCATTCAAAACTATCACAAACTGAACCTACATCAACTACCTCATCTTTTCATGATAATAAACCAACTTGTACCCTATTAAACCTCTCATGACCTATTAATACAAATTTACATACATTTATGATCCTCCTTCCAAGGAACTCATCCAACATTATGTACCTCTATCCAACAGTTCCCTCATGGGTTATGATGAAAGATATCATATAATGGAACATACTAATCTCCCATATTAAATTACATTTATTGAACTCATGTATACTTCTCTATGTCATTGTAACTTCCTTATGTAACTCCTATTTGAAATGAACATTCCTTATCCTCCCTTAGAAGGATGTGAAGCTACTTTATCTGGGTCAGAAGATAACATCTTAAAATAGTGTGAAGAGATGTATATACATGTTTAAGATATAATGAACACTTATCTCTCTAAAATTACCCATTTTTTCTATGATTCTAGATGAGATTATGTTTTTTATGAATGATCCTCCCCTCTTTATAAGTTTATAAATTATTGACATCCAAATCAAGCATGGCTTGATTGATGATGGTTTAGATACTTATGTTGCCTCCTTTGACTTAATTAAAACCCTTAGATACTATAATTATAATCTTAAGTCCATATGTAGCATTTTCCAAGGCTATGACTGAAGGAAAATTCCTCCCTTAAGGTGTGTGTGGCCCCCTATCACCATTCCACCTATCACTGTTCGAGTGAAAGTTATGATCTTCATTTTTCCTCTCTCATATAATATCTTGCTTGGCAAGCCATATGCTCATTATTTTTGGAATAAAAACCACTAAGAGGGGGGGTTAAATTAGTGTCTTAAAACAATCCTTTCTTTCCACTTAACATGAATAACCTTTCAAACCAATATAGTGATCAAGCAAAGTATAGAGAAGCAATCATATAAAACATAAAGCAAGATATCAACACATGAACATAAGATATATATGGGAAACCCTCATGGGTGATAAAAAACACTAAAAACCACTTTTTATACTATCTTATAATAAATGAATCAATTTTTAGTGAGGTACCAACCCCACAAATAATACCAACCCCTCACTAGTCAAGTACCAACTCAACTAGTCCTTTAATAAGATCCAACTTGTAAGGAGGCACTAACCCCCTAAGTGACTCAACCAATTCAAAAAAACTTCTACAAGAATAAACCTACAAGGAAAATCCCACTATATTTTTACTCAACACCAACTCAACCAAGACAAACTTGATCACCTTCACAATACCTCATTTCTCAATCAATAGATTGTGACCTCTTCTTTAGCTCTTTATCTACTTTATCCACTTGTTGACCAAATTTAAAATTTGGTCAAATTAGGTTAACCCATACATTTTTAAAAAATTTATAATTTTATACATGTCCTACATGGATCTCATAATGATCTAATCATCTTACTTATCCTCCATTTAGCCTTGGTCTAAGCCCATTCTCCTTGTACTAGTGTAGTCAAACAAAGTCAAAGTTGGTCAACCAAGGTAAAACATATTAAAAGGTTAAAATTGTGTTTAAAATATTCTAATATGATAATTTATGTGTCCTAAGGTGTTTCTAACTCACATATTTTTCCTTTACCATGCTCTGTATGCAAAATATGCCTATTGGCCACTTTTCTAGCATAATAAATGACTTATACAGACTTCCAAGGAGGAGAATTTGTCACAAAGAGATATTTGAACGTGGATAAGGTCAGGAGATGTTAGTATCTATTATATTTTAGTTAAATAATTAGTTATGTGTAGAAATGGGGTGTTTTCCCTTGATTTTAGGCCCTTTTGGGGACTTATACAGAATGGATGATCTCACTTGTAGCTAAAAAATGGGTAGGATGAATCTTCACTTTCATATATTAATTTACACACTTTGAGTGATTTTATAAGTTAAAAAATTTCATTTTCAACTTCTTTTTCTTTCATATTCTATTTGCAACCCAAGAAGGGTCAAATTTAAACACTTGGTGTGGGCCGTACAGTTTGAGTTGGGAGGAATGCTGTTGGGGGTGGATATTAATTTGAGTATAATTAGTTTTAATAGTAATAATTTATAAATATATGGATCTTCCTTTATGAACCATTGCTAACACTCTAGGCACCTTTTTATGCAATTACAACCATGAAGGGTCTCCTTTTGAGCTAGTTTCTATTTATTGTGTTTGGTTTTGATGGGTTTGATGTTTTAAAATATTTTTAATGGTATATACATATTTTATCTATTCTAATTTTGTTTTTTAAGTCTCATGAATGCAATAAGTCTCTTCTAGGCTTGTATATGCTTCAAAACTAGTCTTTTCACACTTGCATCTATCTTAAGCACCATGAAGGAAGTTTTCAAGTTAGAATGGAGGCATGTGACATTGATTCAGGTATTTAAACCTATGAGGATGAATATACAGGTGTTGGAACAAGTTTTTTATTCATGAAATGACAAACCAATGCTCAAATGATTGTGTTTCCCATCATTGTTAGCCCTCACAGAGATATCTTCACTTATAGGTGCCATTGAAGGTGTTATGAAATGGATTTATAGGTGTTCTTGATTGGATTCATCCATTTTAGGGATTGATTTTTTCACTTGAATTGGATGGAGGGTCTTACCCTTGCATTTTCACAATCTTTCATGTTTTGTTTGCATATCACAATCATATGCACATCTATAGGTGATTAAAACAAGGAGTAACAAGGCTTTTATAAGTGTGAAATAAGAGTTAAAGATGTTTCTTATGGCCATGGTGAGTTAAAATAAATCATTAAAAACCTCTTATAATGAATGGGTTGATAAGAAATAAGGTATAACTTTAGAAGGGAGTCAAACATTGTTTCAGACTTGTTGTCCTTAAAAAGAGCAAATAAAGGCCCAAGGGGTTTTTGAGATACCATATACTTTGCTTGGGAAGAAAAAAATAGTACCCAATTATGATAATTTTATATCCCTTGGTATATACATAGATTATGAAAAGTTTGAGGGAGTAGAGACAATTGTAAGATCATCTTTTAGAGGTCTCAACAGACCCTAAAACACAATAAAATGTTTCAATGACACCTACTGACCTATAAGTGCAAATGGATTTTTGGTTCCATAGTATGAATTTTTGAGTAGGAGTCTCATCAAAATAGGATGTAAAATAATATTTAGTGACCTAAATGAAAAAATTTCAAAAAAAGTAGAGACAGCCACTTGAACCTTCATGCTTGGAAATGATCACCTACAACTATCTAAAAAGACTAAGATTTTAATAAGCCCTTCACTCATACCACTTCCTAAGCATGTTTCCATGCTCAAATGAATTGGATGATGAAAAATAAATGTATATAAGCTCAATATAACATAAATAATAAGGGATGGATGTTTTGAGACCTCCCCAAGCTTACTCCCTATCTGTACACAGGATAAAATGGTCATCTACAGGTAGGACAAGTTGTCTCAGTTAATTCAGGGAATGAGAAGAGAAGGAACTTAAGTGAGGTTTAGTAGTTATTCAATTTGAAATTTTGGATATATACCATTATTTCAAGGTTATGTTAGGTATGAATGATCTCTACATGTCATAAACAAGCTCAAAACAATCCATAAAACTTCCAAACATAGTCAAAAGAGAAATTATCTCAGTCAGGGTTTTTCTAGGTAGTCTTGTGTTTGGAAGAGGATAGTGATGACTCAAGAGGTCAAATTATTGGAGAGATATTTTTAAGGCATCCTATGTGGTATTTAATCTTTTATAATTATTTTACATGATCATAGGACATGGCAAGAGTCTCCATTTTCCATAAAACATAGTCATGTAAGAATAACAATTAGTAAGATAGAAGTAGGGATTCGTTTATAAGAGAAGAGACTGTGTTGGTGAAATTTAGATTATAAAAGTTAAAGGTGACCTCAGTGAGCTCATGGAAAACCAAAATAAATGTAATATAAGGGTGTACAAATCTAAATCAACCTACAGATAGAACAAGTTGTCTCAGCCCATAACAAGCAGATGGCTTAATCTTGGGAATGAGAGATAAATTATTGAAGGGGATGGAGCTTAATTTTGGAAAAAATAATGGATGAAAATATAAATGATATTATAAACATTTGAGGAGGTTTTTATTATGTTATTAAATCCTAAACCAAGCTCAAATAACCTACAAGTAGGCCTAAATAGTGGTCTCATTTTAGGGAGTTGTAGACCTAGTCTATGTTTTAAAAAGCATAGAAAGTGTTTGAGAGACCAATAGGATAGAATATGGTTTAAAAAAATCATCTAAGATTAATAGGATTATTTTAAGGATCATGTGGAAAAATTAGGTCTCAAACAAAGATTCAAAACTCAATCATCCTTTAAAACCCCTATAGATAGTGCATTCCTGCAAGTCTATCTTGGATTTTGGAGGTTTTGGAGGGTCAATTGGATGAGTTAAGTGCTTAAATTTGGTACATAGTATCCTTTGTATTTAAATAATCTCCTCTAATTTTAAATTTATCAAGGATAATATGGATAATAATCTCTATTTTATCTCAAAGGTAAGGTACTTTTCCCATGAACAAGACTGGCAGTTTTGAGGAAAAGTGATGAATAGGTGACCAAAAGACAAGGAGAGATCAAATGAATGTTGTTGAAGCTAGAGAAAACCTAAAATAAGCTAAAAAACCTTTTTGGAGGGTTTGAAGGCAAATAAGGAGGCCTAGACAAGGAGGTCTATAAGCAGACCTTGTGAGGCAACATGCAAACCTAGCCTTAAATGAGAGATCACTTTCATTTTGGGCCTTAGGAAAGCATCTCAATGACTTGGGTCATATTCACAGAGGTATATTTGAGGTGTTTAAACCATAAAATTTTATGGGAATCCATTTGGGAGTCATATTGAGTCTAAGTTTCTAGATAGGGTCACTCGTCATTTCTAGCTTTAAGGGAGTTATTCTTGTAATGGGAACATGTTTGTGGGACGTATATAAAGGTGAGTGAGATTTTAGTATGTAAAAAAGGTCACATATTGATCATTTTTGGACCCAACAATATGATAGGGTATGAAAATTGAAGGGGTGTAATCGATAGGTCAACTTCAAATGCTCACACCTACTTGGAGACATTGCATGGGATTCTAAGAAGTTATGGGAGGATTAAGGAGGTCCCACAAAAAAAATTGGGGTGTTAGTTTAGAGGTCCAATGTTAGATATTTACAAACAATTCCTTAAGGGCTAATGCACTTAGAACCCTCTCAAATCCTATGTTATGACCCGATGGAATAAATGAGGCTCAAGGTACATACAAATGGATAAATTTGACCCTAAGAGTTAAAGAGAAGTTGTTGAAAACTTCATGAGGTCCAGAGCCATAGAATTAGATTGTATGGAATCCATATAAATTAGGAAAAAAGTAGGTTTATTTAACTATTTCTTGTGTTTTATAGGTCTTGAAGATGATCATGGGATACCAATCACTTGGGATGGTAGCTTGGGACTTGAACCAACTCCCTATTCCATTTGTAGATCTTAGAAATGCCGACAAGTGTCCTTGCTAGGCCCTTCACTTTAGCTAGTCTCTAAAGTGACATAGTGAAAAGAGTGGTAGCCTAAATTTGGAGACATTTTAAGATGTGTATAATGGAACCAAGTGTATAAAGTGTCCTACTATGTGTCATGAGACCCCTATTATGGATTAGTTAGAAAGGATAAAGACATGTTATTGCTAATTGTCAAGAAAAACCTATTGGAGAGTAATCATGGTTACAAATGATGATTGTGCTTATGTAAGAGAATATTAATGATTATAAAAAATTAAAATGAAGGTGGAAGCCTATTTGTAAATTCATTTCCTTAATACACATAAGACACTTGTCCCTAATATGTTTTAGAATGCTCAAGGAATCCCATCATGAAGGCAATTTCCAAGGGAGAGTGATTGAGGAGTTTCAATGCCACATGTGAAGAAGGTGCTCCATTTGGGATGGACACATGTTAACATTAGTTCATGATCTCTCTTCCACCTCATTTCCATGTGTTTTAATTTATTTTCATTATTGGACACTTGTCTTTATGCCCCTTGAACTTCTCTTTCTCTCTATTATTCCAAGTTCTATAAATGCAATCTATTTTGGCTATTATAAGGAGACCACACCTAGTATGGTGAAGCCTAGCTAGTTTGATATTGTACTTTTACTTTGAAATAATATATAAAATCTAGTTTTTATCCTAAAAACTATCTTATCTAAGTGTGTGAAGAGATTTAAAGTGAAAAGTCAAGTGATTAATATCAATCCTTGCTTCCTCGCAATCCTTCCATGTCTAATGCAAGTTATTTCATTCTAACAGGTCACATGAAGTTTTTTTAAGTGTATGAGTCTATTTTTAAAGTGTAAAAGTAGCCTTAGTGTCTAAAACTGATCTTTGGTTAACTCACCTTGAATAGTCTTTCATATATTCCACCTTCATTTTTGAAATTCTAATGTTAGAGTGCTCTAAGAGGTAGAAGTTGGTTTTGTGAGTCTTATCTCTTAGTGTATTTATATGATGATATTGTGGAGATATTCATGATGTATCACCCATTATAATATTTTAATTTCATGTAAATTCTATCCCTTTTCACTCAAGCAAGTATTAGATTAGGTGACAAGTACATCAGGACATATCTAGGGAGCTAGCCCTTTCAATCCTAGAGGTCTACTTCCACCATAGGTGCCCCACACACCTAAAAGTAGTCCAATGTTGTCCAAATATGGAAGAGGCTTGAAAACCCTCTTCTATGGTGCAAGATTTGGATATAATAGTTTTGGTACACCCATTGGGACCATTGAATTCAAGTGAAGGAATTCTTGGTGCTATCCTTTAACTCATCAGCCTCTAAAGGAAATCAAAACACCAATAACAAATCTAAATGATTTAAATTGGTGTAAACAGTCCTAGTGCTTCAAAACATCAATTCTAGTATGTAAACTTCATCTTCTAATTATCATGTACCTCCCTATCAAGATGATCCTACTTGTGGTGTTCATGGCTTCTCCATAAGCTACCCTCAAGAGACTGCACTTCATGAAGGTTCATATCAACTGTGCTACTCTCCTCTAGCATCAACTCACTCCTATTACCAACTTGATACTCTTAATGATCAATTTGAGAAAGATGAGAATGAGTTGAACCTTGATTTTGAGTGTTTGAAAATTGAATTAAGGGATTTGAAAGAATTTTTGAAACAATATAAACAATGCAACATCAATCTCATGTTCCTCAACAAGTTAAGAAGGTTTTTCCTTCTCCTTTCATTACCATCATGATCATTGGTAATGTCTTGATTAATAATTGTTTTTTAGTACTACTGCAAGTCATTATTTTATCCCTAAGGAAATATCTGATGAGTTGAACTTGCAATATGAGTGTGATCCTAGAGTTGAATTGAAATTAGAAGGAACATATATAAACACTCTTGGCATTGCAAGAAACATATGTGTGTTTTTTGATTTTCCTTCTTATCCTAATGTTAGAATATAAAAAGATATAATAGTTGCAGGTGTGAAACCATAATTTTCTCTATTATTAGGTAATGAATTCATGGCTAAGATTGGAAGAAGAGTGTCCAATGATATATCTCAATTTATATTCAAGTTTAAGCTTGGTTAGAAAGGCTAAATTGAGTCAAACACATGTAACAAGTTTCACTTGCATCTCTTCCCTCCAAGAAAACCAAACACTGATCATTCTCATATTTATACTCCTAAGTCTCCTCCAAATATTAATAAGCCTACTCAAGATCCTACCATAGATTCATATTATAGTTCATATTAGACCAAGAACCCAAATTATGTCATGCCTAACGTTGAGAGGAAGGAAGGTCTTATGCCTAGGCAAATTGTGAAGAAGGAGAATTATGTGGGGAGAAATTAAAAAGTTCCTATAGGTTGTTCCAATTCTCCATGTACCATTCATGATATAACTTCTCATAAATTTCAAGACATACCAAAGGTTGACAAGGTACTTGAAGAATTATCATTTAGTACTTCTTTTCTATTGCCTTCATGCCTTGAGAATCAACTGATTGTTCTTAAGACTCTTCAAGAGTTAGAGGATGATGTTGGCCATAGATGAGTTTATTGAACATATTAAAGATGATACCTAAAGTATCTATTGTTAGGTTGTGGAGTTAAAAGCTTCACCAAGATGTAAACAGGAGGAGGTTGCTTAGTGTTATAGCAACTGACGTCGGTCATATCTAGTTATAGAGCAACTGACATCGGTCAGGAGTTGGTTGATGTCAGTCACCTCCAGACAGACAGGGACCAACATTGGTCACCTGTGCATTCTAGAACTAGTTGTTGATGAATAGTTAGTTTGTTGAATAGGTTGTTTACATGTAAAGACTAATTTTAGTCTTGAGTTGCAAATCTAATTATTGTAATTAGATGTCTAATTATTGTTTGCATGAGATCTATATAATAGACTCATGGGCTATATTGTAAAGTGTGCTAGTTAGAGAGAGCAAGGTTAGCTCATTTAGAGGGAAGAGAGCAAGGGTTGTTCCTCCTAGTGCCATAGTGCCAAGTGTGTATGATCAGGTAGATCTACGGGTTGTTACAAGATCTGGTAGAAGATCCACATGGATGCTAGTTTGGAGAATCACAAGGGTTCTTCATGTGTGTATGATCTCGATCAGTAGGTGTGCAAGGCCAAGTTTGATTTGTAGGTTATTGTAAGTTCATGGGAGATCTACATGGTAAGTAAGATCAGTTGATTTGTAGGTGTGTGTGTGTGTGTGTGAAATCTAGGTTTGTAGGTTATTGCAAAACTAGGTTGATCTGCAGGTGGCAGCAAGATCAGGGAGATCAACAACACAACAAGGAGCAAGATCACAGGGATCTACTTAGAGTACATGGTGTACTCAGACTTGGAGTACTATGAGTACTCAGTCAATGGTACTGGCAGTAGTGATACTGACTAGTTGGAGGTGAACAATAACTCTATGTTTGAGTTGTCTATTGTGACCATGATTGAGAGAGAGAACTCTTGAAGAGATTTACTGTTTATGCCCTAGAGGTGTGGGAGCCCTAGAGGAGTGTGAAGAAGACTGTGGCATCTTCTTTGTTGTATTTCCTTATGGAAGAGTATTAATACAATTGGGTATTGTCTCTCATATTCTGTGTTTTTTCTAAATTTCTATGTTACTTGTTACTTCTGGTTAAATTATGTGTTTAGTTGCTTATACAAAAGTAATCAATTGTGCTCTTTATGAGCTGGGGATCCTGACAAAGTGGTATTAGAGTGAGGTTAGGTTCACTAACAGGTGGTAAAGCTTGTTAAGTGTGTTGATTATAGGTCACTCTCAGGGGTTTCTTATTGAGTGAGAGTATAGAAATGGCAGAAGAAAGTATGGAGGAATTCAAAAGCAAGAATGATCAATTACGGTGTTATGGAAAGAAAGAGCAGGTAAAGAAAGATTGCTGGTTGGTAGCAGATCAGCATGAAGGAAATAAAAGAGCATGTGTTGCAGGTATTGTTGTACTGGTTGTTCTGGTATGTTCCTTGGATAAAGTAGAATCTTGGTTTATAGATTATGTTGCCTCTTTCCATGCAGCCCCAAATAGATTATTTTTCCATGTTAAGGTCCATGGAGACTTTAGAAAGATTTATTTAGGGGTTGGTGAGCCTTGTCAAAGTTTTGGCAAAGGGGAAGTGCAGCGAAAATTACAGATGGCCAACACATGGGTGTTGAAGAAGGTCATGCAAGTCCCAGTCTTGAAGATGAGGCTAATTTCTTCAGGAAAGTTGGGTGATGAGAGATGCATAATAACTCTTGCAGTGGATGCACTTGAATTAGCAGGTGGTAAGAAAGTAGGTATCCTTTATCTATCTACTTATATTACTGATTCTTCTTTTGTTACAAAGACATGGCTTTATAGGCTTGGTCACATGAGTAAGAAGGAGATGCATGTTCTTAAGCAGAAGTTAGATGTCTTTGACAAACTTAAGAACTAGAAAGCTTTGGTGTTTATGGAGGAGATGATGGATAGAGATCAACAGAAGGGACTGAATAACTCTGAGTAGGGTAGTTTGGATAGGGTTTTGATTCAAAGTGAAATGGTCGCTACATTATCTTGTTACTTTATGTGGATGATGTGCTTGTTGTAAGTGCATACATATAGGGATTTGCTGAGCTAAGGGTAAAGTTAGTTTAGTGGTATGTCATGAAGAATTTGGGAGCAACAAAATTCTTTGGCATGAGTTTTCCTAGAGACAGGGAAGATCACAGGTTGATGTTGTCTCAGGATGATTGTGTGAAGGTAGTGCAGGATGCAGAATGGAAAGCACACCTATGGATGGACAGTTCACAAAATAGGGTCCCCAATCACATGATGAGGTTGAGTACATGTGTACTCCTTGATATTTCCCTATTAGTGGGCGTTGTCAGCAAGTTCGTAGCCAATTCGGGAAAGAAGCACTGGAGGGTAGTTCAGTGGGTTCTCAGGTATCTGAGAGGGACCAGCAATAGGGATTCGTGCTATGCAAGGTCAGAGACTTCTCTACATGAGTATGTAGATTCAGATGTGGTAGGTTACTTGGATGATAGGAGGTGCATCATAGGTTTTGTGGTGGTTGGTCTTCAAGGTTGAGCTTGAAGAGGGATACAAGCCAAGAAACAAATTAGATGATGTACAGGTATAGGTACAGGTGCAGCTATTTATCTCTAAGTGGGAGACTGTTAGGTTATGGAGTTAAAAGCTTCACCAGGATGCAGAAAAGAGGAGGTTACTAAGTGTTATAGTAATTGACATCAACAACGCAATCGACGTTGGTCATATCCAATTACAGAGCAACCGACATCGCTCAGGAGTCAACTGATGTCAGTCACCTCTAGACAGACAGGGACCGACGTCGATTGCCTATGCATTCTAGAACTGGTTATTGATGAATAGTTAGTTTGTTGAACGGGTTGTTTGCATGTAAATACTAATTTTAGTCTTGAGCTGTGAATCTAATTATTGTAATTAGATGTCTAATTATTAGTTGCATGAGATCTATATAATAGACTCATGGGCTATATTGTAAAGTGTGCTAGTTAGAGAGAGCAAGGTTAGCTCCTTCAGAGGGAAGAGAGCAAGGGTTGCTCCTCTTAGTGCCACAATGCCAAGTGTGTATGATCCGGTAGATCTATAGGTTGTTGCAAGATTTGGTAGAAGATCCATAGGGGTGCTGGTTTGGAGAATCACAAGGGTTCTTCATGTGTGTATGATCTCGATCGGTAGGTGTGTAAGGCCATGTTTTATTTGTAGGTTGTTGCAAGTTCATTGGAGATCTACATGGTAAGTAAGATCAGTTGATTTACAAGTGTGTATGTGTGCAAGATCTAGGTTTGCAGGTTGTTGTAAAACTAGGTTAATCTGCAGGTGGTAGCAGGATTAGGGAGATCAAAGACACAACAAGGAGCAAAATCACAGGGATCTACTTGGAGTATGTGGTGTACTCAGACTTGGAGTACTTGGAGTACTCAGTAGGTGGTATTGGTAGTAGTGATACTGACTTGTTGGAGGTGAACAACAACTCTGTGTTTGAGTTGTCTGTTGTGACCGTGATTGAGAGAGAGAACTCTTAAAGAGATTTACTGTTTACACCCTAGATGTGTGGGAGCCCTAGAGGAGTGTGAAGAAGACTGTGGCATCTTCTTTGTTGTATTTCCTTCTGGAAGAGTATTAATACAATTGGGTATTGTCTCTCATATTCTGTTTTATTTCTAAATTTCTATGTTACTTGTTACTTCTGGTTAAATTTCGTGTTTAGTTGCTTATACAAAAGTAATCAACTATGCTAGTTATGAGTTGGGGATCCTAACATCTATGATGAATATATCATCATTGACACACCTCTTCATCCTATTAGATCAATTTTTGAACTCGAGGAAGGAGTTGATGACATGGAGCAACAAATAGAGGTTTTGGGAGAAGAAGACACTTCAAATGTAAGACAAGAAGTAAACCTTGAGTAGATTGATGAATTGACATGATTCATGGAAGATGATGATGATAAAATTGAAACACAAGATGAAGAAGAGGTACTCATTAGCCAACATGATATTCTACAAGAAATTGTTAAAATGTTGATAAACTTCAAGTCTTTTCTATTGATCATGAAGAGTTGGCATTTTGAGATGACTTTGAGAAATTTTGTTTGAGATTGAATGATACATATTCACTTCATGAAGAGCTTGAGAAAAGTTTTAAATAATATGTTTTAGTGAAACCTATTAAAATTAATAAAGTACCTCAAGAAGAAGACATAGGTCACACCTATATGCTAATGTTTAAGGAATATGAAGATGAGATAGATCAGTTTAATATGTCAACATTGGATGATGAAGAATGAAAGCATAGTGAGCTATCTTCCAATTTTTTTGATGAATTTCCCTTTTGATTTGATGAAGATAGTGACCAATCCATGGGATGTGAGTTAAATGAGTTTTAAGAGCTTGTTGTTGAGTAGCTAGAGAATCTTGTGTTTAAACAAGGAGAGAAATCAGATTGGTGTGATAGAGGCATTGAAGAAACAAATATTGAATAAGAAAGTGATAATTTTTGGGATAAACTAGAGGAATATTGTCTCAATTCAAATATCATACCAGCCACCCTTCCTCAAGTCATGAAGAGGCTAGGGAATAGCTTGTCAAACTTCTTTAAGAAATAGAGAAAGATGAGTTGGTCCAAGATACATACCAAGAAGGACATGAAAAAATTGAGACTTATAATAATGAGATTGAAACATTTGATGCATTGATGAACTAAATTAGCATGAAGGACCAGAATGAGACATGCTTCAAAGATCAAAAAGAATACATGAATGTTGAAGATATGTCTGAATCTGATCCATTTGGATACATGCCAATCAAGGTGGTAAGCAAGAAGGATGAGTCACCAAGATTATACTTAAAAAAACCAATTGTTTACCACCATAAGGTTTCTTATCATAAAAGAGACCTAAGAAGCTTCTCCTTTGATCTAGGAGGAAGGAGATGCATGTTTGGTTAGGTGTACATAGCTATTTTCCTTTTAGTTGTGTCTTGTTTTCCCCTAAGTGCTTCATAGCACAAGTGTGTTTCCTTCCCTTTGTTTGGTGTGTGTCTTTTATTTTGTGTGTGTGGGTAAACTAGATTATTTTACTTGAGTAAAAGGTATATTCAAGTCAATTTGAGTTCTCATATGCATGAATCCATTCCCAATGGAAGGACCAGGCAATTGGGCGTTAACATAGGCAAACATGTTACCCCTAAGAAGCACCAAAAGTGTTAATTAAATTTGACCTTTGGTCAAATCATGTCAACACATAGCATTTATAAACTTTTTATAAGTTTATAAATGTCTTATAGGGGTCTCATAATGGTCTAAACATCTTACTTATCCTCCATTTAACCTTGGTCTAAGCCCATTCTCTTTGTACTAGTCTAGTCAAATAAAGTCAAAGTTGGTCAACCTATGTAAAACTTAGTCAAAAGTTTAAATTTTGTTATAAATATTCCAATATTGTCATTTATGTGTCTTAAGGAATTTCTAATTCATATATTGATCCTTTACCATGCTTTGTATGCAAAATATGACTTTTGGCCACTTTTCTAACATAATAAATGACTTATACAGACTTCCAAGAAGGAGAAATTGTCACCAAGAGATATTTGAACGTGGAGAAGGTCAAGATATGTTAGTATCTATTATATGTTAGTTAAATAATTAGTTATGTGTAGAAATGGGGAGTTTTCCTTGATTTTAGGCCCTTTTGGGGACTTGTACAGAATGGATGATCTAAATTAAAGATAAAAACGTGGGTAGGATGAATATTCACCTCCATAAATTCATTTCCACACTTGGAGTGATAAGAAAAGCTCAAAAAATTCATCTTCAACTTCTTTTACTTCCATATTCTCTTTGCAAGCCAAGAAGGGTCAAATTTAAACACTTGGTGTGGGTCATACAGTTTGAGTTGGGAGGACTAATCTTGAGGGTGGATATTAATTTGAGTCTGCTTCATTTTCATAGTAATTAGTTTTTATTTTAAGGATACTCCTTTATGAACCATTGTTAACACTCCAAACAATGTTTTATGCAATTACAACCATGAGGGGTCTCCTTTTGAGCTAGATTTTATTTCTTATGTTTGGTTTGATGTTTTCACATGTTTATAATTACCTATTCATAGGTTATCTATTCTAATTTTGTTTTTAAAGTCTCATGAATGTAATAAGCCTCTTTTAGGCTTGTATATGCTTCCAGACGGATCTTTTCACCCTTGCAGCTATCTTAGGCACCATGAAGGAAGTTTTCACATTATAATGGAGGCATAAGATGTTGATTTAGGTGTTTAAACCTATGAAGATGCATATATAGGTGTTGGAACAAGTTTTGGATTCATGAAATGCCAAACCAATACTCAAATGACTGTGTTTCCCATCACTGTCAACCCTCACAAAGATATCTTCACCTACAAGTGCCATTGAAGGTGTTGTGAAATGGATTTCCATGTGTTCTTGATTGAATTAATCCATTTGAGGGATTGAATTTTGAACTTGAAGTTGATTTAGGTTCTTACCCTTGCATTTCCACACTCTTTCACGTTTTGTTTGCATATCACAGTCACATGCACATCTACAGGTGACAGAATGAGAGAGTAACAAGGTTTTTATAAGTGTGAAATAAGTGTTTAAGACATTTATTATGTCCATGGTGAGTTAAAATACATCATAACAAACCTCTTAGAATGAATGGGTTGATAATAAATAAGGTAGAACTTTAGAAGGGATTCACAGACTATTTCAGACCTATTGTCTTTAAAAAGACCAAATAGAGGCCCAAGGGGTTTTTGAGATACCTCATACTTTATTTGGGAATAAAACCATAGTATAAAATTGTGATAATTTTCTATACCTTGGTATACACATGTATTTTGAAAAGTTTTATGGAGTAGAGACAATTTTAAGATCAGATTTTAGAGGTCTAAATAGACCCTAAAATACACTAAAATGTTTCAATGACACCTACTGACGTATAGGTGCAAATGTATTTTTGGTTCCATATTAAGTAGTTTTGAGTATGAGTCTCATAAAAACAATATTAAAAATAAAATGGAGTGACTTATATGAACCAAGGTCATGAAAAAGAAGGTAGAGACATCCACTTGAACCCTCATGTCAAGAAATGACCACCTACAACTATCCAAAAAGACTAAGATTATAATAAGCCCTTCACTCATACCACTTCCAAAGGAATGTATCCATGTTCAAATGACTTAGATGATGAGAAATAAATGTATATAATCTCAAGATATCATTAGGAATAAGGGATGGATGTTTTGAGACCTCCCCAAGCTTATTCCCTATCCATACACATGATAAAATGGTCATCTATAGGTAGGACAAGTTGTATCAGTCAGTTCAAGAAATGAGAGGAGAAGGACCCTAAGTGACATTTATTAGTCATTAAATTTGAACTTGTGAATATATACTATGATTTAAAGGTTATTTGAGGTATGAATGATCCCTACATGTCATAAACAAGCTCAAAATAATCCATAAACCTCTAAACAAAGTCAAAAGAGCAATTGTCTTAGTTAGGGTTTTTTAAGATAGTCTTATGTTTGAAAGAGAATATTGATGAATAAAGAGGTAAAATTATTATATATATATTTTTAATACATCATATGCATTATTTAATCTTGTATAAGTCTTTTACATGAGCATAGGATATGGCAAGAGTCTCCATTTTTTATAAAACACAATCAGTAAGATAGAAGTAGGGATTCATTTATAAGAGAAGAGATTGTGTTGGTGAAATTGGTCTTATAAAAGTGAAAATTGAGCTTAGGGAGATCATGGAAAACCCAAATACACCAATACAAGGGTGGACAAATCCAAATCAACCTATAAGCAGAACAAGTTGTCTTAGCCCATAACAAGCAGATGGCCTAATCTTGGGAATGAGAGATAAATTAGTGCAAGGGATGGAGATAAATTTTGGAAAAAATGATGGATGACCATATAAAAAATATTATAAAAAATTGAGGAGGTTTTTATTATGTTCTTAAATCCTAAACCAAGCTCAAATAACCTACAGGTAGGCCTAAATAGTGGTCTTATTTTAGGTAGTTGTAGACCTAGTCTATGTTTCAAAAAGCATAGAAAGTGTTTGAGAGACCAATAGGATAGAATATGGTTTTAAAAAATAATTTAAGATTAATATTACCATTTTAATTATCACGTGGCTAAAATATGTCTCAAACAAAGATTCAAAACTCAATCATCCTTCAAAACCCCTGCAGCTAGTGCATTCTTACAAGTTTGTCTTGGATTTTGGAGGATTTGGAAGGTCAAATGGATGAGTTAAGTGATAAAATTTGGTATAGAGTACCCTTAAGAGTTAAATAATCTCATATAATGGTCAATTTTTCAAGGATAATAGGGATAATTCTCTTTGTTTTATCTCAGAGGCAAGCTACTTTTCCCATGCACAAGACTAGCAATTTTGAGGAAAAGTGATGAGTAGGTGACGAAAAGACAATAAGAGATAAAATGAAGGTTTTTAAAGCTATAGAAAACCTAACACAGGCTAAAAAAACCTTTCTAGAGGGTTTGAAGGAAAATAGGGAGGCCTAGACAAGGAGGTCTATAGGCAGACCTAATGAGGCAACATGCAAATCTAGCCTCAAATGAGAGATCAATTTAATTTTGGGACTTAGGTAAGCATCTCAATAAATTAGGTCATCTTCACAGAGGTATATTTGAGGTGTTTAAACCATTACCTTTTAATGGAATCCATTTGGGAACCATATTGAGTCTAAGTTTCTAGATAGGGTCACTCTTCATTTCTAGCTCTAAGAAAGCTATTGTAGTGATGGGAACATGTTTGTGGGATGTATATAAAGGTGATTGAGATTTTATTATGTAGAAAAGGTTACATATTGATCATTTTTGGACCCAAAACCATGACAAGGTATGTAAATTGAAGGGGTCCAATTGAGAGGTCAACTTCAAATGCTCACACCTACTTGGAGACATTGCATGGGATTTTAAGAAGTTACAGGAGGATGAAGGAGGTCCTAAGAAAAAAAATTGGGGTGTTATTTTAGAGGTCCAACATCAAATATTTATGAATAATCCCTTATGGGCTAATGCATTCAAAATCCTCTTAAAGCCTATTTTGTGACCCGATGGAAGAAATGAGGCTCAAAGTGCATCCAAATGAACATATTTGACCCTAAGAGTTAAAGAAAAGTTATTGAAAACTTCATGAGGTCAAGAGACATAGAATTGGATTGTATAAAATCTATATAGATCAGGTATAAAGTAGGTTTCTTTGACAATTTATTGTGTTTTAGAGGTCTTGAAGATGATCATGGGATACCAATCACTTGGGAGGGTAGCTTGGGACTTAAACCAACTCCCTATACCATTTGCAGAGCTTAGAGATGCCAACAAATGTCCTTGATAGGCCCCTCACTTCAGCTAGTCTCTAAATTGACATAGTGAAAAGAGTGATAACCTAAATTTGGAGACTTTTTAGGATGTGCCTGATGGAACCAAGTCTATGAAGCATCATATCATGTGTCATGAGACCCCTAGTGATCCGGGAAACAATTTAGGTGACAGTTCATTCCTCAAATTTTGTATTGATTTAAATCCTCACCCATTATGTCCTCGAGCTCTATATTATTTTAAATCTTGGAATTCAAATTATCAGTGACAGTTATTCCCTTGATGTTGTATTGTCTTAAATCTTCACCCATTAATTCCTTGAGCCACTCAATCTCCCACGAGATTGGTGACCTTCCACATCTTTCCCATGCTTTTAAAATATGTATAAATGAAGAGGTAACCTGAAATGGGAATGCAAACATCTCTTCCTAGAGATAACCATATATTTGTATTTGTGATCTTGAGTTATATGACATCTCTTCTCAGAGAATTCATTGTTATTGTGTTATTTCTATGCTATTGAAATATTTATCAACCAGAACTTCTGAGTTTTGGATCTATTGGTATCAGAGCTAGGTCTCGAGGTTGAGTCCCATGGAAGCTAGTGGGCTTGATCCACATCTCTTCTCAGAGATAGTGATCCACATCCCTCCTCAGGGGTAGTTGACTACCACATATTGTTTTAAATACTCACCCGTTATGTCCTCGAGCTCTATATTGTTTTAAATCTTGGAAGTCAAATTATCAGCAACAGTTATTTCCTTGAATGTTGTATTGTCTCAAATCTTCACCCATTAATTCCTTGAGCCACTCAATCTCTTGTGAGAATGGTGACCTTCCACATATTCCCCATGCTTTCAAAATATATATAAATGAAGAGGTAACCCAAAATGGGGAGGCAGATATCTCTTCCTAGAGATAAGCATATATTTGTATTTGTGATCTTGAGTAATACGACATCTCTTCTCAGAGAATTCATTGCTACTATGTTATTTCTATGCTATTGAAATATTTATTAACTAGAACTTCTAAGTTTCGGATCACTTGGTACATATTAGTCAAAAAGGATAAAGAGATGATAATGCCAATTGTCAAAAAAAGCCTATTAGAGAGTAATCATGGTTATAGATGATGATTGTGCTTGTGTAAAAGATTATCCATGATTAAGAAAACTTCAAATGCAAGTGGATGGCTCTTTATAACTTCCTCTCCTTAGTACACAAGAGACACTTGTCCCTAATATATTTTGTAATGCTCAAGGAAGCCCATGATGAAGGCAATTTCCAAGGGAAAGTGATTGAGGAGTTTCAATGCCACATGTGAGGAAGGTGCTTAGTTTAGGATGGACACATGTTCAGATCAATTATTGATCTCTCTTCCACCTCATTTCCATGCATTATAACTAATTTTAATCTTTGGACACTTTTCCTTATGCCCCTTGAATTTCTCTTTTCTCTCTCTTCTTCCAAGTTCTATAAATGCAAGCCATTTTGTCTATTGTAAGGATACCACACCTAGTATGGCAAAGCCCTACTAGTTTGATATTGTACTTTTACTTTGAAATAAGATATGAAATCTAGTTTTGATACTACATACTATATTTTATAAGTGTGTGAAGATATATATATATATATATATATATATATATATATATATATATATATATAAAATAGTGAAAAGTCAAGTGATTGATATCAATCCTTGCTTCCTCTCAATCCTTCCATGTCTAATGTAAGTTATTTCATTCTAACAGGTCACATGAAGTTTTTTTAAGTATATGAGTCTATTTTTAAAGTGTAAAAGTAGCCTTAGTGTCTAAAACTGATATTAGGTTAACTCACCTTGAGTACTATTTCATATATTCCACCTTCATGTTTGAAATTCTAATGTTAGAGTGCTCTAAGAGGTATAAGCTAGTTTTGTGATTCTTGTCTCTTAGTGTATTTGTATGATAATATTGTAGAGATATTCATGGTGTATCACTCTTTAAAATAGTTTACTTTTATGTAATTCCTATCCTTTTTCACATAAGCAAGTATTAGATTAGGTGACAAGTACATCTTGACATATCTAGGGAGCTAGCCCTTTTAATTATATAGGTCTACTTCCACCATAGGTGCCCCACACAACTAGAAGTAGTCCAATGTTGCAAAAATATGGAACAGGCTTGAATACCCTCTTTTAGGGTGTGATATTTGGAGTCAACACCATTATCATAAATTAGGAACACATCTCTAATGCAAATATAATGATCTCTTAATCAACACAAGATCAATCATTAAATAATATCTAACTACCTCTTCAAATAAGCAAATTGGTAGGGCCCTTTTTGCCTAAGTCTATACCCATGCCAACGCAGTAGATATATCAATATGAGGCAATCATGTGTAATGATTTCTATTTTGATATCTTTTATGTGAACTAGAGGAATCAATTCTCATCTTGTGCTAGTTGGTTGGTAGTTAACTAACAACCAAATTTTATGGGTATCTTCATAAGTATATACACATGGAAACTAGAGCATAAAGGACATAAGGTGATTGAGTCATTGGAATGATCAACCAAGGCTCTAGCTTCACTTGATGTGCACCCTCTACCCTGGTGAGAATATGTTCCTAAGTTCTATAAAACCAAGATTGAGTTAGTGAATAGGGAGATGCAACTTGGGTATAACAAATATCTATAGAATTGATTCCAAGCATAGTGAAGCAAATACCATTAAAACTTAGTTTTAGCATGGATACATGTGAAGATCCACCTTGTAGTGCCCAAGCTGGCCTTTGAGCCTCTCGGTCAATATTTGTTTAGATGATCATGTGTTATGTTTTTTTTAATATGAAATCTATTATTTGAACCTTGGTAATTGAAGAATGGCATTACACCTATCTATTTATTGATCTAGTTCATATGGTTATGGAAAGGTTCTTTAATTATGACTTGAATGCAATAGTTACAATAGTATAATTTCAATAATGAATGTGTTGTTAAGAAAAGTTTTGTTCCAAGTCATTAATGGAATCTTTGTGCTAAATAATGATGTCAATCTAAACTATAAAATAGCTTATGTATAGGAAAGGTCATACACCCAAGCTTTGAAACTTATACTAGGAGTGATAGATTGAGCATGAACCCCTTGATATAAGTAATTACCTTATCCACCTAATTTCATGAATGATGCTTATCTTAGTAACACAAAGGCTTATACTCTTAAGAACCTAGTACTAGACCAATATATACTTATGTCCCTATGTCTAGAATGATTTTCCTAAATAGGCTTTATACCTATAGATAGTCAGACTTCACCCAAAATTGCTTACACCAATGAACTTACCAATACCATTATGACAATGACTAATCCCCTTGAATAATGAGTTTCATCATGGCTTAAATATCCCAACATGGGCCCTAGTTCTTTCTCTATTGCACTTTGATTGAGTGCATAAGGCTTATATCTTATGTGAATTAATATCAATTTAGTCGAGTTACAAATTTTGAGCACTATAGGATTAATTTATGTTTATGCCTAGTTGTATAAAGTCTAGAATTGAATTGGACAACCAGATAAGTGCCTGTCTAAGGAAATGACTTAACAACCAACCAAAATTTTTACAACATTTTGATTTTGTTACCATGACCTGTGATGAATTTTGTTGTTACAATGGTGCAAAAGAACAATTATTTGACTCTCCTTTGAAAACATTGAGTGTTGGTTAGAATAGGTAGAAGAGAACATTTCACTAAAGCATCCATCCTATAAAGAATAAAAGCCAAAAAAGTGGGTCTAGAACAACCTATATGATGCTCTATATGAGGTCTTATTTTATGAACTACCTAAGCATGTGTACTGATGGTTGGATACTAATGTGACCCATCGAAGATAAGCTACAGACAACACCTTAAGTAGATAAAGGAGTGCTTAGAAAATATTGAGAACCTTGGTTCCACTTGGACCAAATTTGTAGACAAATGGTGGTAAGGATCACTAAATAGTTACATGCTTGAGTTTGTAGTATCAACATACTCCTACCTTGAAGAAGTATAGTATCAATTCTTTCATGAGCCTAGAGGCACATTTTTTAAATAATTTGTCATAGAGATTAAGAAATTGATGGTGGATTACATCTTTGAAACCATAAAAATGGAAGGCTAAAATCCTTTCACATATGAGCAGTGCAACAGGGGAGAAGGGGATGTGTAGGTGAATCATAATGGAAGGGGATGAGTATATTGACACTTGAGAGCTCAGGTGAAAGACTTATAAAAAGAGAAGGTGTATTATAATGCAAGATCTAAAACCTAGAAGTGTTGAGAGAACTCATAGAAAGTGGGATGAGCATGGGGAAGGATCTCTTAAATTATAACAATGTGAGGAGAGGAATAATTAAGCCATAGATCAAGCTCACTTATTGGTAGGTGAAGAATACATTAGGTCCCTATAAAATTTTATCATTGAAGATGTGTTAGGAGCACCTACCCCCTTTAAACCTATGGTGTATGCTCATGTACTGGATTCCTCTTCAAGAAGAAAGAAGAGTGATAACTAACACTATTATCCACATTGAATTTGACTAGTTTTTAGATTTGGAGTATAATTTTATGACTGAAAAATGTGTTCCTTACGAAGAGATAAGTAAGGATACCCCTAGGCCTTTGGGCACTAGCTCAATAACATAGAACATGATCACAAGCATTCTAGTTCAACAAATATCAGCTATGTAAATTGGGTAATAACCCATAAGAAGTGGCCTAGTGTCACAAGTGAGTAACATCACACCATTGAATTCAATGGTGCCAACCACAATAATGGGGTTAACACCCAACCTAATGACAAGAGGCATTGGAGGACAATCACCAGGACAAGTAATAGGGGGAAATAACCTTAAATACTAGTGTCTCCCATAACAAATATATTACAAGATGTTAATGCACTTTCCAAAATACCATGATGTGGAAAATGTTGTAGATTATGTGTTAAAATATGAGATATAATGGCATGCTTGGGGTATAACCTGGTCGAAGCATAAGGCAACACAGATCATGATAAATCTACTTGATAGTGCTCATATATGGTATAGAAAATTTGATCCTAACTAGGCTATGATTAATTATGATACCTTGAAGGAAATATTTTTGAAGTAGTTAGACATACCTAAGTTTTAAAAATAGAGCATTAATATACTTAAGGAAATTATCCAAGGGATATCAAAGAGTGTGCACTTATATGATGCTAGGTTTAACACTTTTCTTTCCAAACTTCCTTATGACAATCACCCCTCCCAGCACACATAATGGTTATTTGGAGGATTGATAGTAATATTTAAAAGAGCACTCTCTATGAAGAAATTAATAGATCCTTAAGAAGTGGTTGAATCTACACTTATATATAAGGTAGTCATAAGTACTGACACTAGGATTAGCCCATTCATGGAAGATGATGTAGAGTATACAACAACTTGTCTCACTTAAACTTGTTTCAAAATACACTTCCTTGGACCTATGGCTTCTTAGGTAAATTTTGAAAGAAAAGGTCATAGGTTATCCTATTTTTTGTTTCTAGAGGGTAATGTATCCCTATAGTAAATATTAAAACAAACACAACTCATTTATTCACCTCTACTAACACTCAATTTCGACTCTACTAAACAAGTTCATTTTCTAGCCTTTTCATGCAAATGTTCTTTGACACTTTCGCTAATTCAAAGGTGATATATGTTTTTTTATTCTCATGAATTTTTCAATGTTATTTTAATCTTATTAAACTCCTAAAACCATCACTCAATCCCTTATCACTTTTTATCTTAAATTGCATAATTCAACCTGCATAAAACTCAGTCCTAATAGTCCTTTTTGGGGCCTTATCACTTAGTATAGAATCATACCTTAGATTTTGGCCAAAAAAATCACCTTTTATAACACTCTCTATTCTAGTATATCTATCCACCAAGTTTTATCCATCAACTTGTCCACTAGATCACTCTTTGAACCCCTTATTCATCACTATTAGGTCTTTCTAGGTCTCTGTTTACTCTTGAAACACACAATCATCCTTATCTATATGGACGCATACAGTTAGTAAAAAAACATTAAAAATATTTTTATAGACACTATTTCCTAAGTTATGTCCAAGTTATAGGAATTTTCACTAGGTTGATTACTCACAAAATGGATTTTAAACCTTAAAACCCTAAAAATAGGGTTCACTATACCTATCAAGCCCAAGAAGGGTTAATTAAGAATTTTGAATATTAAATATACTTCTATAAAATTTTAATGATTTACTAAGGTTTGTGATAACATATTACACATATTTTAATCTTTAAATCCCTACCATGATGTCTCTTTACTTGGATTTATCTTCAATACTAACATGACTGTTGCAAACATAATAACTTATAGGTTAGAACTTTAGTCTTTCACAAAATGAACAAGGAGAATAAAATAAGATATCTTAAGGAGTCTCATGAACATGATAATAGGATTTAAAAAACTACAAATTTCATCCAAAATACCTTTCACAAAGGTTTTTTTTAGACAAACCTTACTCAATCTTTCCATCTCATCACATAGGGTGGCAGTGAATCTTGGTCTGCTACAAAGTTTGAATGTATTTCAGACACAATACAAGTCTAAGTGTTTTTTGAAAATTCACAATAAATTTCCACAACATGTACATACAATTACAAGTGCATTTTAATTAACTTTAAATTATTATTACTTATATATGATGCTACACAGTCTTATAAACATAGAGTATAAAATACATCATTTGCAAGTAGAAATATCAATCAAGGAATTCTATATACACATACTATACTTTCCTCCTCAATAAACTCTCATTAATTAATATATATGTATTAAAATGCATATTTATTTCCTATCACATTCATAAGCTTTCAACTATCATGAAACTCAGTCTTTAAGAAAATAGGGTACCAGATACAACAGTGACTAAAACTTTTTTTAACTGTTCAACCAGGAAAACTCGCATGTCTTTTCTTTTTTGGGGTTCTCATTCCTA
Source organism: Torreya grandis (assembly GCA_037957365.1). NCBI lineage: Eukaryota > Viridiplantae > Streptophyta > Pinopsida > Cupressales > Taxaceae > Torreya > Torreya grandis. The sequence goes on from JARHVA010002114.1 coordinate 2,758,837, forward strand.
ACTCATTAAAATACATTTTATCCACCACTGAGAATCAAAAAATGACAAGCTTATAATACTAGTAACTACCAAAATTGATTCTTTCGAAAAAACTTTAATCCACTCTTGGAAACTACCTCATATGGGCTTACAAAGGTTTTAATGACTAGAGGCACTAAACCACATGTTTAATGACCTTTTATCAACCCTTATAGACCTAAAACTAACATTAGACAAACATTCATAACTAAGAAACATCAAAACCCTCTCACAACTTTCCTAAAACATTTAAATAATAGTTTTGGCTAGAAATGCCTTTTTGAATGTTTCAAACAACCTAACACCTCTGGAACATCAAAATATGATCCAAAAAGGAATTTCAGATAGCTAAATAAAAATAAAAAATAAAAACTAAGATACACCTGCATCATAATTCCATGGTAAAAATAAATTGAGCTCCAAGATTAATGGGACTCTCTTGCCTTACTTTCTCTTCTTCCAATCTCTCAAAGGTTTTTGACCTTTCATTATTTTAGTTGGTCTTATAGCCTCCAGTAGCACATCCTTAAATATTTTGAGCTCTTGTACTCTTTCCTTACCTTTAGCTACCTATGACTTTATAAGGGACTATTTTTACTTCATGTTTGCATTTTGGTGCTTGAAATCAGACTTGTCTTCCACCAATTTGATTCCAACTATCTCTTGTAACTCATTTCATAATTATGCTTGGCTGATACATACATTGTTGGACTACAAATTTATGATTTCAATCCTAAGATGACTCTCATATGCATTGAGAGTTTGTTTTAGGTATACCTCCTTAACTTCATCTTAACTTTCTTTATTCTCATATTATTGCAACCACTCTTGTACTTGTTTATTTATCTTTGTCTTGCCCTTATTCTTCACATGTTCTAAATTTTGATCTCTTAATTTGCTTTGAAATATGAAACTTGATTCTTCTCCTTCAGTATTTATCTCTTGGTAAGGTATTTCTTCAATGAGATAAGTTTTATCTCCTTGAAATTGAACATCTATCTTCTTTCTCACTTCCCAATCTTGTTTAATATCTACCTACTCCTTACCTACATTTATAACATAAAGCAACTCATTAGAAATAAAAATTGGAACCTTTATGGCTATCTCTTGGGTTGCCTCCTTGGATAATTCAATTTCCAACTTCTTATCTTGCTTGGTGTCATTTCTAAGCCACTTCTTATCCATATAAACTACAATTTCTATCATTATTCTACTATTATCTCACTCACTAGCTTGAATACCCTACTTATTCTAATTTTCTTCTTTCTTGAGCACTCTCATAGGTGTTATGTCTTCTTATTTTTAAAGACTGCTCTCTTGTTTCCTCTTGATGACCTCTATTATCACCTTTAATTCTTGTTCATCCTCTCTTATGTCCATATTTTTGGAATCAAAACTCTTCATAATAACCATCTCAAGACAACTTACTTTTTATTCTCTCTTAGGTACCTTAACAAAACCCAAACTTTTCATGGCTTTGCTCCAATAATACTTTATTGCCATCATCATGATTCTCTCAAATTTTCTTTCTTCTTCACCCTTAAATGGGACAAGAATGTGTATCTCTCCATGTTTCTTGATGGTGTTTGTATTAGCTTGACCATTATGAATAACCTATCTATCAAACTGTCATGGTGTTCCTAATAGTAAATGATAAACATCTATGGGCATAATATCACATAATACTTTATCTCTATATCCTCCTATATGGAATTCAACCCAAATTTTCTCACTTACCAAAATTTGATGTCCCTTTTAAACCCATGTAACCTTATATGGTTGTGGATGTGGCATCCTTTTCAATCCCAATTTCTACACCATCTCTAAAGAAATGATGCTATTAGTGTTTCCTCCATGAATAACTAAATTATAAACATTACATTTTGCTTTGCACCTACTTTTGAATAAGATTCTTATTTGGGTTCATTATTTGACTTGATTCTTATATTGCAATAACATTCTCCTCATGAGTAAAGACTAATCTCTTTCTTGTCTTCTTTCCTCATTCACTTCTCTTATATTCTATTCCTACATAATTTTGCTCATGCTTAGTGGACACTTTATTTCTCTATGTACCTCTATATGGAATTTAAAACATTTTAATTAAAACCTTTATCTTGGTCCACTTCTCACATGACCTTCATCTCTTCTTAGTCTACCTTTTTCAAATGATTTGATTTACCATGCAAAGTGATGTACTCCCATGCCTTCTTGAGTTACTCCTACATGCATTTGTGGTCTTTCTTAAACCACCTCTTCATTTTCTCTCTCATTTGTTCTTGGTTGTAAAGGTTCTAATTGACCTTGTTGCCTACCATTTCCTTCTTATTTCTCTATTACTATTCTCTATACTCTCTCTTTGAGATCATCCTCAATAGCCTCCATCCTTATGACTAATAGGGTAGTCAATTGTGTCACTTGGTCTACCATATTTTTGACCAAGTCTTCTTGATCTCTACTAACTCTTTCCATGGAACACTGTTATTGTTTCCATATCATGAAATTCACCTCAAAACACATGATTTTAATCTTTTTCACAATCCACTAGAAACTTTTACTTGATCTAATACCAAAATGATGTAGAGAATACAATAACTTGTCTCACTTGAACTTATTTCAAAATACACTTCCTTGGACCTATAGCTTCTTAGGTCAATTTTACAAGAAAAGGTAAGAGTTTATCCTTTATATTGTGTCTAGAGAGTAACATATCCCTATATAAAATATGAAAACAAACAGAACTCATCTATTCACTTTTTCTAATACTTAATTCTGACTCTGCTAAACAAGTTCATTTTATGCCTTTTCATGCAAATGTTCTTTGACACTTTCTCTATTTCAAAGGTAATTTTTTAACTCTATTATTATCATTAATTTATTTGTGTTATTTTAATCTTATTAAACTCCTAAAACCATCACTCAATCCCTTATCACTTCCTATCTTAACCTGCATAATTCAACTTGCATAAAACTCAATCTTAATACCCCTTTTTGGGTCCTTATTGCTTGGTATAGAATCATACCTCAGATTTTGGAAAAAAAACTCACCTTTTTTGACACTCTATATTCCATTTTATCTATCCACCAAGTTTTATCCATCAAATCATCCACTAGATCACTCTGTTGACAACTTATTCATCATTGTTGGTTCTCTCTAGGTCTTTGTTTACTCTTGCAACACATAGTCATCCTTATCTATATAGACACATCTAGTTAGATAAAAAAAACATAAAAATATTTTTATATACACTATTTCATATGTTATGTCAAAGTTATAGGAATTTTCACTATGTTGATTACTCACAAAATGGATTTTAAAACTTGAAACCTTAGAAATAGGGTTCACTATACTTGTCAAGCCTAAGAAGGGTTAATTAAGAATTTTGAATATTACATCCACTTTCATGAAATTTTAATGATTGAATAAGGTTTATTATAGCATATTTCATGTGTTTTAATCTTTAAATACCTATCATGATGTCTCTTTACTTGTATATAGCTTTAGTACTAACATGACTGCGTGCAAACATCATAACCTATAGGTTAGAACTTCAGTCTTTAAAAAAATACACAAGGAGAATAAAATAAGATATTTTAAAGAGTATAATGAACATGATAAAAATATTTAACAAAATAAAACGTCATCCAAACTACCTTTCATGAAGGCTTTATTGTAGATAAAACTTGCTCAATCTTTTCATCTCATCACATAGGGTGGCAGAGAATTTTGGTCTGCTACAAAGTTTTAATGTATTTTAGATGTGATATAATTCTAAGTGATTTTTGAAAATTCACAAGAAATTTACACAATATGTACATATAATTACAATTTCATTTTAATCAACTTGAAAATATTATTACTTGGCTATGATGCTACATAGTCCTATAAACACAAAGTATAGAATACATCATTTTCAAGTTGAATTATCAATCAAAGAATTATCTATACATCTGATATACTTTCCTCCTTAATAAACCATAATCCATTAATATATATGTCTTCAAATTCATATTTATTTTCTATCACACTCATAATCTTTCAAAAATCATGAAACTCACTCTTCAAGAAAATAGGGTACTAGATATAATAGTGGCTACAACTTTTTTTAATTATTCAACCAAGAAAACTTTCATATATATATATATATATATATATATATATATATATATATATATATATATCTAGGTTATCCTTCCTTAATCATTTGAATACATTTTATCCACCATTTATAATACTAAAATGACAAGCTTATAATACTAGTAACAACCAAAACTAATTATTGCAAAAAAAATCTAATCCACCCTTGGAAATAGCCTCATATGAGCTTATAAAGGACTTTATGACTACAGGCACTTAACCACATGATTAATGACTTTTATCAACCCATATATACCTAAAAATAACTTTAGAAAAAAATTCATAACTAATAAACATCAAAACCCTCTCATAACTTTCCCTAAACATTCAAATATTCAAATAATAGTTTTGGCAAGAAATGTCTTTTTGAATTTTTCAAACAACCTAACACCTCTAGAACATCAAAATTGGATACAAAAAGGAATCTAAGAAACCTATACACCTAAATCAAACCAAAATTTGAAACTAAGTTTCCCCTCCATCAAAAGTGTAGATTACATCCATGCCCAACCAACTCCAAAAACTAGCTGCTAGTTCATCACAAGATGATCAAAGAAGATTATGGTGTACCAACTATGAGATGCAAAGCCATAATAGGAATAATTTCTCTCAGATGAGTATTTGCACATTGATTCAAATCTATGAGGTTTCTCATGAGGTACATGATGTTTTCAACTACCCTTTGTTGTAATGTGCCAGCTAGGTTAAGATAACCATATATTGTCAGTTATGAGATACTTACACTCATACCATAGTTAATTGCCATGTAATCAATGAGATGCATGAAAATATGGAGAAAGTCACACAATAATAAATTATAGTAGTAAGAGGGTAAGAATTACAAGGAAATGAGGGCTATGTCCAGTAGAATACAGGCTATAAGATGTAAAGAGGCACCAAAGGATGGGGTAGAGGACACAGTGGAGGAAGATTCCCATTGTGATCATGTTATAAGTACAATTAAATCAAGCACTATTAGTGTAACTAACCTACCCATCCAATGTGTGTGTATTGTTGAGGAACACATAAGGTCAAGGAATGCCCCAACTTATATAAAAAGTTAACCCAAGGTTGGCCCAATGCAAATAAAGGCATATGAATGATTAGGCATGAGTTAAAAGCATAGAAATGGGCTCTAAGGGAATAATTGACTAGCACCAAGAAAAAGTCAAGGTGTAAATGAATACTCATAGTGGGCTCACAACTTAGCCACTAATTACACTAGTAGTAGAATATGGGGAACCAAGTCACACTTAGTGCATCACATTTCTGAAACCCATAGTTGTGCCTTACCCTGACTCTACATGTCAGAAGGATGTCTTGTAATAGGTCATGAGCATCATTCAAAACCTACAAGGATAACTCCAATTGCCACAAGATCTAGAGGCATAATTTGATGCCTCCCAAAAGAAGCAAGATAACTAGGAGGTTGAGGTACAAGAGCTAATAGAGATCCTATACCTCCTACAGATAGAAGGGATGTTGCCCCTATTGAAGAATTTGATTTTAGAGCATTCAAGATATAATCAAATAAAAATTATTGTGCCATACATGGAAAGGGTGAGAGAGTTCAAGAATATACAAAACATAAAGTATGATCAAGATCTCCTAGTGAATGCCACCATTGATGGATGGTTTGTATGTGAGGTCCTCATGGACACATGTGTTGAGGTCAATATCTTGACAAGAAATACATGGGATAAGATGGGTAGGCTACCCTTGAGGCCTTACCCTCATTTTTTTTTCATGGCCAAAAAATCTAGGATGTAACTAATTAGAATTTTAAAAAGTAAAATTATAGATATTATGGGTATAGAGTTTTACACTAATTTTGAAGTGATCGAGTTGGCTAAACAAGATAATTTTAACATATGCTTCAAGAAACACTATATGACTTTTGAAAATGTCAAGGATAGGTTTGTGATCCCCCTCTCAAATGACCAAAGATGCCTTTATGTATAAAGTGTTGATCTTGAGGATGAGATCAACCATATATACAACATCATGATGCATGGCACCAAAATTATCAACCCCAATGACCAAAGAGTTCTTTTTTGGGATGATGGATAATTGGCCTTGGACACTACTGACATATCTTATGAATAATGGGTTTGAAGAAGCTTATGAAACCATTAGTTGAAGGTGTCATGTAGTGAGTGCTAAGGCACCAAAACCTATAACGATTGGTTTGGTCTAGATTGATCATACTTCATAAGGAGGGATCCCTTGTAATAGGAAGAATGGAAATAAGGTATTTCACTTGAGTAAAGGTAAAATTTTAATGCTCATATGATATGATGGGAGCAATCCTATATAATAATATGTCCATGATCTAGAGTCTCATGTCTTGAAGGAAGTAGATAAGATGGGCACATGGGTGTATACTTTGAGAAGTACTACTACTTATTGGTCAGAAGCATAGAGGACTAGCTTGCCAACTTGGCAGGATGTAAAAGTATCCATTTACACTATATTTATAAAAAAATGAGGACCTAGACATTTCTACATACTCTATGAATTCAAAACCAACAGTGTACATATGCTTATGCAAAGAAACATGGATTGACTACAACATAAATGCCTTGAGGAACTTGTGGGTGCATGCCTTCTATATAATCTTAAAGATTTGGGCATGAGTTTGGTATGTAGTTAATGAAATACACCATGAGATATCTATTTGGGATGTCTTAAAAGAGAAGTTTGTGCACACCTTATCCTTTTCCTCACATAACTTGGAATTGATTGAGCCATTGCAAGCCATTCAAAGGGTAGTGTTTAAGGAGACTACAATATTAGATAAACACCCACAAGATATCTATGGGGAGAAAGGATTAGCACTCCCAAATTTCTTTAAGGAGTAAGAAATCCATAATGACTTGAGTGATGAAGATATGAATGTATGGAAAGCATAAAATTGGATGTCCTTAATAGGAAATATGAAGATAGTTTACCAAGTGGATGATTAATACCCTTAATGAGGAAGACCCTACTCATCTCCATGTCAAAAAAATTGAAAGGAGTAGGAAAGTTGAGTACACACATTAGGATATAACTTATCCCTATTGTGCACTAGTCAAGACCACATAAGTTGATATAGTGTGAAAGGAGAACCAAAGATGGATACTCTAGGTGTATATTGGTCCGACACAGAGCTAGTGCAAATTATGGAACTCCTAAAGGAGTTTCAATATTTGTTTCCATGAAATTACTAGGACATGAATGGAGTCCACCCATCCCTAAAAAAATGAGCATAAATCAAATAGATGGAACATGACCTAAAAAAAGTGCCCCTATAGAATGAATCCCACTCTCTATGATAAAGTCAAAATGGAGATTGATGTTATATTAGTTGTAGAAGTGATCTACCTAGTGCATGAGTCAAAATGGGTGAGATCCATGTTATTAAAATTCATAAATATGAGTACATATGCATTTTCATGGATTACTAATTTTTAAACACTACCTATGTCACTAACCCCTTCCTGACTTCATTTACTAATAAAGTATTGGATGGAGTCACAGGTTACAAAAGCTATACTTTCACTAATGGTTTCTATGGATACTATCAAGTCTAAATTTAAGAGGAGGATAGGCCTAAGATAACCTTTATGATATAATTAGGTTATTTTACATATAACATTATGCCTGTTGGGCTAAAAATTGTGCCAATTGTATTCTCTAGAGTGGTTATCGCTACATTCAAGGATTTTATCCATAAGTTCATCTGGGTGTACTTTGATGATTGGATTATGTATAGGTTCATGATAGACCATTATGATAACTTATGCCTAATGTTTTAGAGATGATGATAGCTATAGATATATTTAAACCTTAAGAAGTGCATCTTTGTAACACCATTTAGAACCTTGCTTGGGCACATCATCTAAAAAGATGGTTTACTCATCAACCCCATAAAGATTGCTATTATTCTATAGCTCTAGACCCTTTCCACATATAAATATGTTCATTCCTTTCTTGGACATTATGGATATTATATAAATTTTATAAGAAGATATTAAAATATCATAGCATAGCTAGAGGAGTTTTTACACAAGGATGGACCATTCTACTAGGGCATAATGCAATAGGATGCCTTTCAAATTTTGAAATTCAAGTTGGTTGGCATGCCTATCCTTCAGTTTCCCAAATGGATGAATCCATTCCATGTCCATATTGATGCGTCAAGATTTGTAATTGGAACCATTTTGGCACAACCCAACAAAGGTAATATGGATCATCTTATGTCCTTTGCAAGTCAAAAATTGACCCTGGTAGAGTAAAATTATACAACTACTAAGTGCAAGGCATAAGCCATGATATATGCCCTCTATAAATTTAGGAAATACTTGTTGGCAACTCCATTCATATTTTTCACCGATCATGAGGCACTTAAGTACCTTGTGAATAAACCCATTCTCCATTGACACATTTGTATATGGATAGTTCTATTTCAAGAATTCTAGTTATTAGTTATGGTGAAACCTGGGAAGCAAAACTTAGGACCAAACCATTTGTCTCACATTGACTCTAGTGATGTGACATTACCCATTTAATATGACATTCCATACACATAACTCTACATAGTCTATCACATTCTTGAGGAATTGGCAAAGATAGCCACATTTATAACATCTCTATTTTCACCCCAGACCATGACCACGAAAGAGAAGAAGCAACTCATCATTAATGTTTCCCTTTTCAAATCATTAGTGAGGAGATATATAATTAATTCAAAATAAAGTCCTACATAGATGTGTTTTGAAACACAAAATAGACTCAGTTCTATGAGAGGTGTATGAGGGTATTGTAGGAGGCTATTGCACTACAGACACACAACACACAAAGTGTTACAATCAAGCTTGTGGTGGCCAAGCCTATTCTAAGATTCAAAGGATTGTGCTAAGTTATGTGACATATGTCAGCACATAGGGAAGCCAAATTTATGGGATGAGATGCCTCTCATCCCCATTCTTTCCTAGGTGCCATTTGAAAAATGGGCCATTGATTTTGTTGGGTTGATCACCCACACAATAATGCACATAGGCACAAGATATATTTTTATATCCACCAATTATTTCATAAAGTGGGCCAAGGCAATGCCTACTAAAAAATAAACTACCATCATTACTACATGATTCATATGGGATAACATCATAGGTCACTATGAGTACCCACTCAATTTAACTATAAATAGAGGCACACACTTCAGTAATGAAACTATATAGATCCTATTGATAGAATACATGGTGGCATACCATAATATCACCCCATATCATCACTTAATAAATGACACCATTGAGGCATTCAACAAAATATGTGATTTTGGTTGTAAATACTAGAATGATCAAGTATCAATAGGTATATGGGCATACCACATGACCTACAAGTGCCTAAACAAGACTACAACATTCCAACTAGTGTTTAGTGCAGAGGCAATTCTATCAATGGAATTCTTGGTGCCATCATTGTGTATTACATGAATTGGTCATTTGGATGACAAAGCATCATTAAGTACAAGGCTAGAGGACTTGGAGTGCTTAGATAAAGTGCACACCCAAGAAAGGTAGAGCTAGTAGATAGAGATAACATGCTAGAAGTTATAGCATGATAGGCATATTAAGCACAAGGTACTGACTAAAAGATCATTGGTCCTACTCTATGAATCCAAATGCCTCAAACACCTATGAAAGCTATAAATCAAATGGATGAGTCCATATGTCATCCAAAATATATTAAAAATTGATGCATGCAAGTTGTGCACATTATCTATTGAAATGCTCCCTAAGCATTTCAATGGCAACCAACTAAAGCCTTATAGGTAATAAGATTATTATTGTTCCATCAAACACTGACTTACAAGTGACAAGTCAATTGAATTGTGGTGACCTAAATGATGTTTGGTGTAAGCCAAACATTTCCTTATAATTTGTGATTATTGTTCTTATAGAGTGAATAAGTGGCACTTTTAGGCCTACAAAAGAAATATTTTGGTGCCTCTATGCATAACTCCAGTCATGTGAGTCAAGCAAAGATGATTTCCAAAGTGCCTAAGGCTAAACACCTAAGTTTTTAGGTGAATGTAAATCACCATACTTTGAATATATGAGTACCAATTAACAAATAAAGGCACATAGGATGCATATGCATAAAAGGTAGAAAGAAGACACACACTATGATCATTAGTCATAAATCAAAAGTAGAGAGTGAAGTGTTGGAGGGATAATATAAGGGATTTGTATGGGGTAGGACCAGATAAGGAAAAGATATGAAATCACATAAAAATCAACTAAGACAAGAAATCACACTTGAAATGAAAGCACAATAGCAAAAAAAGATGGAATCATGGAGGTTGTATCATGCACATGTGAGGCACTACACCCAGGTTGACATAAGGAAGGTAAAAGGTCACACCAAGTGAATAAAACATAGGATAAATATCATAAATACACATTGGAATCCACCCAAATTGAGGCAATAAATGACTATTTAAACTACACATCACTTCACTAGAAATATTGTTAGAGGATTTATTGAGGTGATGATGGAGGTACAAAGATCTACATTAAATGCATAGGTGTTAATAGATTTTTGTGGATTTTATGGTGTTTTTCAATTTCCAAGAACTCTAGATACTATGATGCCATTAATCATCTACAATTAAGATGGTAGATGAAATTAAGGGTATAAAGAGATGACAGGTCAATTGGTTTTGGTTATAAACCTTGAGATAATTTGCATCCAAAATGTAGACAAATGAACCAAAGTTGAAGCAAACAATATCTACCAGATCAAACCCTTGAGCACCCATAGATGCCAAAAGTGAATGATTAAATAAATAAATTCATTGTATTCACTTTAAGATTGACATAGGGAAGTGTGGGAGACATAAATTATGCAAAAACTAGGCCACAAAAAACTAGAGTGATGTCGAGGCCACCATTATCGACATGCAAAGCTCAAGAGCCAAATTCATAGTCACAAACCTCATGACTATGAGAAGAGCCAAAAAAAATTAGAGGCTTTGACAAAGTAAAAAACCATGCTTCAACACTAGATGGTTCAAGATGTGAAATAAGTACATGAGTTTTGGTCAAGGCATAACCCATTTCAAGATTAAGTGTCATAAAATTAGACACTAAGGCACTTACAAAAATGTCATACCAAGTGATGCAGTTTCTATCATAGGTCTTGGTAGGGGATAATTAGATGTATTTTTCACACATATTCCAATTAAAATAATTTAACCACCATACCTTGAGGCATGCACAAGATCTAACACAAGATTGGATGGTGGACACAAGAGCCATAATATAATTAGGCATGACATTTTTCAAATTTTCCATCTGAGATAGACTTGTGACCTCTAACACAACTTAGTTCTATGCGTTTCTATGATTTAAAAAGCTATAAGAACTCATACAGTTCCTCATCTCATGCATCTATGGAGATCACAACTATTTTTTAGGGAGGTACATGTAGATATCAATGCACCTAACAGGAAAAATTATCAGGCTCCCAAACTTTGGTGTAGACATCCACCAGATGATGGTAGATGATACTGAATTTTAAAGGGTCATGAAACTCCTTGGGTATTAAAATAGAATATTTTCATTCCCTATAAAATATATCAAGGATCCCAACATGAGGGTAGTGATGTGCCTCATGAGTTCAAAACTTTACCCTAGTGGTCAATGGATAAACATCACTAAGGCCTACCTATACATCACCTATCACATGGCATAGGGGGTTAAGTTTAACATCACAAATTTTGTTGTGGAAGAAATGATAAATAATGTGTTGGAGTGTCATATGGAATAGGAGACCTTTAGGTAGGGGCCAATATTGATTTGATATTCATGGAGTAGATTGATGTGCTTGATGTAAATGAATATGATCTCTGGGTCTTCCTAAAGCACAAAGAGTCCCCAACATAGAAGTACCAAGACTTCACTTGCCCCCCTTCCTTCTCTACAAAGTACAAGACCCAAGTGATGGGGTGGTGCATGTAGTATAAAAAAGCATTCAACCTAGAAAGGTGCATCCCTAAGGAGCTTCCCCAAAAGATGTTTTGAATAGTGACCTTTGCCATTATGAAACACTTTTGTGTAGTGTGCTTATCTCTAATAGATGGTAACTACTCAGCTTGGCTCAATCTTTCTTATGCATTCTCCATGAAATAATTTAGGGAGGTGCTAAGAAGGATCCCTAACATGTAGTATTTGGACATCCTAATGAATGAGTTATACTTAGAGAGGAAAAGATTGTGACACCAATACATGTTCCTAGGATGGAAATACACCAAGAATGAGGATGAAAACTCAAATCACACCAAAATCCATCCCCTCCAAAAAGAATTGATTCTCATGTACATCTATATGGCTTTATTATGAGTTGAAGCCAAAGAAGAAGGGCATGAGCACTAATAAGGATAATGACCTCCTTCTTCTTGGTAATGAAGGGAAGCTAGTGCTAGTAATATAGAAGAAGTCTCCTTAAATTAAAAAGGGGGAAACACTTGAGGAGATACAAGATTTCCTATAATTGAATATTACCTCCAATAATAAAGTAACTCCCTCTACACCAACGAAGAAGCACATGGCCTTCACATTAGGGATTGCTTCACCCAAGCAATGGGAGAAGAAAAAGAAGTTAAAGGGGCTAGTTGTAATTCCCACAATAACCTTGGTGGAGATGGAGGTAAAAGAGGCACATGAAGAATTAGTAGTGAAATAGGCACATGAAGATATAGAGGAGGAAGGAGGGATGAAAGTTTACATCTTTCAAGAAGAAGCATCTGAAGAAAATACCAATGTGAAAGAAGTTTAGGAAGCCCTCCAAAGTGGTTCTACCACTACACTTAGAGGCAAAAAATCCACCTAGTGACTCATAAAAATATCCCTCCACATAGCCTCCACTAATTGAGGAGGAAAAGAGAAGCTAGTGGAAGAAACTAGGTATCAATAAGGAAGAAATAGAGATGGCACTAGAACTAGAGAAAAAAAGAGTGGCCATGAAGGCATCTGGCATGACCCAAGAAGATATTGACAAAGTTGAGGCCAAATAAAAAATGGCCAAGGAAGAGAAGACTATGGCAATAATAAAGAGGAGGAAAGTAGAGAAAAAGAAGGCCCAAGAGGAAAAGGCCAAGAAAGAAAAGGAAGAGAATAAGGTTGTTACAAGCACAAAACCAATGGAGAAAAAAACAACAAAGGTGCCTAGCTCCCCCACTAGCATAGTAGAAGAATATGCATCATAGGCATGACCAAGTAGTGAAGGGGTACCTAGAGATAAAGAAGGTGATATTGGTGCCTTGAAATAATAATCAAAGAGTATTGAAGAAACCTAGTATAAATAGGATGACAAAACTAGTGTCAAGGTAGAAGAAGAGACATACCAAGGGGACAAGTATGAGGAAGAACCCCTATAAATAAAAGAAGAGGAAACCTTAGAGTGAATCACCAAATAAATCACTAGTATAAATGAAGAGGAATAATAGTATATTAATATGACATCATTAAGGAATAAGGCATTGAATAAAGCCTAAGATAAAAGGTGCAGAAGGGGTAGACTGATGAAGATTACTACATGTTTGAGTACATGCCCCTATAACTACCAAAACAAGGATGCACCAATATCTATCATTTTATTTTGATATTTATATGGATGAACCTCATTTTGAGGTCCCAAAAAGGCCATACGAGGCATAGACACATCAGAGGAAGGGCATGATTCCCTTCTCATAAACCCCCACATAATAAACCCAATTAGGTTGGCCAATGCACTCATTTGAATGGCCTCTAAAGTAGCATGGAAGAACATCATCAATGATATTAGGGATTTAAAGTGGAATAAGATCATGCTAGGCCATGAATTTCAAAATGCAACAATTAGTTGAGTGTGTAGAGGAAGCTGAGCCATCCCTCTTGGACAATGTTGACACTCTGAATCTTTCAGAGGTTGATAGGATTTACATGCTAATAGAGAAGATTTTCCCTAGGTTGAAAGAAAAAATGGTATAGGAAGAAGAGGATGACCCTTGTGCCATCCTATATAAGGAGCTAGTAGACAAGCTTAAAGAGGTAGAATAACTCTTTACATAATTAGAAGAAGGTGCAGAGGCAATTGACACCATCTTCATGAACTTCTCCAAATAAGAATCGATCATTGACACACACCTCAAGTAGGTAAAGGGAGAGGGAATAGATGATGTAAAAGGTGTATACTATTATCAATATTGAGTGCAAATAGATCATGGTAAAGGTTAATACCTTGAGCACCCAAATCAAGAACCAGGAATAAAACTTGGAAGAACTCTTTTACACCTTATAAATAAAGGTTGGAGATCAATGGAAAATATTAGATGGAGTGATGAGGGCAAAGGAAAGGCTATAGGCATTCAAAAAATAGTTAGATAAAACCAATGTGCTCATTATTATCTCTACCTCAATAAATATTGATAGTTTCATTAAAGAAATCAAGCTCACCATAAAGGGCTTTGAGGACTTTAGTGGTGAATTAAAGGAAAATGCACCAAAATTTTATACACCTAGGGTGTTAAATGAATAATATAAGGATGGACTAGAAATTTTTTATGAGGATGACTATAAAAAGATAAATTATCCATACCACACATCACTCAAGGCCACCCAAACTGATATCAATGTGAAAGAACCAAAGATGGCTACTCTAGGCACATATTTGTTTGACACAGAGCTAGGCAAATTGTGAAACTCCTAAAGGGGTTTCAAAATTTATTTCTATGAAATTACCAAGACATGAAGGTTACCCACCCATACCTAATAAAAATGAGCATAAATCTGGTGTATGGTGCATGACCTATCAAAAAGTGCCCCTATAGAATGAACCCCAATCTCTGTGCCAAGGTCAAAATGGAGATTGACAGTATGTTGGATGCAAAAGTGATCTACCAATTGAAAGAGTCTAGATGGGTAAGCCCCATGGTTATTAGCATTAATAAATATGGATGCATCTACATTTTTATGGATTATTGAATATTTAACACCACCTATATTGCTAACCCCTTTCTGACTCCATTCATTGATGAAGTGTTGGATGGAGTCGTAGGCTACAAAATTTATACTTTCACTGATGGTTTCTTTGGATACCATCAAGTCTAAATGGAAGAGGAGGATAGGCCTAAGACAAACTTTATGATATAATGGGGTTATTTATCTTATAATGTGATTCCTTTTGTGCTAAAAAATGCACCAATCGTATTCTCCAAAATGGTCACCACTGCATTCAAGATTTTTATCCATAAGTTTTTCTAGGTGTACCTTGATGATTGGACTATGTATGGGATTATAAGAGACCATTATGATATCTTTAAACTCATGTTTAATAGGTTCCAATAGATACAATTATCTTTTAACCTTAATAAGTGTGTATTTTTGACACCATTTGGAACCTTTCTTGAGCACATCATCTATAAAGATGGTCTGCTTGTTGACCCTACAAAGATTTCTATTATTCTACAACTCCAAATCCCTTCATTGAAGAAATATGTTTCACACCTTTCCTAGCCATTGTGAGTATTATATAAAGATTATAAGGAGTTATGCGAGGATCATAGTGACACTAGAGGAGTTGTTATGCAAGGATGACCCATTCTACTGGGGTACAATGTAAGAGGATGCCTTTGAAACTTTGAAGCCCAAGTTGGCTAGCACACCTATCCTTCAGTTTCCCAATTGAATGAATCTATACCATGTCTATGTCAATGCATTAGGATCTATAATTGGTGCCATTTTAACATAACCTAATGAAGGTAAGATGGATCATATTATCTCCTTTGCAAGTTACAAATGGACCCTGATAGAGAAAAATTACACAACTATCGAGTATGAGGTGTTGGGCATGGTCTAATCCCTCTATAAATTTAAGAAATACTTGTTGATGACCCCATTCATATTTTTCACCAATCATGAGGCCATTAATTACCTTGTGAATAAGCCTATTCTCCATGGGTTCATTTGTAGATGGATATTTCTATTTTAATAACTCTAGTTCTTAGTTGTGGTGAAACTTGGGAAGTAGATTTCAGGACTAGACAATTTATCCTACATTGACTCTAGCAATGTAGTAGTGCCCATTGAAGATGAAATTCTAGATGTGTAACTCTACAAATTATAATGTATTATCAAGGACTTGGAATAGATAGTCACATTTTTAACATCTAGGTTTGTGCCCCAGACCATGACCACCAAAGAGAAGAAACATCTCACCATTTGTGCTTCCCCCTATTAAATCATTAGTGGTAAGCTGTATAAATTAAGTTGAGATAAATCCTTATGCTGATATGTTTTATAACATGAAATATACCTAGTTCTATGTGAGGTGCATGAGGGGATATCAATAGGACATTGTACTAGATATACAACAACATGTAAAGTGATACAATAAGGCTTGTGGTGGCCAAGCCTATTCGAAGATTTAAAGGATTGTGCTAAGACATGTGACATATGCTAGTGCACATGGAAGAAAAATTGATGAGATGAGATGCCTCTCATCCCCATTTTTTCATAGGTGCTATTTGAAAAATGTGCCATTGATTTTGTTAGGCTAATCACCCCTACAACAACACACATAGGCATATGATCTATTTTGGTGGACATTGATTATTTCAAAAAGTGGGCCAAGGAAGCACCTAATAAAAACTACACCATCACCACTACCACATGATTTATATGGGAGAACATCATAAGTCACTATGGGTGTCCACTCAGTCTAACTAGAGATAGAGGCACACACTTCATTAATGAAACTATGTAGATCCTACTGATAGAATACATGGTGGTGTACCATAAGACCAACCCATATCATCCCCAAGTAAATGGAACTATTGAATAATTCAATATGGATGTTCCTCATGAATATATGTGATGTTTTTTGTAAATATTGGGATAATCAGGTATGGGTTGTTATATGGGCATACTACACAACCTACAGGCACCTAAACAAGGCTACACCATTCTAACTAGTGTCTGGCATAATATTAATTCTATTGATGGAGTTGTTGGTTCCATCATTGTGTATTGAAAAAATTAGTCATTTGTATGACCAAGAATCATTGAGTGCAATGATGGAGGACTTGGAGTGATTAGATTAAATACGTGCTCAAGCAAGGTGAAGCTAGCAAATAGAGAAGGCACACTAGAAGTTATCACATATTAAGTGCAAGTTACTAGTTGAAGGATAATTAGTATTAATCTATTAATCCAAGTACCTCAAACACCCAAGAAAGCTAAAAATTAGGTAGATGTGTCCATATGTCATCCATAATATATTGGAAATTGGCACATGCAAGTTATGTATGTTGTCTGGAAAAATACTCCGTAGGCATTTCAAGGCAACAACTAAAGCCTTATAGGCAATAAGATGGTGCTTGTGCCATCAGACACTAACTAAATAGTCATAAGTTGGTTGTATTGTGATAACCCAAATGATTTTTGGTATAAGCCAAACAATTCCTTTTATTTTATGATTTTTGTTCTTATAGAGTGAATAAGTGATGCTTTTAGGCCCAAAAAAGAAACATTCTGGTACTTCTATGCATAACTCCAGTTAGGTAAGTTGAGCATGGATGCTTTATAAAGCACTTGAGGCTAGACACATAAATTTATAGGTGCATGAAACTTTCTATAATTTGAAAATATGAGTACCAATTAACAAAGAAAAGTGTACAAGATGTAAATGCACAAAAGGTAGAAATAATACACACTATGATCATGTGAAAGAGATCAAAAGTAGAGATTAGAGTGCTAGAGGGCTAGCACAAGGTATTTTTATGGGTTAGGATAGGCCAAGCCAAAGAGATGAGGAAACATCAAAAAAAGTTCTAGCATAGATGAAGAGGAACAAGAACATATCGAGTTGGTTGTCACTAAGGAAGAAGGAGTCAAACTAAGCCTAAGATAAAAGGTGAAGAAGGGGTAGACTAATGAATATTACTACATGTTTGAATACATGCCCCCCCACAACTACCAAAATAAGGATGCACTAATAGTTATCATTTAATTTTTTTAGTTATATGGATGAGACTCATTTTGAGGTTTTATAAAAGGCCATGTTAGGTGTAGAGACATCATAGGAAGGGCAAGATTCCATTATCATAAACCCCTATGCAATAAACCTAATCAAGTTAGCTAATGCACTCATTTGGATGGCCTTTGAAGTAGTATAAAAGAACATCATTAATGATTTTAGGGCTTAAAAGTGGAAGAAGATCATGTTGGAAGTGGAAGGGGAAATAAAGGCCATGAAGTTTAAAATGTAACAATTAGCTGAGTGCATAGAGGAAGCTGAGCCATCCTTCTTGGATAGCATTGACACTTCAAATCTTTCAAATGTTGAAAAGGTTTTCATGCTAGTGGAGTAGATACTCCCAAGGTTGAAAGTAGAACTAATGTAGGAAAAAAAAGAATAGGACCCTTACACCATCCTATATAAGGAGCTAGAAGATAAGCTCAAAGAGGTGGAAGACCTATTCATTCAACTAGAAGAAGGCATAGAGGTATCCAATGCTATATTCATGAACTTTTCTAACCAAGCATTAGTCATCGATGCACACCTCAAATAGGAATAGGGGGAGAGGAAATAGATCATGGTAAAGGTGTACACCATTAGTAGGACTAATCACACTCAGATCATGTTAAAAGTTAATATTCTAAGTGCCTAGATTAAGAACCAGGAGTAGAAATTGGAAGAACTCTTCCACACCTTACAAACAAAGGTCAGTGATCAAGGGGCAATCTTAGACAAAGGATTGATGAGGGAAAAGGAAAGGCTAGATACATTTTAAAAATAGTTATATAAAACCAATGTTTTTTCACTTAGCATTGCCTCAATAGATATTGATAACACTATTGAAGAAATCAATTTAACCATCAAGGGATTTGAGGAATCCAATGTTGAATTAAAGGAGAACATGCCAAAATTCTATGCACTTAGGGCATTGAAATATTAGTTCAATGACGGACTAACAATTTTGTATAGGGTAATGTTGGGCCCCTTTTTCCAAAGTCTAGACCCATGTAAACTCACCAAACATCTTGATGTAATGAAAACATGTGGAATGATTTATAGTTTTGTATATTTTGCATCAACTATAGGAATCAACACTCATCTTACACCAACTAGTAGGTGGTTAACTAGCACCCAAATTTTATGGGGTATCTTCATGAGTATCTACATGTGGCAACTGAAGTGTAAAGGGAACAAGGTGATGGAATTAATGGAATGATTAACCAAGGATCCAACTTAGCACCTAGTGTGCATCCTCCACCCTAGAAAGAATATGCTCCTGAGTCCTATAAAACTAAGCTTGAGCTAGTGAATAGGGAGATGCAACTTGGGTATAATGAAGCTCTACAGAATTGTTTCTATGCATAGTAAAACAACTACCATTAAAACTTAGTTTTATCATGGATACATGTGAATATCCACCTTGTAGTGTCAAATATTTCTTGTGAGCCTCTGGGTTGATAGTTTTTTCGATGATCATGTGCTATGTTTCTATTAATATGAACTCTATTATTTGAACTTTGGTAATTGAAGAATGGCATTATACCTAGCTATGTATTGATCTAGTTTATATGGTTATAGCAAGGTTCCTTGAATGCAAATTGAATGAAATAGTTATAGTAGTGTAATTTTGGTATATTAATGTGATGTTAAGCAAATTTTTATTCCAATTCATTAATGGTGTCTTTGTGATAAATAATTAAATTGACCTAAACTACAAAATAACCTAAGTGTAGGAAAGGTTATGTACCCAAGTTTTGATACTTGTGTTTAGATAACTAGCTTGAGCATGAACCCATTAATATAAACAATTCCCTTGTCCACCCAAGCACTTAAATGACACTTAAATTATTAACACAAAGGTTTGCACCCTTAATAACCTAGGACTAGCCCATTATAGGCTTGTGTCCCTATGTCCAAAATGAGTTCCCCAAATAGGCTTTGCACCTAAAGATAATCAAAATTCACCTAAATTGGCTTGTGCCAATGAACTTACCAACAATGTTGTGTTACTAACCAATCCCCTTGAAGAATGAGTTGTTCCATGACACAACTAACCCAACATGGGCCCTAGTTCTTTCTTTATCATGCTTTAGGTGAGTGTATAAGGCTTGCACCTTATGTGAATTGATGTTGGCATAGTTGAGTGACAAATATTGAGTGATATATGATTAGTCCATGTTTACACCTAGTTGTAATAATTCTAGAACTGAATTGGAAAACTAGATAAGCACATGACTAAGGAAATTACTTAACAACCAATTGAATTTTCTAAAAAACAAATATGCCCTTCTTCTACTTCACTCAAACAACCCTCATGTGGCTTGATTAGGTCATATGACCTTTCTATTTAGCTTCATAACTTATCTTGGATATTCATGATTGATCCTCTAATCCCATTTTATGTTATACATGACCTACATTTTCTCCTCCAAGAGCTCTTTTCTTCACTTTCTCTTGCATTTTGTAACACACAAATAGGCCTATTATGCCTTGTACTTATACCAATCATTAGAACACTCATACTCTTAGTTAGACAATACATTAATTAATTATGGTCAAACTTTAAAAATGTTTAATAACATGTTATACATAATAATCAATCAAAATATGATCACAATTAGGTCAGATAAACTCATTTAAACCTCAATCTTCTTTTAGGGCTACTTCGAGACCTAATGCATTAGGTCTATCATCTCCATGGAACAACTTGAAATACTATGGCCCAAATGGCCCTCACTAAAGAAATAAAAAATTTTAAACACTTAGATATCAACCAAAAATAACCTTCTACATACTCAATAAGTCACACATCCTTTGCTTACCTCATGGAAGCTCCATTAGGCCTTAGAGACCTATTAGGCCTAATTACCCCAAAATCATAGTCTTCATAGATGAAGCTCAAAACACCTATAGAAATACATTAAATTCACAATAAAAATATTTATGGAAACTTCATGAACTTAGGTTCATCATTTAATCCATTATGCATATTATATTAGTCTCCAAATACTCAGAAACACTTCTTTATAAAGCTCACTCTATTCTACCAGAAAGCTCCAAAACACAATCAAGAACCTTTGACCATAAACAATTGTATGAGTAATTTACAACAATCCAAATGCATTAATTAGATCTAATTTAACCTATAAGACATCAAATCATTCTTTTTACACTTCTAAATTGGTCATAATGAAATAGGAACATCATTCTCATTCACACATAGAAAATTGCCTCTAGCTCCAAAAACACAATCATGAAGAATGTTATCTTTAGCTCCTATAAGGAAACTTACATTAATTATCACTAAAATAAATAGTTCTTATTTTACCTCTATAAAATATTAAAATATATATGTCATTGGTTCTAGTTTCAATCATTGGTCTTACAAACCAATTTTTTAACCCTCTCTTTTATAGTTCTTACATAGCTAGATAAGCCATTTTGGATTTTGTATCTCAAATCCTTAAAGCGGCTCTAAAAATTCCATAAAGAATGGATAATTATTATAGGTCATAAAAAATATCATAATATTCATTAGATACATCATCTAAGTTTATAGATCCTCCAACTCATCACTCTCACTTACTTAGAATTGTCATATTGCCTTGTTAACTAGTCATAGTGAACTTGCATTCCAAAACCTGTGTATACATAAGAAAGAGGTCATGATGCATGATTATTATCCTATACATATTTATAACATTTAAACACAAACACACACACACACACACACACACACACACACACACACACACACACACACACACACACACACACACACACACACACACACACACACACACACACACACACACACACACACACACACACACACACACACACACACACACACACACACACACACATGTTAAAAGGAAAATATTAATTGTATAGACTAATCTCTGAACCTTACACCTTCATTATCACCTCCTCACTAGATAGGTCATCTTGTGAACAACATTTACAACTTTTTAAATGAAGTTAAAGAAATATAAAAAATATTGAAAAGTGTTATAGGTATTTTAAAACAAAATCAATAAATTTTATCCATTACTAATCCACTTTAACATATCCCTAACCTCATTCTCACTCCTACCTAGTTTTTCTCATTGTCTTTCTTACTAGGCCTTTTAGCAATAGGCAAACTTCCATGAATAATTTAGAATATTTTAATTATATAACCTGATTATAAATCATCATGGTCATTATTCATAATTATAAATCTTAAAACTCTATCCATTTTTATGCTTTGACTTGGTCAACCCTATTTGCTATACCAAATTTATGAGAAACAAGATTTTTCATCTAGCTTCCACTCACTCGTCTAAACACTCAATGCCATCTAGAGATAATTGGAAGAGTCCTATACATTATAAAATAATAAAAATATCCTTATTAATCCATTTTAGGCAATCAAAAACAAAATATTCACCATCAGGTCACTATAAGGGTTTTATGAGGGTTTTAGACCAGTTTCCATTCTTAATATTTGTTCATTAAACTCTGCCCCTAAAACCAGATCCTAATTCTTGGAAATTTTTTTAGGAAACTTTTAAATATCTCCTTAAGAGATAATACTCACATGAAATAGTCACACATTCCAACAAGCATCAAAATTTCCTTCTTGGGTATGTAACTCTTCATTCTAGCTCTTAAGAGACCTAAAGATCCACTTTTCATGATTTATTTTTCAAATAAAGATCTAAAACTTCATTAAAAATCTTGAAAAAAACTATCATACATCAAAAAATTATCACATGAGCTCAAAATATTTCAAACCTAATCTTGACACCTCATTCTACCATCTAGGGTCTTAAGACTAGGTCCATGAGAAGACCACTAAAGAAGAGCATACCTCTTTAGCTCACTCTAATATTCATGTGACTAACTCAACACCTTTATAACATTATATAATACTGTATTTCACACCTTCAAGTACATAACATCCATATCATCATCATCATACCTCTACAAGCCATATTCATGCTTAAAACTAATCCATTCAAATAGACCTACTAGGCACCATACCATTTTGAGATCTTCCTGACACTGTAGATGAAATATAAAACACATTATCATGCCAAAAAACCTCATACCATTCTCAAATACTACCACATATCATCTCACAATCCTCAACTCACTTACTCCACCAAGCTTTACTATTCATGCCTTTACCAGGATAGGATTAGGTTTCACAAAACACTATGTATCTTCACAAGATCACTTCTAAGACATCAATGACACTAAATTACCTTTGACATTAATGAAAAAATTAATTCCTCAATAGGAACATACCTCAATATTCTGATGAGATTTTTCACCTCTTATACCTTCCAATGTGTCAAATTCCCTCACAATGGTGCAAACTATAGGATTCAAGGTGACTCTAACCCTTATAATTTAGAATAATTCCAAGATCATGGTGTATATATATTCCAACCCTTAAAGTTCCCAAGTGTTCCATTTTGATAATGTCAACATTTTTATTTCCTTATTAACTCTATATGAGGTTACCATGGTCACCCCAAACTCATAAGGAATATACCACCTAACCTCTTAGATTCTGATGATGATGAGCCTAACAAGATCAAACTCAAGATAAAAAAATTTGATCTTTCTCCTCATCTCATTTACAAGCTTCCACCTTCTCTAAAACCACATTCCCATCAACAAGCTAGTGATGATATACATGTAGTCTTAACTAAGACTCAACACTCTATTCATCATGCCACCTTTGATGAGAAGGTCATCCCTAATTGTGTAATTGATCTTTAGACACCTAAATATGGTGATGGTTTTACCTTAGATGACCCATTTATAGGAGGTCTTATTCAAGCTTGAGATGCTGAGATCCTTCATTATCATTATTCTTTATTTCAGTCTTTATATTTATCTTATCACATTTTGTCTTATATAGTTCCTAATTTTAGCATTATTCCTCTTATTCATAGGGTAGAGATGGTGCACACACCTTCAATTTATAAATAACCTCTTAGGATAATGTTTATGGATCATGTTATGACTGGTCCCTATCACTTTGTTAGATACTGGGATCCCTATAGCTAGCTTGCCCCTAAGATATTTTCTATCATCCTTCAACCCTTCCCTCTATTGAACCTAGTCTAGATCCAATTCCCACTTTCCCTTTAGCTGAGTCTCTTCCTAAATTTGATCATATTATCTTTCAATCAAGCCTCATCTAGTCTCTCCTCCAACTCCACCTCTCTTTGGTGATGGCTTGCTTCCTTTACTATAGCTTTCTCCTTTACCTGCCTAATGGGTTGATCAACTGTAATTTGAAATTCATAAAGTCACTAGTCATTAGACTATAGATTGTAAGTTATACCATCCTTTCATATCTTTTACTTCTACTCCCTCTACTAGTACACCCATAAAGTATACTAACAAGTACATCTATTGCTTCCACGACATAGATAATCATTCCTCCACTCATTGTAATAAGCTTAAACAATATATATACACCTTGTGTCCTAATCTTGGGTCTCTCAACTAATACTCCTCATCTTGCTCTCCCCCTTAGCTCTCTAGCATGTCATGCCTAAAAATTAGGCACTACTAGAGGGACCACTGGGTGTGAGAGTCTAAACTACCCTAGTAATCATGTCATTAGATATGGATTTACCCACTAAGTATAGTGGCCCATGATCTAAATTCAAGCTATCCCTACCTCCATAGTCAACCAACTAGGCCAAATAGTAGTAATATGTGTACATTACCACACAATCTCCCCTTATGTGATCATATGGAAAGATGAAACATGGGGCATGCCTCATGCTACCTGGTACTATCACCATCTAATCACTCAAGGTAACCTATCATCCACCACTTGGGGAAACCCAACTCATTGATACATAGGGAACCTATTGTATATCTAAGCACTCAAAAAATCCATTAGTCCCATTGTCTTCTACCCTCTAGACAACATCCCATATATATCATGCATGAGATGGACCTAGATGATAGAATCAAAGTCATATAGTTCTTCCTGATCCAAAATAGACTAACATAAGGCTATCACATATAGAAGTACCTTATTTTCTAACTTGTGACATAATATTCATGCATGCTATTATAAGTTCAATCATAGCCTTATATATGTCTAGAATCTACATGATATACACATAAAATAAATTAACCCATAAACTTGGGTATATCCTAATCAAACACCTCATGTACATGGGTAGTGCTCATCTTTCCTTAAGATCATCTAGTGTCCCTATGATCATCAGTGTCCCTCTTATTAGTAATTGAAACAAAGCATGAATGTCCTCTAGTGTGATACCCACCTCTATGGTATTCCCATCCACCACCCATCAAAACATGTTGGTCAACCATTCCCATTCTCTAAGGAACATGACAATGAAATCAACACTCAGTGGGATGTACCTCATCTCCATAATACCTACAAAGCCAAGTATATTTATCCACACTCTATTCCCATCCATCAATAACTCCTATAGGTCTAGTAGCCATGACACATCCATCAGTCACCAATACCTATGGCATATCTAAAAAATATCAAAAAAAAGGATGTATCATATCTCCATGTCATTAATAATAAAATGCATTCTTTAAAGTTCACATAACTCAACTAGTTTGATTTAGTTTTTCCATTTTCTACAAAATTAGGATATTTAATACTAAATCAGTCCTATAATTTTTATAAGAGACTACTTGACCTTGTTAAATTCCTACTAAATTGGCTTATCCAATACTCAATCAACTACCTTCTTGCCTTGTGATATTATATCATCCCTATTATACACATTCATCCTCTTTTTAAAATGTTACATTGGCCATTTTGAATAGACTATATCGACCTTATTATACATAGTTAGCCTTGTCTCCATTAGAAACTAAGTTAGCCCATTGCTACGTAGTCGACCCCCTCTTATCCAACTAAATAGGCCCACTACCATATAATCATCCTTATCACTCTCCTTCACCTTATGGACTAAATCAACCAAGTCAACTCTATTCATCCATAACAATGACTTTTTGACCATTTACCATAAATGCCTTGGGTATTTATTAGTTTGAATTCTTCCTACCCAATACCCCATTTTACCCCTAGTGTACCTAAAATTTTTATAGGGTTCATTTTGATGCCTATATTTTGCCTACTAGAAACTTTTCTAAATTTAGCTCAATTTAAAATCAAAATATTCAAAAATTTGAAATTTCTAGTTGCTTGCCTATGCTGCACTTGCTACGATTGCTATGCATCATCCCCATCTTAGCTATCATCTCTTCACCATGATGGCTCTTTGGTCTCCAAATAGGTCTCTCAGAGCTCTGTTTTCTCATAATAGTAAAAATAACAAATGAATTCTTTTTCACCCTATTTATATTTACTATTTAAGATATTTACCTTTCAAATATTTACCATCAAATTATGTATGTTTATCATATATTTATCTCTACTAACTCTTTTTCCAAACCATAAAATGTTCTAGAATCTTGAAATCATAGATAATATTTTCACCTATTATATGTATATGTTGTAAAAATTTCACTTTTTTGCTCTCTTTTGCTAATCTCTACAAGTTTGCATAATTTTCTCTACATTAGACACTTTCACATTTCTTGCATATCCTTCTATAACATTAAGGTAGGTAAAGGTATGTGTTTTTCAAT
Organism: Torreya grandis; assembly: GCA_037957365.1. Classification (NCBI taxonomy): domain Eukaryota; kingdom Viridiplantae; phylum Streptophyta; class Pinopsida; order Cupressales; family Taxaceae; genus Torreya; species Torreya grandis. Next base: position 2,785,697 of record JARHVA010002114.1, read on the forward strand.
TATATCCTTTAATTTATCTTATTTTCTCTTTACTACAATTTATTTAGCTTCAACATTATGTATTGCTATGTTCTTTTCCTGAAGCACCATCCTATGTTTTCATTACATGACATATGATGAGATTCGAGTGGGGCATATGTATACACATACTATTCTCAAAATTTATCAAATAATGATTATTTCTCTCTTGAAAGAATCCATTGAGTCTTAATCTCTCTGAGTGCATTCCTTAATGGGTAAACTAGGAAAGGGGTGATTAGACCATTGATGCTTCATATGATTGTTGTCCCTATACTGCCACTTGATATCCATATAACCATCTCCTAAAACTATTTCCCTGAGATTTTCCTCCTCTTTTTCACCCTCCTCTAGTCATTTTCCACCTTCATTAACCCTTTCCTAGCCTAAAATCCTTTTTGATAGTTTATGTTACACTTTTAACCCCATTGACCTTGTACTCTAATTAATAAAACTTATTCAGGGTCTAGGTCATCCCCTGGCTGACTTAGATCAAGAACTAATTTGTTATTATCAATAACAATATAAGGTTTATTAGGTCATCCTTGTCAACCTAAACTTTCAAAAATGACTATGGTTAGATATATCTATATAAACACATCAATTTCATCATTTCTAAGATAAGAGAAGAAGATGTATACATACATATATATATATATATATATATATATATATATATATATATATATATATATAATGCATCTACTTATCCACCATTCTAATTGAGGAGCATATCTTAGGGTTTCATACTTTCTTTAGAGATATGGATTTTATCTTGTGGAGATGTGTTTTGGATGAATTGATATGTTTTGTATCATAAAGATAATTTATCCTTGTCATCCTTACATACCACAACAACCTCTTATGAATCAACTTGGCCAAGGGAGAGATTGAGGCTCGGTGGGTTCGTATTCAAAGGCAAGTATTCCTAACTTTATTCCTCCTTTGTAAGATTAGATAGATTTTCATTTGTACTTCTCTCCCATGCATTAGGATTTTATATACATTGACATCAGTATATATTTATTAAGCATGTTTAATTTTTATGTTTATTACCCCCACTTTGTGCCACAAGATTTGGTGACCACTAGATTAGACTTTTCTTTACTTGTTATTAGTTTAGTGAATATGAAAACATAGGACCTAGTTAGGGTTATTGAATAGTTTTACTTTATTGAAGGTTTTGGAATCCTCACTCATCATATTATTGTGGTAATATATCCTTTGGATAGGTATAGCAGATCCATCTTGGTCATGACTTCAAATATCTAATGTATCCACAATCAGAAATGTAAGTAGGATTTATCTTCTCTGAGCTAGGATTAATTTATATATCAATTGCAGTTTCCATTGCATACACACCCTATATAATCAAATGAAAATATATGCTTGATTAAAACCTTATATTTACACAAGTTTCATGGTATAATACTTGAATTAATGATAAATTCAATGTAGACTTAATGTGCAAAAACCTTTGACAAATGTATAGATTTCTTAAAAATACTTGATCAAAGTGCATGAGACTTAGCTCATAAGAGATCTAGATGATAAGAATTTATATGAAAAAAATTATGGTATATTTATATATATGATTCACATCACATAGGTGGACCATATAAAATAATGATAACCAAAAATATAGGCATAATAAATTTTCCCAGAGTCAAAGGACCTCCTAAAGTCAAACAGACAAAATTTATAAATCATCGATTGTGACCCAAACATAATCAATGAACTACCACTTATGGAATAGTAATAAATAAGGTTAAAAATAGAGATAAATATGAATAAATAATATTTTAATGAAATATTAGTACTAAAACTAAAGATATAAGGTTTTTAGGAGGAAACTTAGATGATACAAGGTTGTTGAGGGTCTATTATGCATGGGAAGTGTTTAAAAATAGATAAATGCACATAAATAAGCCAAGTGTGATTAAACATGAAAAAATACATAATGTAAAAGGGTATTATACCTATTTTATGTCTAGATTATGTAGACACCTAAATTTGGCCACCGATAACCCCTAATTAGGCTTTTGGCCAATTTCCACCCAAAATGCACAATTTGGTCTAAAAACACCAAAACATGCTAAATGATGTGAAACTAACATATTCAAGTTTTGATTTTGGGTAGGGTATCCCTAAATGGGGCAATGAAATTTATAGGCCAACTAAATTTGATCAGATCATTTCGAGTCAAAATGCCGATTTTGCACCTAGGTGCTCTGAATTGCTCTTTCCTATCAAATCTCTTGTACAAGACACATGCCTTTGTTATTTGTTTTTTGTAACATCCTAAATGGGAATATAGTTCCAATGCATCTAAAATTTCCTTCCAATTCTAATCCAGTTGAATTTTAGACCAATAACAAGGCATTCTAATCAATTTGAGTAATTTGTGCACAAAGTTCTTAAACATGCTTAAGAGCTAATTAATCCAAATCAAGACATAATTAATAATGCCATAGAAACTTATTGAAAAATTATTCTTGAAAATGAATATTGAATATCTACATCATTAGGTGACATAATTTCTTGGGAAGACATCCTTAGGACATAAATGCCATAAATATCAGGATTCATGCCCTCTATGTCTCATCAATGCCTTCCATGATGCCCTCCATGCCTCTTAATTTCTCCTCTATCCCAAATATTGATGAGCATATTTATCAATTTTAATTTAAAAATTGGATTAATCCTTAGCCACACATCTCAATCTTGAGATGGATGGTTCAGGTTGATTTTGATCAATCTCAAAAACTATAAATAGAGAGGCCATAAACATCATTTTTAAGCCTTGATAATGCAAAGTTATAATGCACAAATGATTTCAAAAGCCATTATAATTAGTGTTACCATGCCAAATTTATTTCAGTCCAAGCCAAGCCACAAGCCAAAGGTGCCAAGGAGAGATGGAGGTAGCCAAACTTCCATTGCTAAGGACTTCATGAGCACAAGCCAAACAATCCATTATAACAAGCATTTTAGAGCATCCAATGAAGGTAAAAAAGGTTTATTTTACATTTTAGTTATGTGTTTTATTCATATTTGTTAACTAAGCTCTCCCTAGTGTCTAGGCTTAGAGATGTTATGATAGTTAGTGTGTTTCTTTCATTTTGTTTTCATTTTGAAAGTAACACCATATATTCTATTGAGTCAAATTCCTATTTCACATATGGCACGCCCAATGGGACTAGATGCATCCCACACATGAAGAAGATCATTTTGTAGCTTTAAAATCTTCATTTGGATCATTAAAACTCTTGTAAATTAAATTTCTAACTTTATTTTGCCATTTTTTGTTTGCCATGGGTTTACACAATAACTGACATTGATTAGTAAAACTGACATCGATTGGATAGTTATCATTGGTCACATTGGTATAACTGATGTCAGTTAGATAAGCATCATCAGTTAGTAAATATAACCATCATCGGTTATAAAACCAATGCCGATCACTATGTTTTTATTAAAACACAAACTTGAGAGCTCTTTTTCTAAAGTTCATTATTTTAAACCCAAAAGAGATTCAAGGCTAAAGGACATGCTAACATTTTTGTTATAGGACCAAGCTTGACATTTGCTAAATACATGTTTTAGATCACCTTTTTCATGCTTAAAAAATTAATTAGGAACCTTGTTTTGGTGTTTAAACAAAAAAAAATTATGTTTATGGTGAATGTTTTCAAAGTTTACAATTAAGACCAAGGGGTCAAATGAATACTGCCTCATTTTCTATTTGGGCTTAAAAATGAACTCAACTTTTCAAGCTTTTTGTATTCACTTTGTTGTTTAAATTAAATTTTTGTTTAGAATAAAGAGGGATGTTTCATGTATGTTCTTCCATTTTTCTTTTTTAGGGAACCCTTAGAATCAAAAGCACCATTCCTATTACAAGTAGCCTAGTCCAAGGCTTAGAAAGAAAGTCATCTAAAACACTCCCCTAAAACTCATCAAAGTTTGGGTGACCTTGGAAATGACCCTAAAGTCTTTCTATTTCATGCTTTCTTTATTTTTATGTAAAACTTGGCATGCAAGGGGGACTTCATCACCTCCCATGAGTTTTTAAGGGAAAATTTAACCTGAGGTTTCATCTCCCGGCATTAACTTCATTTGGCTCCAAATTGGATTTACACATGGGATGTATCTACATTTGGACATCAAAATACACTAAGCATATAATATGATGTAGTGGTTGTAAAAAAAACTAGACCTTTTTATAACTAGCCAATGCCATGGCCACCTAATTTCCATGCTTGTGTTTTGCATCATTTGATGTGAAAGTCATTGTGTAATTGATTCCCCTAGAAATATTCAAGCTTGATAATTTAGTCAACCCCACATTGACATACCCTTTCTAGGATTTAGATGATTTTACTTAGTGTATTTTTGGATCATTTCTCATTTGGTATGTTTTAAGACTAAAACTTATTTTTTTGTTCATAAGCCATGTCAAAATAATGTATTTGAGTTGAGGAGGGTAGTGTTATGCTACCCAAATCATGTCAAACCATTTATGTCTTTGAGTCTTTTGAAACATAGTATAAATCACATCATTCGAGCATGCTTATACCATTAGGCTACTCAATTTATTTCAAGACTTGTTTCACCTTGAACCAAAAACCATTTGTTTCAAACCATTTTATGTATACCATTTAGACCTTTATCTTGGGCTGTTATGCTGTCCATTCTTGTCTAGCCCATTTGGTCAAAACCTAGTTTTTAATGTTAAGTTTTCAATTAGCCTTGTCAAGTTTGGATCCAAAAATTGATTGATTTATGTTTAAGCCTTAATTCATGGGACTAATACACAAATATTTTTATTTTTGGGTTGCATAAATTTGGTTAATTGATTACCCAAATTTGAAAACTATTGATGGTTTGATTGTTTAGTGCATATCCTCATCATTATTTTTACCTTTATTTGGGAAAACATAGCCTTTCTCCAAACTCCTTTTGCCTTATGCCTTATGCCAACTGATCATTTTATGTTTGATTCCATGTGTCAGGTCTATGTCAAAGTTATTTCCAAACTTGTTAGAGTAAATCAAATCACATCATCTTTTGTTTCAAGTCTAGTTTTTGACATCATTTGGCTAAAAGTCATAGCATATGCCTTCTTGTTTGAGCCTAAATTTTGACTCCACATTTGAACAAAAGACCTAGTAACTCAACTTTTCCCTTTCTTAGTTTAGACCTTGTTTGGGACACTTTTACCTAGACCTTTGGAATGTCAATTTTTATTCAAACACTTGACCTTTTTATGCATATGATATTTTAAATTAGACATTTGATGTTAGACTATTTTATGCCAAGTCTTATCACAAACAATTTTGGAGATACAACTCCACTTTCAGACCACATTGGAGATACAGCTCCACCCCTTTGACCAAGTTAGACCAAGTTTGAACCATTTGTCCTTTGGATCATTTTTAAGAGTTTATAGAACTCTAAGCCTTTTTATTTTCAAAGATTTCATCATTTATGTAGATATGTCTAGCTACACTTATGGTAGAGTCATGTACAATCCAACTTATGCTAGAATGGCCACACAAAATCCCACTAGGAACCCCTATAGAGAAAGATTTTCTAAGGAGTTTTATTATTTTCCCTATAATACTCCATATGGGGAACATAGTCAAAATCCAAAAAATATAAATCAAAACCTTGATTGGCATGAAGAGGCTTGTGAGGAGGAATTTGAAGACCCAACTATAGATAATGTTGTTTGGGATATGGATCCATACCCTCTTTGCAATAATTAGTACATGGAACATAGTCAAGAACCAACTTATGAGCTAACTCACAAATGGGATGATATGGTTTATGAGGAAGACTTGGATGCTTTGGCTTATGCAAGTAATCAAGCTCTACCACATCATACCATTTCTATTCTAGGACCACAATGTCACACCATTCCCATATCAAGACCTTATCCTTTGGTTTGTGCATGCAATCAAGTTCCATAATGCCAAACCATTCCCATACCAAGACCTCATCCTTTGGTTTGTGTGAGCAATCAAGTTCCATAATGCCAAACCATTCCTATACCAATACCTAGTCCTTTGGCTTGTGTGACCAATCAAGCCCCATAATGCCCTATCTTTACCATTTTAGGACTTCATCCTTTGGCTCATGTGAGCAATCATGCTCCATAATGCCCTACCATTATCAAACCACAAGTCATTCCTCTTACATTACCAATCCCATCCAAATATCAACTAATCCAATCCTTTGAATACCAAGCTATGTTCAAAACTAGTATTTTCCAACTCATTGGAAAACAAGGCCAAGAGAACCAATCAATCCAAGATGTTTTTGTTAAATCAAACACTTTTGATAAGTTAGCCTATGATGAATCACCTATTGATCCTATAATATTTGTCAAAGAGTCTCACATTGACGAGCCATTCTATATCGAGTCACTTCTTAACTATTATAACTACCTTTGGGAAAATCATTACCTTAACCATGTGTTTATTATTCAAGAGCCTCCTATTGATGAGCTAGTTTTTGAGGAGTTGTTTCTTGACCTATTTACTATTCTATAGGAGTCTCACTTTGACAAACCAGTTTTTATGGAACCCATTATGCCATCAAAGGCTATTACTTATCCAATACCAAATATTCAACAAGACATCATTGTAACAAAATACCCATCAGATGAAGAATTAGAGTTAGAGTCAAGTTCTATTCTTGAACCAACATTTGATTTAGCATCAAAATTAGAATCAACATTAGTCTTAACATCACATTTAGAGTCCCTTGAGTTAGAATCAGATTTAGAAGAAGAATATGTTCATGGTTATTACAACATTGGTTATGCATGCCTTACAGATCAATTTGAATACATTTGTGATCCTTATATGGTTTTCAAGGATGAATACTTCAGCTTCAACACAAGTTATCCTAGTATCTTCTACAAGGATTGTGTAGTCTCTTCCCATTCCATTACCATTCCACAGGCCATTACCATCAACCAAGATATCCATATTATTGACATTCCATCTCCCACAAGTGTTGATTAGGATCTAAAAAATCACACTTTTTTGAATTTCATCCATGGAAACATAATACTTAAATAAGAGAAAGGAGGACAAGACAACATTCATGTTATATAAGAACACTCTCCTAGTGCAACTTTTTTAGAAGTTCTAGGAGACAATCAAAGTTAGAACTCAACATATTTTAGTGAAAACTTCTTGAATGCGCTACGAGACAATCAAGACAACTTTGTTGGTAAAAACCTCATTAAGGCACCAATAACTAAGCACAAAAGTTCTTCACTACTTGATGAAGATAAAATTAAAGATCAAATCAAAATAGCTTCTAATATATAGCCTAATCAGATGGTAGCTACTCTTAAGATCAAATAAAATAAATTTGGTGGTGTTATCGAGAGAATAAGTCTTTGGTCCTTACACAACCAAAATTATGTTGAATCCAAAATTAACAACATTACATATGATTGAACATCTTGGTACTCATTTGTTTCCTAACTATTCTAAATTCCATTATCATTGACCATTCCATTTCATAATCAAACTTACCATCCATTATTTATCCTTGTTTACCATCCATGGTCATACTTTCCTTTGTAGAAGCTACAAAGATACCTTGTATCGACATTTGAAGGAATTAGAATAAAAAATCAACAAAAATCATAAAAACATTCTTGACAACCAAATAAAATATTCAGATGAAGTGTGGGATAGTAATTAACATGATCAAGTATTTTGTTTGTATCATTTTTTGATTAGGATGTGCATTTACATCTTAGCAGGAACAATAGAATCAAAAACCACACCTAGGCCAAAAACATGTACCATACCATTTCATTGCCATGCCATTACCATTGTTACATATCCTTTTCCCATTGCACATATTTTTGCTATTCACCCTATCACTTAGGGGCAAACCCTCTTACCATTTTATACCATCCTATCATTCCATTATTATCTACACCAAAGCATATTTTTAATCATCCTACCCAATCTTGTTTTGATCTTGGTTCATTTAGTTCTTACCACACTTTTTATAAAGAGGATTCCAATCAAGTTTCAACAATCAATTTGATTTGTGTTTCAATAACAATCTATGAAAGTAGTGTGACACTTGATCTGGCAAGATATCTTTCATCCTATCAAGTTTGTTTATGTGAGCCTGATTATAACTACCTATGGGCAAATCAGTGTCTCACCTATCTTTCTACTAATTATAACCACCTATGGGCAAACTAGTATCATTAAACTATGTAATTATATCCTAGTTATAACTACTTATGAGAAAACTAAGGGCAGCACTTGTTTATCATGCATTGCATCATCACCTTGCCATTACTATTTTCATTTCACTAGTCATTTACCAATTTTGAGAATTTTTTGGGACCTAGTTGTTTTTCCTCACCTTTTATGTGGATAGAATTACTATGACTTGAGGTCATTTTAGGACTATGTGGGCCATGCTCAATTCATGTTGAATTCACCTCAATCCCCCTTTCCATATGCTTTCACCATTTTGTGAGTAACCTAAGCCAAACACTCTCACCATTTTGTGAGCAGGTATCTTGTCATTCTCTAACAAGTTAAGATACCTCAAAAATCTAAAAAAACATTCATAATATTTCAAAAAATCCAAAAATATTTGTTCTATCTAAGCTTAGTTAGTTATCCTTGATCTGCCTTACTAGGGCATTATCATTATTAGGATGCTTTCTTTTGCTTTTCTTTTGTTTGTTTATTTCAAATTGTTTGTTTGTTTTTCTATTTGTTTATTCACTTGCCTATTTATTTGCTCTCAGCACTATAGCCTTGAATCAGTCCATGTGCATTGATTAAGAGATTCCTCGAGTGCATTATTCTTGAGTCCATCCATATTCATCTATTAAACATTATCATTATGGTTTTTATCATTGGTTTTTTTTGTGTGTTTATTGGATCAGGAGTCAGTCCTTATGCATTCTTTGGCCAAGTCTTCATGGTGTTCTATCATGATGCCTAACATCACATGCTATAGCAAAAATTAGCTTCATGAAGGTCTAAAATCAATGGAGCCATAGAAGTTTCTCCTTGGTAACTTGGCAAATTCTCCCACCCACCTTGATCAATATAGCTCATTTGACCATTCTAATTGTATCATTGTTAATCAAGATGAGCATCTCCTCATTGGTAGGTACAACTGAATCACCCACACTGATCAATCTTATTCTTTTATCCATCTCTTTCATCACTTTGCACCCACTCATATTTAATTTGTATTTTAGTTTATATCTTTGAGTTATGCTTGCTAATCCACCTTAACTGGGGCATAATCATCTTTAGCCAATCTAGGTCCTCTTAATGATTATAACTACCTATGGGAAAATCATTATTTTGACTTTTATTCTTGATTCTAACTACCTTTGGGAAAATTAGTAATCTTTTTAAATCAATGCATGCAAGCATTTTCTTATTTAGATTAATCTCAACCATAGGTTAATTCCACCTTTCTTCTTATTTATTTTTGAGGGACCATCCATCAACAAATGTGATGGCTGCTCCCTCAAGGGGGCATCATCATAGGTTTCCCACAACCATTTGGAGCTTTGTTCTTTAACCATCATCTTCCTTTTCTAATAAAAGCCATTTTTCAATCTTTGACAAGATCTTACTGTGCTTATAGATTATAATTCCTTCCCAAACAAGGGCAAATTATAGACACCTAAATCTAGCCACCGATAACCTCCAATCAGGGTTTAACCAATTTCCACTCAAAATGCATAATTTGGCCTAACAACACTAAAACATGTTAAATGATGTGAAACTAACATATTCAAGTGCTGATTTTGGGTAGGGTATCCCTAAATGGGGCAATTCAATTTATAGGATAGCTAACTTTGATCAGACCATTCTAAGTCAAAATGCTAATTTTGCACCTAGGCGCTCTGAATTGTTGTTTCTTATCAAATATCTTACACAAGACATGTGCATTTGTTATTTTCTATTGGTAACATCATAAATGGGAATACGGTTCCAATGCATCTAACATTACCTTCCAATTTAAATCTAGTCAAATTTTGGACTAATAATAAGGCATTCTAATCAATTTAAGCGATTTGTGCACAAAGTGCTTAAACACGCTTAAGAGCTAATTTATCCAAATCAAGGCATATTTAATATTGAAAACTTGTTGAAAACTTATATTTTGAAATGAATATTGAATATCTAAATCGTCAGGTGGCCTCATTTCTTGAGAAGACATCCTTAGGCCATCAATGCCACAAATATTAGGATTCATGCCCTCCATGCCACATCAATGCCTTTCATGATTCCCTCTATGCCTCATAATTTATCCTATATGCCAAATATTTATGATCATATTTATCAATTTTAATTGCAAAATTGGATTAATCTTTAGCCACACATCTCAATCTTGAGATAGATGGTTTAGGTTGATTCTGATCAATCTCAAAAATCTATAAGTGGAGAGGCCATGAACATCATTTCTAAGTCTTGATAATGCAAAGTTATAATTCTCAAATGATTCTAAAATCCATTATAATTAGTGTTACAATTCCAAATTGATTTCAAGCCAAGCCAAGCCATAAGCCAAAGGTGCCAAGGAGAGATGGAGGTAGCCAAGCTTCCATTGCCAAGGACTTCATGAGCACAAGCTAAGCAAACCACCACAAAAAGTATTTTGGAGCATCCAAGGAAGGTAAAATAAGGTTTCTTTTGCATTTTAGTTGTGTGTTTTATTCATGTTTGTTAACTAAGCTTTCCATAGTTTCTAGACCTAGAGATATTATGCTAGTTTTAGTGTGTTTCTTTCATTATGTTTTCATTTTGAAACTAACACCATACTAACCATCCTCTCTTGATTCAAATTCCTAGTTAATAAATTTTACCCTAGATGGAGGCAAGATTGTTCAGGTCTTACTTCCAAATCTAGCTCAATATGGGACTGACCCCAAGCTATAGATATCTTGTAATGGGGTCAGACCTCTAGTATTTTTTAATGAGGCTAGCTCCTTTGATTTATCATTTTAGTTCATTCCCACTAGCAAAACCTACTAATGACAAGGTAAAAGTGGGGGGAAGAGAGAGAGAGAGAGAGAACATAAAAGGAAAACCTAAGCTAACATCGATGATGCACCTAAATTATGGTTGATCCACCCTGCTTGACTCTTATAACACTAATGAAACAAATAAAAGACTAGATATAAGGTTCAAAATATCTATCATACATTAGTATTTCATGAAGAGGTTCAAAAAATGATCTAAGATAAGGAAAATGAAGGAGAGGTCTAAAGTAAGACACTAACCACATATGAAAATCTAACATGCACACACTATACCAAAATAATGAAATTTGAAATATAGTCTTTCATTCATTTCAAGAGGTTACAAGATCCATCTTGGTAGAGTTTGGTCATGCCCAAGAGAAGGAGTAGAGAAAATACTGAGAGGATCCAATTTTTGGCTCAAAAGACTCTATACATAGTAGAAAGAGAGAAATAGAGACAGGAAAAATGCATTGGAGAGTGGAGAAAAGGTCATCATGATCAAAAAGTGAGGTGGAAACACTTGATTTGATTTTTGTTTGTGTGTCTTGATTAACAAATGGACCTCCTTTTGTCCCACTAGTCCCTGAGCTCCTCTCATTGGTTGAGAGTGTCCTACTAGAGACAAGGGTTTAATCTAAGATGACTAAGTCTATTTAAATAGAATAAATTCCCTTACCTACCTTAGAAACTACCATCTCTCCACCTTGGGACCTTAATCCCACTTGACCTATTTGTGAGGATCAAATCCTCAAATCTTGAAATTGACAATCATGTTATGCCTTGAGTGGTGGAGTAACTGCTTTATCGAGGATAGGGCCACGTCAATAGATGAGACCCTTTGCATTAATCACCCATATCTACTCCACTTTTCATATCTAGATCATAGGTTAATCTATAGACAAAAAACCAATCTAATGCGATTGGTTTTCCTATAGTTGTCCATACTCTGCTTGATGCCTGGTCCTATATAGCCCTTTCTAGACTCTCATTAGGTCCCAAAAGACCCACTTTATCTCTATAGGAACCAAGAGTTCATTGTTCCTAGGTCCATATTTATAAATGGTGAACATAGTTTCAATAATGAACCCTTCAAGCCATAAAAATGTCAAATTAAAGGTCCATATTAAGCTCTAATGACAGTCCTTTATATTTCTTATATCTGACTACATCACTTAGACCACTCCATGGAATTTGAACAAGCTTTAATGGAAATAAGATGACCCTAAAAAACCTTGTTTTCCATGGTCAAAAATGGATTCTCAACCTCCATTAAAAATCTTGGGCTCACCTTTATTTTAATTGGCCATCAAAATCCAACTTGGCTCGTTGATATATTGGCTCATCTTGCTTTGTCAATTTTGATCTATAAGAATGCCTGCGAGTCATAGATCCTCTACCAATTGAATATGATATTGACACTTGTCAAGCACAATTTTTTTTGATATTTTTTGACCCCTTTGACCTCTACTCACCATTAGATCTGAATGTATGATTAAATGCATGTAGTCAAATCTACCTGGGACCCATTATTTAAAAACCAATAGCTATTTCATGAGATCAAAATTTGATGGTCTATGGCATGTCATTCAATGGTTTCATGACAATATTTGACATTTCATAGGCCATAAAATTTAAGATCATATGGATTTTTAATAGAGCTTTATTTTGATTTTAGCACAAACATCTTATGTTGTAGGTCTAGCTTTGAAGGCCTATAACTTGAAGCACAAAAGTCATGGAGTTAAAAAAATTTTAGGAGATGTTCTTGAGACTAAAAAGGATGAATCCATTTGATCCACTAGTGCCAAGAGCTTTCTAAATGTGTCTATAAAATGCTCAAGTTAACTAGTCCATTCATTCCCGTATGACATCATGATGATGGTCTAGTTCATTTGGCTAAGTATGAGATGTTAGGTTGTGGAGCTAAAAGCTTCACTGATGTAAATAGAGGAGGAGGTTTCAAGAAGGTTGTTGAGTGTTACAGTCACTAGTGTCAGTCAGGCCAACTGACGTCAACAGGTTACAGACAAGAAGGTAACCGATGTCGGCAACCCCAGGTAGACAGGGATTGACGTCGATCACCTGTGTGGTTTGAGCTGCGAATGTTATGGGAAGTTAGCTAACGAACCAAGTGTTTTCATGTCAAGAGCTAATTTTAGACTAAGAGCTATGGATCTAATTATTGTAATTAGGTGTCTAATTATTGTTTGGATGAGATCTATCTAATAGACTCATGGATTGTATTGTAAGGTGTTCTAGTTTGAGTTGAGCAAAGTTTGCTTCTTCTGTGTGTGAGGTGAGCAAGGGTGTTCCTCCTAGTTCCACAATAGTACCAAGGTGGGTGCTGGTTTTGGAGAGTCAGCAGGATTCTTCAGGGGTGTAGGATCTTGGTCATCAGGTGTGCATGGCTACTTTAGGAGATCTACATGGTAAGTAAGATCATTGATCTGGAAGTGTATGTGTGTGCATGATCCAGGTTTACAGGTGTGCAGAACTAGATTTATTTACAGGTATGCAAGATTAGGGAGGATAGCAACACAACAGGGAGCAAGATTAGGTGGGATCTACTTGGAGTACAGTGGGTACTCAGAAAGAGAGCAAAGAGGAAGGCAAGGAAGTTCCTTCCATATGTAAGATTAGATTGAGTTGCAGGTTGTTGCAGGTTCAGGGGAGATCTATTTGAAGTATGATTGTGTACTTGGAGTGCGTGGAGCACAAGTGTATTGGCAGTAGTGGATATTGGCTGGTTGGAGGTGAACACCAAATCTATATTTGATTAGTGTGTTGGGACCTAAGAGAGAGAGCTTTGAGGGAAGATTTACTATTTATGCCCTAGAGGTGTGGGAGCCCTAGAGGTGTGTAAGGAAGAAGAACTGTGGCAGCCTTCTTTGTTGTATTTCCTTTTGAAAGAGTTTTAATACAAGTTGTGTATTGTCTCTCATATTCTGTGTTATTTTTGAATTCTAGTTACTTGTGTATTCTGGTTAATTTCCGCATGTTAAGTTGCTTGGTAATCAATTGTGTGCTTCCGTTATTCCCCAACAAGTGGTATCAGAGCTAAGGTTGTAGGAAGTAGGTTTTGTGTTTGGTTATAGGTCAATCTCAGGGGTTTCTAATTGAGTGGGAGTAGATCAATGGCAGAAGAAAGTAAGCTAAGAATGGAGGAGTTGAAAAGCACAGATGGTCACTTACGGTCCTATGGAAAGAAAGAGCAGGGAAAAGAAAATTGTTGGTTTGTGGAAGATCAGCATGAAAGAACTCAAGAAGTAGATGTTGTAGGTGATGTGGCATAGGATGCTCTAGGAGGTTTCTTGGATAAAGTAGAATCTTGTTTTATAGATTCTATTGCCTCTTTCCATGCAGCTCTAAGTAGAGGAGCTGGTGAGCCTTGCCAAAGAATTGGCAAAGGGGAAGTGAAGCTAAAATTATAGGCAGCCAACACATGGGTGTTGAAGGAGGTCATGCAGGTCCCAAGCTTGAAGATGTGGCTAATTTCTTCAAAAAAGTTAGGTGATGAGAGATGCACAAAAACTCTCACAGCGGATGCACTTGAATTAGCTAGTGGTAAGAAAATAGGTACTCTTTATCTACTTGTTTATATTACTGATTCTTCTTTTGTTGTGAAGATGTGGCTTTGTAGGCTTGGTCACATGAGCAAGAAGGAGATGCATGTTCTTAAGCCGAAGACATATGTGTTTGATAGGCTTAAGAACTGGAAAGCCTTGGTGTTTTTGGAGGAGATGACAGATAGAGTTCAGTGGATGGGGCTGGATACTTTTGAGCAGGGCAATTTGGACATGGGTTTTGATTCAAAGGAGCTCGTGGGTAAAAAGTCATCACTCATAGGTGAACACAGATATCGGCATCAGTCAGGAGGAACTGGCATCGAACAAACAGGTGCCAATGTCAGTCATGTGCAGACCAAAACTAGTGATGTCAGGCAGGGTAAGACCGATGTCGGTCAGGAGGACCGACATTGACAGTAGGTAAGACCGACATCAGAAATAGGGACACTAACGTTGGTAGGGTTGGTAGTTAGGACAGGCACATGGGAACCGATGTTGATCATATGCAGACTGTGTGGTGACTAAGGTCGGTCACTGTAACAGATTTTGGGTGGACAACAAGATGTCAAGGAGTCTCAAACACCCATATGGAGGACTAAAGTGGTAAGTAAGCCTCAAATTCATTATTCCTCTTCTTTATACTAGTTGCTGACTGCAGAGTAGGAAGGATCTAGGAAATAGTGGGAGCGTGGCAGGAATATAATGCAGAACCAAATGGAAGATTTGGTAGGGTTGCCAAATGGTATGAAATCATAGACATGAATGGATTCCTTAGTTGAAGAATAGAGAGAACGGACATGTGAGATGAAAGACTAGGTCATATGGTCTTGAGGAAGCTGCAGGACAGTAGTACAGGTTTTGACAGGTGGATGACAAAGCATGGCTTTAGTTAATGTTAGGGTAACTACTGTGGTTTGTCTTACTAGGGGGATGGTGATTGCAACATCATTCTATTGCTGTATGTGGAAGGTATGCTAGCTATCAAGTTTGTACATACAAGGTTTTACTGAGCTAAGGGTAAGATTAGTTTAGTGGCATGTCATGAGGAATTTGGAGCAGCAAAATTCTTTGGCATGGGAGACATGGAGATCACAGGTTGATTTTGTCTCTAGTGGGAGCTGATGTGAATTAGGTGTTGGTGAGGTTTAGGATGCAGAGCTAGAGCACATTAAGGGCTGGACAGTTTAGTGTCCAAAATCACATGAGGTCTGGTATAGACCTGAGTTTTCCCAAGCAGTGGGAGCTGTCAGAGAGTTAGGAGCCAATTCAAGGAAGTGGGTTCTCAGGTATTTGAGAGGGACCAGCAATAGGGATTCATGCTATGTAGGGTTAGGACTTCACTACATGGGTTTGTAGGTTCGAATGTGGTAGGGTACTCAGATGACAGGAGGTGCACCACAAGTTGTGTGGTGGGTGGTCTTCAAGATTGATCTTGAAGAGGGATACAAGCTAGGAAATAGATTAGATAGGGTACAGGTATAGGTATAGTGTAGTTGTTTATCTCTAAGTGGGAGATTGTTAGGTTGTGGAGCTAAAAGCTTCATTGATGCAAATAGAGGAGGAGGTTTTAGGGAGGTTGCTGTGTGTTACAGTCACTGGCGTCGATCAGGCCAACTGACGTCGGTAGGGTAAAGACAAGAAGGCAACCGACGTTGGTCAGAAGTCAGCCAGCGTCGGCAACCCTAGGAAGACAAGGACCAACGTTGGTCACCTATGTGGTTCGAGATGCGAATGTTATGGGTAGTTAGCTAATGAACCAAGTGTTTGCATGTCAAGAGCCAATTTTAGACTAAGAGCTGTGGATCTAATTATTGTAATTAGGTGTATAATTATTATTTGGATGAGATCTATATAATAGACTCATGGATTGTATTGTAAGGTGTTCTATTTTGAGTTGAGCAAAGTTTGCTTCTTTTGTGTGTGAGGTGAGTAAGGGTGTTCCTCCTAGTTCCACAGCAGTACCAAGGTGGGTGCTGGGTTTAGAGAGTCAGCAGGATTCTTTAGGGGTGTAGGATCTTGGTCATCAGGTGTGCATGGCTACTTTAGGAGATCTACATGGTAAGTAAGATCATTGATCTACAGGTGTATGTGTGTGCATGATCCAGGTTTGCAGGTGTGTAGAACCAGATTGATTTGCAGGTGTGCAAGATCAGGGAGGACAACAACACAATAGGGAGCAGGATCAGGTGGGATCTACTTAGAGTATAGTGGGTATCAGAAAGAGAGCAAAGAGGAAGGCAAGGAAGTTCCTTCCATAAGTAAGATCAGATTGAGTTGCAAGTTGTAAGTTCAGGGGAGATCTACTTGAAGTACGATTGTGTACTTGGAATGCGTGGAGCACAGGTGTACTGGCAGTAGTGGATATTGGCTGGTTGGAGGTGAACACCAACTCTGTGTTTGAGTTGTGTGTTGGGACCTAGGAGAGAGAGCTTTGAGGGAAGATTTATTGTTTATGACCTATAGGTGTGGGAGTCCTAGAGGTGTGGGAGCCCTAGAGGTGTGTAAGGAAGAAGAACTGTGGCAGCCTTCTTTGTTGTATTTCCTTCTGAAAGAGTTTTAATACAAGTTGTGTATTATCTCTCATATTCTGTGTTATTTTTGAATTCTAGTTACTTGTGTATTCTGGTTAATTTCCACATGTTAAGTTGCTTGGTAATCAATTGTGTGCTTTCGTTATTCCCCAACATGAGAAACTTAGAAAAATATGACTAAAGAGCCAACTTTGAACATGCATAACTTCTACGATGATTTGGTGGATGATTTGAAATTTAGTGTGTAGAGAATAAGGACCAAGATGAACAGACCCATATGATCATTTTCTCTTGAAACTACCACATGTGTGAGATATGGCCTTGTCAATATGCTCACTCAACTTTGTCAAGTTCCTTGCAAATTGGCTATGGAAACTTGGCAAATTTTGATTGAGAGGTCAAATTTGGAACTTCATATCTTTTGATGCACTTTTTAAGATAACTTAGAACTTGGAACATACATTATTGGGACTAATGTGAACAAACCCATATGATCTACCCTCCCTGACTCATCTACATGTGGTAATTATGATGTCTACAAAGTGCCAAATTAAAATTTTTGCCACTAGACCCAAGATTTCTAGATGAACACAATAAAGGACTAGATGAATTTTATGCACTTTCATACTTATTCCAAGCACTCTTAACATACCATAGGGTCTATACAACACTTTATTCCTATCCTAAATCCTTTTGATTCTAGTGTTTTATCAAACCATGCAAGATATTCATATGTGGGCCAAAATTAGCCAACATCTTTGGTGACTCATAGGGGCTGCATGCCTATCTATGCAAAAGAACCCAAACCATGTGCCTTGTCTAATCTATTGTGTATTGAGTCTCTACTTGGATCTATCATATTGACCTAGATTTGGAATTGGCTACTAATCCTTCTCTAACATATCTTTGAAATAAATACAAAGAACCAAGAAAATAATAAAATAAGATAGAGTGCCCAAGGCACTTATTGAAGGAAACTAACTTAGAACAAAATAAAGATAATAAACAAATGTGCCAAAAAATACACTTAGAGGAAAATGAATAGAACTAACCTAATATATATATAGCCTAAAACTATGTGTACCTTTACTCTTAGATCAAAAGGAAAGTTTGACAAGTTTATTGCATCATGAGATGAGGGATTGAATAAAGCATGTAGCTCCCTGAACCTTGGCATTAATGCCTACTTCTATATTACAATTATTAGCTTATTTGGCATGATTATTAATGAGAACTAAGTAGCATCAAATATGTTAATTATGTACATCTAGATAATCTCACTTCTTCATATGGATCCTTAGATATGACCCCCAATGGTGGTTCAACTAGGCATACCTCCTTGGTATTTATAGTGTCCTCAATAAGAATGGGCTTATTCTTGGTTGCAAGTTCTTTAGGCTCATCAATGAGCTCTACATATACTACCCAATCTTGGGAATTATCCTCCATGGGAAATTCCTTATCCACCTTCTCAAGCACTTGATCCTCAACTTGAAAACTTAATCTCACCCATGTCCTCTATTTGGACTAATCTTTTATCAAGAACAGACTTCTCATTCTACTTGGGCATCCCTAGAGTAGCACAATCTTCTATAATCTCTAGAACATTAGTGGCAACCTCAAATGGAGATTCAACCTTCTGTATCATCTCCTCAGCTATGTATACCATCTTAAGTTCACTAATTTCACTCATGAAATCATGGTACACCTAATACCAATGGTCTTCTTCTTTAGGTATGATTTCTACCTTAGTAATGGTGTTTTGTGATTTGTATTCATGGACACCTTCTAAATAAATATGATCATGTACTTGATCTATAGTAATTACCACAAGATCTTAAGAAAACTCTTGATCTTAGGTAACTGATATGTGATTAATAGGTTCTTAAAGAGCAACCTCTTGATGAACATCTAAGACTTCTTCCTATTGAATCTCATCTCCAACTTACACTTTCTCTTGTAGCTCATCCTCTTTGGCATTATGAAATATTGAGATATTCTTGCTCTTATGAAGTGGTGTTCTTATAATGATCTCTTCCTCTTGGTCACTAAATTCATCTTTTTTTTTACCTCCTTAACTGCATCTTCTTGATTTGCCCCCTAAAGGAGAGGCTCTTTCTCAAAGAGTGGCATGACAGACCCTTGAAAATATTCATCAGGATGAGAGAGATCCAAATAATTTATTTTTGTCTCCAAATCTTTCACCCTAGAAGAGGTTGTTTAAGCCTCTTAAATATTTGGCCAACATGGAAATACTTACAGGTGTGTGGGGCACCTATAGTGGAAGTAAACCTCTAAATTTTGAGGGCTAGCTCCCTAGATATGACTTGATGTGATTATTATACTAAAACTAACTACTATGGGTGAAAAGGGAGAGAAAGACACATAAAAAAAACCAAAACTCAAAGGTGACACACCAAGAGTTGATTCCATTCATACACTTGGAATTTGCATAATGAACTAAGACAACCAAACTAGCCTCAACACCATTAATGGAGATCCATAGCATTAGTGTTTCTCATGAAGGCAAATAAAAAATCAACAAATGAAGACAATTAAAGGGAAGGTTAGATATGATGCAACCAAACTCATACACACTTCAAGAGTCTATTGCAGTAGCATACACTTCATGAAACCCATTAGGAGAGAAGTAATTTTTAGCAACACATTCAAGGATTACATGAAGACAAGATGAACTCAATCTATACTTGACATTCAAGATGGATCACTTCAACAGATAGTGAAAATGGACTTAGAGTATAACCAACTTGCTTCTCATTAGCTTAAGTACAAATCAAGGTATAATTTTAGTAGGGCTTCACTATACCAAGAGTTGGAATCCCATTCAGTAGCCAAAATGGATCATAATTATAGAACATGGAAGAAGAGAGAGAAGAGATAAGTTGAAGAGGCACAAGGACATGTGTCCAAAGGTGGAAACCAATTATAATACATGTAGGTGAAGTGTTAGAGGAGTTAGAAATTGATTTGCATATGTGTCCATTCCAAACAATCATCTTCTTACAAAATTTGCATAACATTTATTCAAGCACCTTCCATGAAAATTCCTTCATCATAGGATTCATTTTGAGCATTAAAAATCAATTTAGGACAAGTGTCTCATGTGTGAAGAGGATAGGGAGTTAAAAAGAATCCCTCACCTTAATTAGGAGTTTTCTTGATCATTACATTCTCTTACATAAGCTCAATCATCACATATCATTAAGATCACTCTCCAATAGGCATTCCTTGAAAATTGACACTAGAATATTTGAATTATGTGAGGCTTGTGAAAGTAACTAAGATATGTTGATGGAGTTCATAGTTATACTAATGGAGTTCGTAGTATAGTTGTAGGAGTCTGAAGCTGGATTGATGGAGTCTATAGTTTTTAACATCTATATATAACCCTTATTAGTTAGAGAATATTTATTGATTTAAAATATTATAGGTTGATTTATCATTCCCATTAGATGTGTACCATCTATGCAAAACTCCATTTGATCTCACTTGACCTCTGGTCCATGATTTGACCCATTTCTTCTTCAAACTATCTCCTTGGGCATGGAAAAATTACCCCTACTCTGAGACAAAATAGGGGTGTATTCCACTTCCTATTATTACAAACCAATAATTATATATGCTTATCCAACTCCCAATGGTGTTTTGTACCAAAAATCATCCTTTAACTCCAAGTTTTAGACCTTCATCTAAAACTATTTCCAAGGCAAACTTTAGAGTGTAGGACTGTGTGTAGGGGTGTTATGTTGACAATGTTTTTTTTTCATGTTATAGCTTCTTTTCTTGGTGCTAATGAACCTTAATTTTGTCCATATTGTTAAAAAATCATGGTGTGAATGAATTTCAACCATTAATTACCTTATCTCACTATAGCCCTTCCACCATACAACCTAAACCTACAATATGAGCTCTCTTTTAGGTGTCTGACTATGTTTCTCATTTAGAGACCCTTGTTGTAAGTGAATTTGGAAATATTTGGGCCTATTTATGATTTTCTTAGGTTTTTAATGAATTCATTGAGGTCATATTTCATTCATCTAGGCCAAACTCCACCCATACAATGCTTTTGATGTAAAGGAGACCCTACATATCACTCACTACCCACATACCTTACTTGACTATGTTTGGAGGTTGTTCACTACAAAAAAAGGACTGAAAAATGTATTAAATAATGTTTAGGTTCCTTTTAGATCATCCTTAACTTTTTAAAATTCAAAATTTACTAACACAATCTCATTTGGCACAAGGAAAACTTGTTTTCAGCTCACTACTTGTCTTAGTTTGTACAGGCCTGTAGGTGTGTTTGGGATTATTTGAAACTTGTTTGAGGATTTTTTGAATGTTATTGAATGTTTTTAAGTCACAAAACATCCTATTATATTTTAGAATTCAAAACAAAGATCAAAATCAACTCTTTATTTCATACCTCAACCTTCAAACAATCTCCTTAGCATGTCTGTGTTTCACTTTTAAGGCCTATGTACATACTAGGGAAGTGATTAGAGGTCAAAACCACGTTATAACATTGATAAGGTGATATTTAGTCATTAAATATATGTTTGGGTTACTTGGAGTCATTTTAGCATAAGGCCTAGTTAGGTTATGCCTAATTGCCTGAAGAAGGTCTCTTTTAGTAAGTTTCCTGTAAATGTCATTAAAGCTTCTCAGTTTTTTTTTACCATTTTCAAGGTGCTCAAACTCTAAAATCTACTGATATCCTTAAAACCATGATTTTTAAAGTGATTATCTATGATAGAGGAAAAAAATTTCACCCAATTATGTACTTCAAAACCTTGTCAAATAAGTAATATGCCATTTTGGAAAAGCTCCCTGCTCTCTATTTTGTCCATTTAGGAAAAAGGGTCCTTTTATTAGTACTTCTCTTAGAAAGGTATTCCAAATACCATGATTGACTCTTAATGTATTTCAATCATGCTATTTAGGCTATCAATGCACTTCATAACCTCATGAAGGCTCAACCCTATATAATACCTCCATTCACACCCTTGTAGTTATGTAAATAACACTTGAAGATGTACATTTGACAGTATGTGAGGCAATGAGGTTGATTCATCACTAAAAAAAATGTAGGAGAATCTCTCTTAGGTTTATTTATGCATATTGATACATGATAATAAATTTTGGCACAAGGACATCCCCTTAAACATCAACATGATGTCATCATGACTGTAAGTGGGTCCCTTGAACTCTATATGCAAATAGAGACATAAAAGAGCATGATTTTGTAAAGGTAAGGTTCTTTAAACACATCAAAATGTAATTCCAAACATTTATTTTATATAACCTCATCAATAATATTTTGAAATCAACTCAAAACCCTCTCTCCAATGTAGACAACCTCCATTTAAGACCCTTGAGGTAACTGCAAGTGTGAAGGACTAGTTTGGGAGCACATATAAGACTAAAAGAGCTTTATTAAGACATTGAGATTTTAAAAACAAGAATAACAATGGGTGGGTCTTTAAAACATGTAGAAACACCTATAACACACCAACCCATCATACCAAATCAAGAAAAATTAAGACAAGCTCAAACAGTGACCTCTTCATGGTTGTAAGCCCATAAAAAGATGCCTAGAGTGTTAGCCATTGTTAATAAAGGATGAGGCACCAAATTTTAATTTATTTTTATGAAAATTAAGTTTTCTTAGACTAAAATCCACCCTTGAAGCACTCCTCACAAATCCACCTGTACCATCCACACCAAGTGCTTGAAGTTGACCCTTCTTTACTTGCCAAGAGAAAATGGGGGAAAATAAGTTACAAATGAAATTTTTTGCATTCTCCTTGAAAACCAAACGTGTAAATGGGTGTGGAGAGGTGAAGAGTCACATTTTCACATTTTCTAAGTGGCACACTTCCCAAAAAAAATTGTATAAGTGCCCATTTCTCTCTCATTGGCTAAGAAAGTTACCTTCTATCTGAACAACATAAATTTTTTAGTTAGTGACAATTATTACAAACCTCCTAGGACACATTTCACATGATAAAAATCTTTTACACTTGCATATTTTCCAAAAAAACTTGTATAAAGCATTCAATGCACCATTTGAACCCCTTAAAAAGACTTAAAATGATAAATGGACCTAGAGAACAATCAACCAAAGCTATCACAACATCAATCAACACTAATTGACCTATGAAACACCTTATGATAACATATTATACCCCTTTATATGCCTAAAAGTGAAGTTTTTTTACTAGGGGTTCCATATTCTGACCTAAAAGTCAAAATTGGTCAACAGTTACCATAGGTACCTAATTTTTCTCCTATGTTGTTCTTCTTGGATCACCTCCTCTTCCTATTTATTTTCCTATTTAATCACTCTCCATGAAGGAAAGGCTCTAGGCTTTTGAGGGGAAAGGAATGGAGGTTGCATGGTCTCTTATTTGAATTTCACAATCACCACTTCCTCATTCTGCATGTTGCTCTAGATGGATTTCTAAGATGGAAATGACATAGATTCTTGAGGAGGGAGGGATTGACCTTAGATTTTATTGAATACATGATTTGGGTTGCAACATGGGAAAGATATAGGTCCTTCTTTAGCCTACTGATTCTAGTTCTCCTCCTCTTTCCTTATCTTTGGTTCTAACTCTTTGATTTGTCTTGCTATATTATCTTGGAATATCTCCTTTTTAAGGGGGTCAATGGCTTCATGAAGATAGGGAACACAAGAAGACTCTTAAGAAGGGATGAGAGAGGTTTGCCTAGGTTCAGATCGCTCTTTAACTTGGGTCCTCAAATCTAAATTTGCCTCATTTTAAATATCCCATGACTTCACCATTTGGTTCTAGCTTGGAACCTTGAAGGACTTCATAAGGAGTTCTTGAGGAAGGATAGAGTCTTGGACCATAACAATAGGCTGCTCCACAACAATATCCTTCTTTCTTTGACAACTCTCCTAAATAGATCCCAAAGAAGGCAACTTCTGAGGAACCATGAGGAACTGGCATACTCAAAGGGTCACTTAGAATGATCTCCTGAGGAGGAATAGATGGAACATAAGAAGGATGAGGTGGTGTATATGTAGGTAAATGATATTGGTGAGGTTGGACTTGTTGCTATTCAAGGACTTTTAGCTTATCCTCAATGCTATGAATGTAAACACCTACATCCATCATCTCACCTATGAGATTATTCTAATTTTTAATCTTAACAGGTGTATATTCTTATTTATTTTTTGCAATGACTCTCTCACATAATGGGTCAAGTGAGTATGGACATCTTGGCCATCACACTTTTGTGGGCATAATTTTAGTGCATACTTGTCAAGGATTATTAAATTCTACTTAAGTGTTGGTATGGATAGCTCATGATAGGGTTTCTAAGGAGTAATATTATGATGGGCTTCCTATCTATAAGAAGCATTGGGGAAATAATCTTTCATATATGACTGACATTGGT